>VZTJ01000756.1:316256-329748 GCA_013397795.1 Orthonyx spaldingii
GCGGCGTCACCGGCTGGCGGGAGGGGGCGGGGGCGCGCGCGGGCCCCGCCCCTCGCTTCGGGAGCGCGCAGGGGGCCCTGGGCGGGGACCGGGCCCGGCCAGGCCGGGCAAGGCCAGGGCACAGTGGCAGGTTGGTGGTGCGGAGTTGTGGTACGCACACAGACAAACACACACACAGAGACACACACACGCGCCCCTGCGGCACCAGATGGTGTCCGAGCTGCTCTGCAGTGTTAATGTAATAGCTTTATCTACCTGCTGCCTGCTCATGCGGCTCCCATGTGCTCAGCAGAGCAGCTTAGGAGCAGTCGTCCTGCTCCCCAGCCAGCCAGCGGCTCTTGTGTTCAAGGAAGGCACATGGTGTGGTTCCCGAGGATGTCCTGTGCAGGGCTAAGAGTTGGACTCGATAATCCTTGTGGATCACTTCCAACTCAGAATATTCTGTGATCCTATGAAGGCCACCCCATCAACAGCATCCATCCATCTCAGGAGCCTACAGGAAAGCTGGAGAGGGGCTCTTTGTCAGGAACTATAGTTATAGGACAAAGACTAATGGGTACAAATTGAAGGAGGAGAAAATTAGGTTAGATACTAGAAAGAAATTCTCTGTGAACAGAGTGGTGAGATACTGGAACATTTACCCAGGGAGGCTGTAGGTGATGTCCCAACCTAGGCAGTGTAAAAGGCCACGTTGAAAATAAGACCTTGAACAACCTGGTCTAGTGAGAGGCATCTCTGCTCCATGGAAGAGGGTTTGGGCCCAGATGATCTTTAAGGTTCATTTCAACCCCTTAACATTTTACGATTCTATGACCTTTGCCTCATGTGTCTTTATACAGTTTAAATAGAAAAAAAACATGCTTCATGTTCCACATTTCCCTATTGTGACTTCTGCATCCCAGGCAAGCCACAGTGTTACACATTGCCCCTTGAGTTTCTCCTCTGAGGGTGGTTCCTGACATGATGAATCTGCCACTGGTTTAAAATTGTCCATTCTGCACAGCTTCAGGTCACCTTGAGCAGCATCGCAATAAACTCCCTAATTACTTGCCAGGCAAATCCAGTCTAGTAAAAATAATCCCCCAACCCACACATCAAAGGGTTATATGGAATGACAGCTGACACCCTGCCACCCCACTGAGAGCTGTGCCCCCCCAGCCAGCCTGTCACCCTCCTTGCCTCACCTCTTCTCCCTGCCTCCACTGCCAGTTTTGTACTGAAATCAATCTGATACCTGGAAAGTCAGTGTCAAGAAATCAGGGCTCCCAATTCCTACAGCCTTTGTACATGCAGAGTAGCAGCTGTGGTGGTATTACTTCCCCCCACTACATTATTATCTCAGAAATACTCATTAGGCCTTGATGAATAGCACCTGAGCTAAGCTGCTCTTGAGCTTATCAGAGACACTGTCTGCTCTCAGGAACTTACCTTGTCTGATGAGCTCCTGTGTTTTAATCAATAACCTTGGAAACTTATTTTTCTTGCCGGAAAAATAACCCAAGTCAAACAACATGTTTGTCATTGAACTTTCAAGGAAAGTTACAGACCTGAATTGTGGCCAGGATGGGAAATTGCTATGACTAAAGCCCACTGTGTTGTGACCCTATGCACAGTGGTCGTGAGACCCTTTGCGCTCACTTGCTCTGTTTTATTTGTGATCAGTTTGATTAAACCGTCTCTGATGTTTCTATATAATGTGAAAATAAAAACATTCAGATTCTCAGGTCAGATGCAGAGTAATGGAAAAGCTGCTCATTTGAAATAGTTAAATAAGAAATTATACATTATTTTTCATATTATTTGCTCTGTGTACTCCATAAATGTTAACATTTGAGTGGTAAACTATATATGCTTTTCTGGAGAACTGTTTGACTCCTGTGATTGCAGAAATAGATGACTACTTTTACAAACAAATCATCCACTGAGGTAACAAAGGTGTACCCTAGAAAAATACGCACAACCGTACCTGTTTACAAAATCAGTTTCTACTCTAAAACAGAATAGGTCTTAAGCATACACGGATCTGGAGGTAACTGTGAAATCTCTGAAATACTTTGACCTTAGTCCAGCAAGTCATTTTAAAATATTCTAAACTGTAAACACATATTTGAAGTTGACTTATGAAAATAAGACCCACAATTATTGTTTTGCTGTATGTGCTGTGATAACTGAGATTTTTTTGTTATTCTCATAAAATATACACAGAAGCTTTCATAAAGCAAGTCAGCAATGTCCAGAAAACTGGTTGTTTGAGTCTGGAAAATGAACAGTGCTAATAGTAAATAAATTAAAAATACTTTAAATATATGATAAAGCATTGTAGAAAGTTTTCGTATAGAATTAAAGGTTGGGGTTTTGTAAGAATGTATTCTTTTTTTTCTTTTTTTTTTAAGAAAAAGCTTCCAAAACTTACTCTTGAGTACCAGGTCTTACCTAAGATTCTAAATATATATCTCTTCAAAATTTCCATTAATATTGATGTATATTCAGTCCAGTGTTAAATAGAAGAATGAAGCTTTGAGTTCCAAAATCTAGTCAGACATTTTTAATTGAGGTACAGTGATGCCTTAGGATTTTAGCTTCTATATGTTTCATGTATCTGTAATCCTGTAATTCTTTAGTGTATTATAACTCTAGACTCCAAATCCAGTGCTAGCTACTGTTCCCACGATTTGGTCAAACAAAACATTTCCTCTCTAGGCCTGAAACTCAAGGACACCTTACTGTCTCAGGCCCCAAGATATGTAAACAACAGTGAATTGTGGGGAGCAAACTTGGAGTAAATGACTTCATTATCTGAAGCTGTAATTGAAGGATTAACCCCTGATATGCAAATGGCTCAAACTTTTAAAGTATGAAAAACCTGTGACCAGTCGCCCATTTTAGGGTGTAGACCCTGGGTGGGCTTTGACTGCCCTAAATGTACCTGAAGGCCCTTCAATAAATAGAACTGCTTTTTATTCTCATAATTTTGCCTAGCCTCTGTTTTAGGTAGTACCAACAAGACATCAACAGGAAAATTTTAATTATATAGAATATAGCATTTTATTGGCTCCCAACATAGAATTACTCTGATCATTTTTTAGAAAGCGTATTCATGGCTTCTAGAGTAATGTTTACAAAATTCCAAGAGCTGTATGTGTCTACTTTTTATGCATCAAGAGGAGCAGTACATACTGCTCTTGCCAATACAGAAAAATAATACAAGTACTGAAGCTTTGGGATTTAGTTCAAAACTTTGACTGCTGTTGGATTAGTCATCCAAAATAGTGGAAAATGATCTTGCACCAGTTATGTTTCAACTGTTAGCGGGAATTCTTCAGTCTTTAACAAACACTAATATCTTCTTGCATTTCACACAGATACAATCATATTAATTAAAAATTTTAATTTACTGTACTTCAATATAAAAATTGAGTTATTAATATGAGTCTACCTGCTTGATAACTTTTAAGTCAGTTATTATTAAGTATTTTAACTCTTTCATAACACTAGTGAACAAATATGATTAATCACAGTACACATTTGTGATCATACTGATATGAAATTATTTCTTTTTAAAGCTGAACCCTGAAAATATTTTTCTGTTTCCATGAATGCATCTGGTATCAAACATGTATGCATGGCAGCCAACAGTCAGGTTAAAGGAACATGTGGTGACTTGTTAAGATTGAAAAAATAAGTCAACATATTTATTATATAGAAACAAATTTTCAAAGGAGACACTATACAGCTATATCTTCTTAGGTCATCCTGAGAACCTGTTACCAAAAAAAATGCAAATTTAATAACAACAGATTATTTCTTCCACTTAAGGATAAGAAAATATGCAAGAAGAGCCTGAAGCAGTCTGAGATCCCAGTTGCCCACTTAGACTGATAGACCCTTCTTGTCCACTTCAGTACCTTGGTGAAAACAGTTTAGCTGAGCTGTCTCACAGATCCTCTCCTGCTCTTTTTCCCTTTTAAACATCTCTTCATCTATATGTATCACTGTTTAAAACTACCCCCTTATGGACACAGCACTTCCTGAGTAATTGTACTATACAAGAGTATCAGAAAGTAATAAAAAGAGAATTGCCTTACTTGAAGATAAAATACTTTAATGTATTTCCCACTGCATCATTATATATAAAAATCTGGTTTTCATGTAACTACCTCTGAATAATGAATTATTGTAATATTCATAATTTTGCATCGTTGCCTTATCTGAGAGTCATAATGTTTTCAACTTGGCACTCAGAGTTTTATAACCTTTTGCCTTCCACACATGCATTCTAGCTTCCATTGTTTGAAATGTCTGGAAATCTGCTTGTTATCCTCAACAAGTTGACAGATGACTCATTTGAGTAACAATGCTTTTGGGATTGTAATTAACTAATTATATATTAGAAACAACATAGATTATTAGATTTTCATATTTAAACAAAATATGTCTAAGCATAATAGCTTTGCATAGGGAATGTAGGTGCTGAAACTATTGCTGTAAAGCTCAAACATGCTTGTCATATGTCTAATTTAACAGAGCTGTCAGTGAGCTACCCAGGATCACTGATCTCTGCTGTTGGAAACACCATCACTCCACATGTGCAAAGACCAACACTCCACAAGTTTTAGTACACTTCTGCTGGTTTGAATGGTCAGCCAAAGGTGTGGAGAAAAGTAATCACTGAGCAAAATTGTCCCCAAAGGAAATACAACTATAGAAATAAAATTGTTATTTTACTTATTGCATTATTACTCCAGATTGAGCTGCACTCTAAAGAGCTTCTGCATGCAGAAAATCAGAGCATTGCTAGGTACTAGATAAAGGAGTCAAGAAATGAAAAGAGTGTGAATGTATTTCAATCTCTTCAAACCAGGAGACATGAGAGAAACACAGTGCTTTTGGGAAAAGCACACCTCTATTTCTTACAGTGCCCTTCACTGCAGCTCTGCATTTGTAGCAGTGATGGCAACATCTTTTGTTCTTCCCTGTATTCATAGCTGTTGTGCACTTGGTGGGATTAGTTATAATATGTTCCTAAGGTGAAAATGACAGTCCAAGAAAAAACTACACTAGTTCAAAAGTCACAGAATAATAGAGGAAGCACTGAAGAATAAGAAAGCTGGGTGTGCTTATTGCAGCAGACAGCAATGTGGTCATTATGGCTCTGGCATATATATTACGGATTCTCTTACTCATTCTATATGCTACTGCTGAGTGTCTGGCCCAAGGCAGCTCTGTATCTGGGGCCATATTTCATTTTGCTGCCCTATTGATTGTATTAAAGACAGGCAGAATTCCTACTAGATAGCAAACAGCTTTGGAAAAAAATGGAAGAGAAGATGAGCCTCTGTCCAAGCTTCTTGCTGCCTACACATTAGCCCAGAACAACTATACTGTGGATATTTATATTTAGCCTTCACCCTCCTCTTCCTTCTTCCTTTTCTCCCTTTGCACTCCTCTCCAGGTCTTCATAGGAAATCTCAGAGGGATTGTGGCAAAACAGTGTTCCAATTAGGCAATTTGACTGAGTAATAAACACACATTTCTTACATCCTTCTACTATCTAATTTAACTTCTTTGTCAGAAGGAAATATCCTGTGACCTATTACCTGTAAAAGTAACTTTAGCATGTATGCATCTATTTTACAGCTTAATCTAATATTTTCATCCCATCTTTGCACCACAAGTAAGGCTTTTGCAGCAAATCATGTAGAACTATTCTGCCTTGTTAAAACTGAGGAGTTTCTTTACTTGTCCTTAAAGGTTATTCTCTAGCTGTCCATAGGTTTCTGCACTAGTAGCATACAGTGTTAGCAAAACCAGGTATTCATACATGAGGTATTTTTATCTTAACATCTTAACTTTAGCACATTATTATGTTGAAATTTGAATTAATGTAGATTGTCAATGTGCTTGTTTTGTGGTTTCACCCCTTTTTTGATGTCCTTTCATACATCCAGTGTAACATTTGTGCAACTAGCTAGAACGGCATGGCATAATACTGTGTCAACATCCAAACAGACACTGGGCTTGGTAATATGCCCAGAGGACATCGAGCTCTATCCTGAAAATGCCTGTTCCTCAACATATAAGTGAAAAAACTGCAAAAAGAGCTATTTGCAGTTCCTCAACCAGACAATAGTCAGGGCCTAAATTCAAGCTAAAATTATATTTATTCTAGAGAAAGACAGGCAGTGGACTTGGTTACACAAATCCTGGAAGACAGAAACATCGAAGTGAGTATGAAGGAACAGCAATCCTAAGGTTTATTCCAAGCACTAGCATAGACCTCTGACAGCAGTTGACCTTCTACTAGTACCCTGATTGTGCAACTGGAGCACATTTGTAACTATAATGATGCATAATTTTATGAAGTAAAAATCATGAGAAAACTTTTTTTTAAATCAAAGTAATTAAAACAGCACTTTTCATCTGTACCTTCCTACAGAACAGTCAGGTGCATTTTTGTTCTCTGTGTTTTTTCATATAACAAACTTTCATCAAGTCTTCTTAAAAAAGGAAAAAAGTAAGAGTTGCTTTATAAAAAAAATTATTACATAAAATTATTTTCTTTAAATGCATTTTTTGTCTAACAATTTGACAGATTCATTGGAAAAATTAATAAATTTGAGTGCAAATGGATTCATCCATGTTTTTGTCTTCATTAATGTCAGAGAAAAAGTAAATCTGAAAAGATTTATCAACTTCTATAGCATTGCAAATCTCACTGTTCATTCATCTTGGAAACAAGAGAGAAATGATACATGCAGACTATTCTGATCAATTGTGCATTTGACCAATTAAGTTGCATGTATGTATCAAAATGAAGACTTTTAGAAGTATTGTAACAAATGTTATTTGTGTTTTGGGAGCTCTCATAATTTATAAGCACAGCAAGTGTAATGTTTTTGTCTTTAAAGTTAAAAAAATCTTAGACATTCTAATTACATATTGTAACAACCACAAAAGCTGGAAGTTATTAATATCTTACCTTTTTTTGTAAAGCAAGCCATATGTTATTTTTCTGTATTAAAGGGTTATAGTCAAATTGTGTTCCCTTTTCCTGGGTTTCAGAAGTGGTGAAACTTATAAAATTGAACAACCGTGCTGTCTTCCAGTCCCTAGGCAAATGTCTTACCACTTCTTACTTTGCTAAAGCAATGAGAACGAAATGTTATGATTTGAAGTTACTCCAGTAACTTTCCAGTCAAAGCAGATGTTTAATTCAATACAGTTGCAGCTGAACTGCTACTTTGAGATCCTTTTAAATCAAGGATTCCTTTAGATTCACTGTGTAGGAGGGCAACTCTTCAAGAACACAGACATTTTACAGCAATGAAATCTTACCCATTTTTAAGAAATAAACTGTACTGGAATGGATTCTGCAGCACAGGCATCTCTCAGGATCAAAATATAAATGAGGAGAAGCTGCACTTTTGTGTTGAAGGACTCCAGCAGGCATCAGTGCTTGGGCAAGTCCTTTGCTGCTCAGAGGCAGTGACAGGAGGTCTCCGTCTCTCTCAAGCTGGAGGCATAAAAGCTGTCATACTGAGTTGTGGACAGAGGCACCTTTGAAGAAGATCCAGAGGCTGACTGAAAGGCCTCGCATGGCTACAGTCACAGACAGCTGCTGGTGGCAGAGAGAAGTTGTTTGAAAATATCAGCATGCCTCAATACACCGTGAATCTAGTGTACAATTTTTTCACCTAAATATCTGTAATTGAATTCAAATGTTTCCAAGCTCACTGCATCAAGTGCATGAAGGAAAAAATACTTAGATTATTTTTGGGTCCACCTAATGAAATATATTTAAATATATTTAAGCTTTTTATACTTGTACTAAGTAGTATGCAGACAGTGAAAATATACTGGGGAGAATACTGCTTTTTATGTTTAGCTGTGATAGTGGGTACGAAATGTTTTGAAGATGTGCTCTTCTTTCAAAGAAATATGTTCATATTAAGTTCTTCTTACTAAACTTCCCATATATAGTATCAGCTGCTTCAGAGACCTAACCCTAAGAAAGACCCTTTCTTATTTTTCTTATATCCTCTGGAAAATGTATAACTGAATTTCTCCTTTTTAGCGCAGCATTGATGAAAATCCAGACAAGTGGCAGAAAAGCTTCTGAAAGATAAGCAAGTGTCATTTTATCTCCTTTGGACTTGCTAACAATGATGCTCTGTAGAATGCCCTCAAAAGTTCATTCACAGGACCTTTTTCTTCCAAGTTTCATTTTAAAAGAGACATTTTTTCTTCTTCTTAACATGCTGTTAAGGAGATATACTAGACATGTGGAAGAAAGTTACAATTACCAAAAATTAATATATCAGCAAGATTAAGTGTCATGATTGAAATATTAAACTCACAAGTGAGAAGTAAAAAATATTGAAATGTGTGGTAATAATGCCTTGAAAATTCCCATAATATATACAATAACCATGCTTAATAGAACCTGGTGTCAAGCTGCTATTGCAGAAACAACGGTTGGTTAAGGCTGGATGTGTTCTTGAAGCATGGGGTACGTTGCAGATTAAAAAAACCCTTTCTGTTTTAAGCATAATTAAACCCTGGATCAGATTATACAAAAGGTTTGACATAATTCTCCAGTGAAGGTGATTCAAGAAGAGATTAAGTATCTCTTAGAGATAGTATATACCGTCTCTGAGCAGGAGGATGGGCTAGCTGACCTCTTTCAGATCCTTGCAACCTTACATTTCTATTGTAATCATGACAAATCCTTTTTCTCCTGCTCAAATCTTCTCCCCCACCTGGATTAACAGATTTCATTTGAACTTCATGGCTGTTATAATTTTAGTAACAAGTTTAATGCTGTGTTTTCAACCACCGCCCAAATGATTTACCTGTTAGCTTGAGCATGCAGCTAAGGAATTTGAAGAAAGAATTCCTGCCTTTCAATATGCTGGCAGAAGAGGTGGAGGGGTGTTTTTCTATATAATTATATACAAAACCATCTAGGTGCCCTTCAGTGGCATTAAAAGGAACTTACTTAGTAATTACTGAGGTTGTTTTGCTAGCACTTTTCATTTCTATTTGTGAGGTTATAACATCCTTTAAGGAAATCAGAAATGATGGACAAAACCAGGCAAACCCAGGCAATTCCAGGATATGCAGCACATGTACACCTATATCAGAAACTTCCCAGAGAAGTTGTTTTCTGTAGCTCGGATGTCAACAGCCATCAATACAAAACAAATAGAAAAGCAACAAGACCCAGTTAGGGTGAGAATAAAATCCCAGTCCTGTAACCTTCCTGTCTTCATAACTTAACAATTTTTTTATATTAATCTCCTTCTGAAAAGGTAAGAGATTTAGATAAACAGGTGATTTTTGCACAAATTGTTCATCCTCAGAGTAAAATAAATTAGTGAAATAACAACGTATTGAAAAACTCTGAAATGAGGGAGACATACAGGTTTCTATTCTACAGGTTACAGTCTACCCGTGAAGTTGCCACATATTTTAGAGAATGGTGTTTAATTCACATTGGCTAATTTCTGGAAACTACTTTTCCCCTCAGCTGTGATATTTTAATTAATATCTTTGAATAATTCGATTTCATAGGTCTTAGGGAGACAAGTGTGGGTACTAAACACTCTACAAAAGAGGTGCTATAGTTAGATGTTCAATTTATGTGTCCCAGAGATAAAAAGCCATCTCATAACTTCATTCTGTGACTATCTTATACATTATCACATATTTATTAAGCCATCTTTCCATGACTGGATCTGTGATTCTGCCAAATAAGAGGCAAACAGAATGACTCTGGGTAATAACAGGACTTGGCAGACTTATGGTGTACAATGTATAGATCTTTTTGCATGAAGATGTATTGTGTTCACAGAAATCTCTTTAATTTGTTATAATCCTTAATAGTGACCTGTCACTGCACACAGAAGTGTAAAGTATTCACATCAGACTAATTGGTAAAGAAAACTTGTGTCACTGCATAATACCTGCCCCACTGGAAGAGAGTGATAATAATTGTGTAAGACTGTGGGAAAGGCTTACTTTGAATAAGCTACAAAATGGCATATTGAAGCAAGTTGTGTCAAGAGGATGGCTCAGCAATACCTTATCCAGGAAGCTGTCTGGTAGATAAGTCAAAATATTTTTGTTGTGTAGAAAAAGAGTTCTCACTGGGCTAAAATATGTTTTTAAGACATTCTTGGGATTAAGTTATCCACTATTAGTTGATTTTTGCTTGGACCAATGACACTTAGACACCCTAGCTGGTGTTAGGACACCACGAATGTGCTATGTCGTTCCCCTCCCAGTCAAGACCATCAACATTCAGCAGACTTCTATGAAGCAAACATAAGACCATTAACCCTAGTGTTATCTCTGCTGTCTTATTCTGCTAGAAAAGTTTGTCTTTCCAACCTAAAGTGGTATTTAAGAAAACAAAGTTAATTATTGAATTTATTTCTGTGGACCAAATTTGATTCTTGTATTCCAGGAAACAGGAGGCATGAGGAGTCCTCCAATCCAAATACACCAAGTAAGAAAAAAATACAAGTACATGAGAAGGCCAGCATTTCGCATATTCCCTATTCTATGGGGGTTTGTTCTGAGGGCTGAACAACTGTAACAATTCATCTCAGAGTTGATGTGTCTTTTGGTGTGGAATTGATGCTGCATGTGAAGTCATATGTTAAAGACCAATCATCCTAGTGGCAATATAACCTATGATTGCTGCACAATCAGTAATAGATATAGTATAGTGCAGTACTATTTCCTGAGATAAACACTCACATATCATAATCTGGTGCTTTACTAAGGAATTTCACTAGTCCAAGTGGACAAACATAGTACCTGTGTTGGCTCAAGGATGTGATTTATTACCGGAGAGCTTTTCCACATTTTTAGCTCTCCTTTTGCCATTTACAAAGCTCAACAGTTTTCACTGACTAATATTATATCATTTAGGTAAGATAAGACCCTTCCTTTTAATGAAATACCATCAACATTTCAAAGATTTCTCTGAAAAATATCATTCTGTCAGGTTGAAATTTCTGACATACTTTCTTAACCCCTTTGTGGTTATAAATCTTCAGTTTGATTTTCATCTGAGCTTTTTCTTTGTGGCTTTCATTTTTCTCTCTGCTTCTATAGTGCATCAACAGGAATGAATTTCCAAATGATAGCACTTTTCTGCAGAAGATGTAGATTTCAACCAGATAGAAAAATAATATGATTTCTCCCTTGTAAGAAACTCTCTTGGGTCTTGCCCAAGATATCTATGATTTTATGGCATGTTGCTCCCCAGCTTTTAGATCTGTACTTAGGATTTTTATAAGATCATACCTACCCAAAGTAAAGTGCAAACATTTATCAACCCTTACAAAGCCACTGGTATTGGATAGGAGAATAAATGTTCTATGGAACACCAATAATAACAACATTATTATTAGACATTAATGATATCTTCTAACAGATGAAAACATATGATCAGAAATTCAGCACATATGAATTCTCAGCTCTTACTTTCTTGTCTGTCACCTTACAAGGCCCTTGTAGTGTGAAATGCAGCAGGCTCACCCTCATCCTGAATGGTCCTGAAGTGCCCCATCCAGAAGTCAACCCAATTCTTTTCTGTGATGCCCAACAGAAGCAACTGTATGTATTCATTGTACTCTCCTTATAGTCTGTAATTATTCCACATGCATTTAGAGCCTTCTGTTTCCCTGAAAAACTGTAACTGAGATATGGCAACTTGTCCTTTAGTAACTTACTATATCACCTTATCACGTCTCCAGGCAGTTTTGCGTTAATTAAGGAAATACAGTCATTTACCAAACATGCTTTATCCAGGAACTCCACTGGGGTGACTAGTGTGCATAGTGTGCATACTGCTGTGGGCCAGCTCAGAGTTTTCCACCTCAGTAGCAGAGCTCCCCTTTCCAGCACTTACCAGGTGGCTCTGAATGCCTGTTTGCACAATGGGCCTGTGCACAGTGATGCTTGTTCTGGGGGAGCTGCGGCACTGTCTGTCTCCTCTCTTCATAGAATCATACAATATTTGAGTTGTGAGGAACCTTTAAAGGTCAGCTAGTCCAACTCCCCCTTCAATGAACAGGGAGGTCTTCAATTAGATCAACTTGCTCAGAGCCTGATCCAGCCTGATCTTGAATAAACCCCAGAGATGGGGTATCTTCCACCTATCTGAGAAACCTGTTCCAGTGTTTCATCACACTCATGGTAAAAAAATCCTTTC
Organism: Orthonyx spaldingii; assembly: GCA_013397795.1. NCBI lineage: Eukaryota > Metazoa > Chordata > Aves > Passeriformes > Orthonychidae > Orthonyx > Orthonyx spaldingii. The sequence goes on from VZTJ01000756.1 coordinate 328,483, forward strand.
TTGTATGTAGTCTGAATCTGTCCTCTTTAAGTACTGGGACAATAAGATCTCCCCAGAACCTTCTATTCTCCAGGCTGAACAGCCCCAGCTCTCTCTGCTTTTCTTCATAGGAGATGTGCTCCATCCTTCTGGTCATCCTCATAGCCCTCATCTGTAACTACTGCAACAGGTCCATGTTGTTCCTGTGCTGGGACCCCAGCCCCCGACCCAGCACTGCAGGTGGGATCTCAGCAGAGCAGAGCAGAGGGGCAGAATCCCCTCTCTGGCCCTGCTGCTCTGGATGCAGCCCAGGACATGTTTGGCTCTCTGGGCTGTGAGTGCCCATGGCTGGGTCATGTCCAGCCTCTCACCCACCAGCACCCCCAAGTCCTTCTGGGCAGGGCTGCTCTGATCTGTTCATCCCCAGCCTGTGCTGATACCAGGGGTTGCCCCAACCCAGGTGTAGTGCCTTGCACTTTTTCTTATTGGACCTCATGAGGTTCACATGGATCCACTTCTCAAGCTCTTCCAGGCCACTCTGAATGGTGTCACATTGCATGTTCTGTGATGCAGCTCCAGCCATTGCCCAGACAAGCCCCTTTGAAAATCCTGGTGTTAGTTGTTGTCAAAATTCATTGTAATAAATATAATAAATACTTTCCCAAAACTCCTATATCATAATATTCTTCATTAACTTCATTTTTAAAGACCAGAACAATGATTTATATTTCCTGTCATTTCAGAATTTTTCTGTCTCAAACCTAGCTACTCAAAGTGAAAATTGTTTTTATTAGCTTCAGCTAGGCCACCATCAAAGATGCTTTTTTGGAATGGGAGTCTTCCTGGTTAATCACTAACATGATGACAAAAGTGATACATCAGCCACATATCACATTCAAAATGGAGATGTCTAGTCCCCAGGATCAATAAAAATTTTGAAGTCTGATTTCCTGTATGACTGCACATTTCTGAAATACCTTAAATGGGTTCCTAAAAGATGCATGTGAAGAAACATACTCCTAGTGTTTCTCATAGATCCTCTTGAATTAGATTGAAAATTGCTCATGGTATAAGTAATCATACATAGAAAGCAATGCCGGCTTTGCAGCCATATGTGGAATTTTACTGATAATATTTTTGAAACTGGGTCACTTTTATGCGAAGTGCTAAATATTTAAATTCAGACTTAATCCTTGAAGTGTGCTAATTCTGTCTTTTTAAGAATTTGATAGTACTTGCAAGGCAAACTCTGAGGACTATTAAAGCTAAAAACTACCAGAATTTAAA
>VZTJ01000756.1:329769-381089 GCA_013397795.1 Orthonyx spaldingii
AAAAAAAAAAAAGAAAGAAAACAGATCCCTCAGATCCCTTAATATAAAAATAAATGGAATTTTGGCAAACTGACTTACATCTTTTTACTCCAGTATAGAGTTACACTCAGTCCATACCAATTGTTTCATATTTGAAATCAACAGTGAATTCCATGCATAAGGAGAGAAGAAGGATGAATTGTTGCTGTTCTTCATTTGCCCTGGTCAAAACAGTAACATATTCATAAAAGCATTCCTTAAGCAAAGTACTTTTTACACTGAAAGGAAGTGTTTAGATTAGTTAGATTAGACTTGAATTCAGAATACTATAAAATCTGAAATCGTTGTAGTTGGGGACAATTTATCTCTTGTGTTACAAACCATTTGTCTGTTACTAAAAGGCAAGAATCTTGAAAGGAAGGTAACGGGCTGGGAAAAAAAAAGAAAAAATATTCTGTTTTAAAGAGGAAGTACAGCAGAATTAGTGTACTTTTTCATACAGTCTATGGTAGTAATTTTGTTTACTAGAGAGAGGATTCAGTGATGACTTTACTGTAAAAGACATAAATAGATGAAAGATGTAGAAGAGTTTACAGAATGTATTTCTAAACAGTTTAAGGAAATAAATAAAAATTCATCATCTCCAAAAAATATATATCTTTAATATTTTAAAAGTGTAAAATATTTAAATTGCAGTAAACTGGATTGACCAAAGTGATAACATTTACCATGGGTATGATAAATTTTGACAAAATGCCACTCCTGACTGTGAATGCCAATTCTTCTTTCACTTGGCAAAAATATTTGGCAGCAGTGTAACTTAGGAAGACATGGCATCTCCCAAGAGATGATTCAGAGAATCTTAAGACAATCCGCTTACTAGTTAATATTTTAGAAAAGGATTTGAGAGGTTTATTCTTCTCTATAAGAAAAAAGCTGTTGAATTTTAAAGCTGAAAAGTAGGGTATCATCTTGGATACATGAAAAGAAATCCTCTTTTATAGATGGAGAAGAAACTGTCATTGCCTTGTTAGCTTAAAGTTATTCTGAACATTCTTGTGCCCTAGATTTTTCCTCAACACTCAGTATATGTTTTGAGATTAAAGTTGTTCTTTCTGATAATCAGAAATAATGAATGTAACTGCAGTAACTTCATACAATGCAATTCTATGAGTTTCAACAGTACTTTGGCACTCCAAACTAAAACTATTAAAAAACTTAGGAAAAAATACCATGAAGGGTGCAGACAAAGATTCCTTTCTTCCCTTTGCATTTTGCCTGATAACTGGCTACATAGACTTAGTTTTGTTTACTTCTCTACAGGAATGGTATGCGTATACCAAGCATAACTATTGGTACCTGGAAATTAGTCATAGCTATGAGTGTTTATGGGACTTGTTCCAGCAGTGACACCTAGAATCCTGTACTGTCTATTTTTATGAAAGTCATCGTAATGTTTTCAGCTCAGGACGGCATGGTGAGCAGGGCGGCTTCTGGGCTGGGTGGCTATGCCAGCAGTGTTTCCAGCAGGCACACTGGAGAGCAACCTGGTGAGCATCCAGAAGAGCAAACCCCCGTACTTCAGGGTTTAGCAGCAAACCCGGCTCACAGCCATCCTCTCTGAGACAGAGGGACTGTGTTTAGACTGCTCCCTCGCTGCAGGGCAAGACTGGTCTCAAGGCAAGCTTTTTTATGGAGACACTTACTCATAGAGTCCCTCAGGACATCCACATTTTTGTGACGCTGTGAGGATCATGTTATATAAAATGATCACTGTACCAGAAAAGGTTTGTTGACTTTTAATCCATGCAAGCCAACACTGACTAGCCTGTCCACTTTATGTATGAATGCTGTCTATTTTAAAGGTCTTTATGCTCGCTAGTACCTAAAATCTATACCATTTATTTATGGATATTATTTTTAAAATATTTTATAAAAATTCAAGCAAACTTTGCCAATGCATTACACGTGTAAAATGCAGTCATATTTGTATGCCACTGACACAACTCACCAGATACAAGACAAGTGTCAGTCACTACTTTTTCAACAAATTTGAATAAAAAATATATGATATATTAAGTAAATGTTTCATTTGTTTAACACAGGATGTGATTCTTTAAACCAAGGGACAATTATATTACAATAATAAATAGATTACATGGAAGTGTTCATTAAAAGAAAAAAGTAATCTCTTCCTAAATTCATTTTTTACTGACCTTTGACAGATTTGGAGCAGGTCTTTGGAGTACACATACCATTAATGTTTTAAGAAACCTTTGATGTTCTGTGATGCTGAAAGTTTTCCTATTGCTTAGAGAACACCCTAATAGTACTAAGATATGTGGTGTTCTAACGGCACTGTACATAGGTCATGGGTCTTTGTGTCTTTATGGTGACTGCAGAAAGGGCATGTCATATCCTTGACAATTTTTTTGCAGGTAGATCCGTCAACAGAGATACAAATTTACTGTGATTGAAGTGGATTTCTAATTTTCTTCGCTGAGGAATGAATTTATGCCAACAGTAGGGAGTGTCAATATTGTCTAAATCAAGCATAGTATTAAGACTCTTTGCTAAAGAGACATTCAAGGAAGCTGTGATGATTTCAGAAATTCTAAAAATGTGGGTTTGTGTTCTGTTCTCATCAGTACAAATCCCACTCTGTTGTGTTGGTAGGTTAACACTGTGAACATAACCAGTGTAACCAAGTACAGAATCTGACACAAAATCCATAGAATCATTGTATTGTTAGGGTCTGTTGAAGATCTGGTCTGTATGTAAAAGGAGAGTTGGACGGATGTTTATGTGTTTAATACTAAGTATTTCAAGTTTGGCACTCAAGCCACTATACAGGTTTTGAGATAAATTTGCCTGTGTAAAAGACTAAATGATGCAACTTTGGTAAGAGAAACAAGAGGATTAACCAAAGGTTGTTGGAACAGGGAAAGCAGGAGCTGCAAAAACCTGTTTGGATATCTTCTAGCCCCTCTGCAGACATGATTTCTGCAGTTTGTTGTACCCAGAAAATAACAACCCAAAAGAGGCCGTGTTGAAGGCTGATGCTTTTTTTTATGGTAAACCACAAAAAGCATCTTTGATGTCTTCAGTGGGAATCAAGATCAGAGTTGATCAGACAGCTGCTGACAAGCTCCCCTGAAAATACAGCACAATGAGGTTGCTATAGTCAAGACAGTATTTTTCCTTCTGTTAGAATGAACCTACTTTGTTTTGTGCAATATAAGGGGGAAAAGTCTTCAAAGTGGAGCCTGGAAAGTTCCATTTCCTGCTTTCTGCTCTTGGTTAGATATTCCATGATAATAAGTAATGGTATTTGTGGATAAATAACTACCTCCCCAATACACCAGGAATGCACTTTTCACAAACTATATCTTGTTGAACTGCAATAAAGAATTTTCTCAGACACTTGCTTCTATTAAATTCTTTGCTTAGAGTAAATGAGGAAAATTAAACAAGGAGCCTATAAAAGCAGCAGAGAACACTTTGAAAGTTTCCCCATCCCTTCTTTTCTAAAGCTCTGTAGATAATCACTCAGTGGACACAACAATTTCACAACAAATGAACAAAATACACAAGCCAAGTATAAATCTAATAAAACCATCACTTTTGTTGACTTGGATTTTTCTGTGTTACAATAGGTCTAATATTGTAGACTAATATTTGACTAATATTAGTCAAAACCCAGTCTTTTTGTAGGATATTAAAAAAAATTAATATTTATCCTAGTCAGAGCTAATCAGCACTTACACAATGTCAGTCCATAGATTTTGAAATATCCAGGGATAATTGTCTGGAAAAAGATGGACTTGCTGCAAAATTCTGGAGCCTTTTAGGACAAGAGTGTTCTGTTTAGACCATGGCAGGAATCCATACAGTAAATGGTGGAGGCCACTGAGTTATTCCAATGTGTTTTGATACAAGTAACGGCTTAGTGAAAGAAATTACAGTGACAGATTAATGTCAGTAATGTATCACTTTTGATAATGCATTCATTTTTTGAAAAATGCTGGTTTAACTCTTTCAACTTTGAAAAACATAATTTGTTATTCAAAAATACCCATTATAAAACCTTCAAATCTTATGCACAAAAGAAGTAGGATGTCACTGTAGCTGCTGAAATACTGTAGAGGCAGGAAGGAAGGTGATTTAACTTCTGAGTGCATGAAGTATACGATTGGCCCCAGTTATGCAGGTGGATTTTTGCAATGACTTTTCTGCTTTGTGTGGACTCAGTTAGAATACTTAAACCTGGCAGATATTTTTTTAGGCCAAGAATTACAAAAATATGCCTGTGTGCTCATATCTGTGTAAATCTTTTTTTGACTAAGAATCTTTTAATTAAAAGGTCTTTATTTTCTGCTGTGATTGTGACTTTTGTTAGGTGTTCCACTTTTTTCACTCAGAAGTCTGTAGTATTCTTGAAGCTTTGTAGCAATGAAACTTGACAGTATCTGTTTAAATATAGCCATATAAACACATAAGTCAGCCTGTTGAAATGATGCTATTTCTTTCAAATTCTTGATAAAAACATTGTCACAGAATAGAGCTGTAGAAAGTGTTTTGGCAGCTGCAGCAGTAACATTTGAAGCATCTTCATAATTAATGTTATCTACAGCTTATTTACTATTTAGATTCACTGAAATTTGCTGCCAAATTAACAGCTTTTGCTCTCTTGGGAGTTCTAACATAACATGCTCCAGCACACAGTTTTATTTCCAGCTTGCCTCCATTCTCTTTTTATTTTGTTGTATATTTAATGAGGCTGATTATTTGCCTATGTCTTTCAGGCTCTTTTTCTGATTTTTTTTTTTTTTTTTAAAACTTTTTTTANTTTTTTTTTTTTTTTGAGGGGGGCTGTGGGGAGTTTTTATTTTTTTTTTTAATGGAAAATGTGGACAGATTTGGGATTAATATGGAAAAAATCCAGTCATGTATAAATATAACAGAATTAAGAAGAAATCCACAATGCTTAGTTCATTTGAGTACTATACTACTGTTCCCTCTCTTGGCCTAAGCTGTTACCTCATAGCTGAGGCAATCTGCTAGAAGGAAACATTAATGATGCAGGAAACATCATGTATTACCACAGGCACAGTCAGAATATTTTTTTTTTTTGCTTTATTTTGAAGAGGGGGCAGAGCATAGCAATATCTTTTTGGTAAATGCCAAAAAGTACAACTGCTGTTTCATGACAAAGGGAAAAGGACTCCAAAGCTGTTGCTGATACTGGTTTTGCAGCAGAGAGAGGATTAAGCTATGGGTTTACCAACTTACTTTTTAGTCCTATGTGATTGAAAATATTTAAGTTGTTCCTTCCAAGTTCATTGCTGCATTCCCTCTATTGATAATTACAGTGTAAGTCTGCTGCATGGCTCTGTACTTTGATTGGGAGAGAACCAGTGATTAAAAAGGTTGGTGTTCAGCTTGTCTTTCCCAGTTTCTAGCCCTAGCCAGAAGAGATGAAGTCCTCGTGCATGAGAACACTTGTCTGTGATTCTGCACTCACTGCAACTAGCAGAAGTGTTCTGCCTTAACTGAAGTGGCCTTTGGGTCAGGGGATCCAGGGAGGAAAGCTTTGCCTGCTGGATTATGCCCACTTGTAAGGGTTCCAACCAGCCACAGGAAATGGCAGGACAGCACTGTCTGTTAGCGTACCTCTCTACTTCCTTATGAAGAAAGAGTTGAAAGCAGGGCCATACCTTGATCCCTGCTGGTCAGAACCAGAGTTTGTCAGCTCCGGATGAATCACATCCGGCTTCCTGGAACTGCCATGAGGAGTTGAGTGAGAAGGATGTTCCCCTACACCACACTTCTCAAAGCTAATTGCATGTGAGAAGCCATAGTGAGATCCTCTGTCATTTTGCAAATGGTAAATTGCCACACTGTCAAATATGTAAGTCTTGTGGAGCCAGTGACTGGAATCAGTGTCCTTTTAATCCTTTGTACTGATGTCAAACCCTGGACTCACTGGTGTGCTGTGGAACACTGCTTCAGAGATAATCCGTAAAAATAAAATGTGCACTGCAGGTCCTGGTAGGTTTTTGGATTTTTCAATGCCCCAAATGGAATCTTTTTGAAGTTTTATGAGATTTTCTCATGGAGGTTTATTTCTGTCTGAGCTTTGATAATGTAAGTCTGTGGAATGCTTGGGGTGTTCTTCTTGTGATTTGATAGTAAAAACAAAGGAATGCTAAATATCTTTTTCCCTCCACTAAAAAATCCATTTTTTATGACATTCACAGAATGCCATGTCAGAGTGCTGTAGCCATTTAAAACAAGGTTAAAAACCTGTGAATCTGTGAAGTCCTCCTCTCCTTTCAGTGTGCTGTGCTTGACGTCATCGAGCTGCATATGGGTCTTGCCATACCTTAGCTGATAGAAAACTGGTGTGGAGATGCTGGACACAGACCAATGATAGACAGCTATATTTCAGAAGGGTTTTGTTTCTTGTGCCCTACACATGGCAGGGCACAGTAGGAGTTAACACCTTCCCAGGGGTCAGGGCCATGGGAATTTCCCAGAGCAGCAGGACAGGACTTCCCAGCCAGGGCTGTCTCACTCCTGTTGCATTAAGGGTATAGGAATTTAGTAGAAAATAAACCTACTTGTGTCCAAGCTGGTCTTCAGATATTGAAAGAGCTGGGTGTGGCTGGGCTAAATTTCTGATTATAACTAGTTTAGCACTATAAGTCTGGTTGACCTCAAAAGAAGAATTTGCATTAGCACAGGCACACAAACAATCCAATTTACCAATTTAGTACTATAGGTATGATCACATTCAATATGGATTTGCATGATCCAGATTCATTAATACTGTGGTTTATTGAAGCAACAGGAAAGCAGGTTCAAGATTGCTGGTGATGTATGTGCTGATTAAAGAGTTTTAACAAGTAGCACAACAGAAAGTACAGTGAGGGAGATTTGTTAGTACTACATATACGTGTGTACAAATGAATATTCATGGCTCTACATGAACACAGTTGGAGGCAAAAAGCTCACCTACAAGAGCCTCTTCAGGGGTGGAGGAGAGACACAGCCCATTGACAGATCCCGAGCAGGTAGAGATGTTTTCCTTCTCCAGAGGTGATTTCTCCCTCCCACCTGTTCTGCTCTCCCCTTTTACACCACAGATTTTGGCCTGTCCCAAGGGAATGGAGCAGTCGCATGTTATGGGTGGGGTTTGGAGACACAGGTTGTGAATGCTTTACATGCCCCATGTTCTCCCTCAGTTGCATCCTGAGGTGTATGTAAATTAATATCTAAATGGATCTTAACAAACATCTAAGTTACTTCCAGTCAGGATTTATAGCTGACAAAAAAGGTAGAACAAACACTTTGGTCCTACTCCACGTTCTGAAGCGGCAATAAAGGCTTTCTCATCAGAGGGTCATTGCATATATCATTTTCTTCCTAATGAACTAGGTTTCCAACAAGGTTTGTTTTCCATGATGAAGGGAGTGTGGCCATTGCCTGGTACAGAGGGTAGGTGAAACAACCTTGCGCTGTGAGACCTCCGCTTCAGTCCAGACATCATTCAGTTAATAGTCCTCACTCAAGCCACATGCAAGATAAACAAGGGGTTCAGCTCATGTTTTCTCAATCAGTCTCATCAATTCTTCTCTGTCTTAAAGCAACACTGTAAAATTCTGACCCTTTACTACAATTCCACAGCCAAGGAGCTGGGACAGCATGGCAGCAAGTGGGGGACAGCAGGGCAGCCCTCTCCCTGGACCTTGGGCATCTTTCTGGGGATGGGTTGGTATCCACAGAGGATTGCTGCAGCTTTATATATATAAGGCACGTGCTTTATTTGAAAGTAAAAAGGCTCAGTTGACTTGAATTTTAAATGTCCTACGTGCCCACTTTTACAGGATAGCACCACTATTGTCACTTGGAAAGAAGGACTCAGAGGCCCTACAGAAACACCTTTGTAGCTTTACTGAAAGTAAACCGTGCCTTTTTGAAAAATAACTTACTTCAGGGGTTGTCTGTGACTTCAGAGATTCTGCTAAAGGACACCAGGCCATGGACAAAGCACAGTGTGCATTAATTAATGAAGTCTGTTCCCGTTCCCTATGATGCCTTTTTCTCTGGTCCTAAAATAAGAGCCAGACACCATTAGAGTGATAAAAGGGGTACCTTTATGTGAGGATCCTCAGGTGCACCAAATTTGTCAGGTGGAAAACACTGAAGGAGCACCCACCATGTGATACGTGTACAATATTTATAGATTCTGCAAATTAGCATATCTGACAAGAACCCCCCAGTTAGGAGGTAACCCCGCAATGAGGTAACCTCCCACTTCTAGTACCTTCTAGATTCTCCCCCTTTAGGATAAGGTCCAGGCCCTGTTTACAAAAGTACATCTCGGAGAGCTGCTTGCGACCTTGGTTTCTAAAGAGAACCAAGATAGCATAGGGATCTTGGAATTTGTTTTGTCTTTCTGCCTAAGAAAATGTTGAAGCTAAACTCCAAGATGAAGCTACAAAGCTTACAAGTATAATGGATACGGAAAATATAAAAGGAAAAAGGAAAGAAAACCAAACGGCATCACCTGTGACCATATATCCCCTCCCAAACCCCTCAGGTGCTCTGCAGTTGGTAAGAATTCATTCTTCTTCTCTCAAAGGCTCTGAAGTCTCAGAGACCAAACTACAGCTCTCTGAAATAGAGAAATGAGATGTTTAAGGTGATAATAACAGAAAATACAAAGCCTGATAATTCCAGAAAACAAGATCTGACTAACAGCAGCAATGAATGGCCTGATAGCAGACAAGCATCCAGGAGTGCACACGCATCTGAACCCATTGGAAGCAGTAACAAAATCCCATTGAGTTGTAGCAAACTGAGGTTTTAGCAGTCATATTCAGCAATTCAACTGCAGAGTTAGTGGCAAAAAAGCAAGGTATTTGTATGCAACACTGACTACCCAAGAGATGGGACAACAGCTCTGGCAGTGAGCACAGAACAAAGGAGTGTTGAGCTGGATCCACATGTGCTGCACAATACACTGGCTGCGTTTGTACAATTAGCCCATCATGACGTGAGTCACAGATAATAAAGAGCTGTCTGTAATCCCATGCAGCAGCAGCAAGGCATGAGGAGCTGTGGCTGTGGCTCTGCAGGGAGGATTCCTTAAAGAAGACTAATCAGGTCACTTGACATGTGTTTGGCATCTGTATGGCCAAGCTAATAACTCAGCCAGACACCTGGGAACATCATGGGTTTGGTAAAAACAGATGTGTGACTAACAGGAAGATCCTACAAGACCAGTTTCCTTTTCATTGCTCTCAAAAGTGCCCATCATTTTCCCATGCACTCACTGGTGCAGATTGACCCATATCAATTTTTTTTGTAATGAAACTATTTTTTTTTAAAGAAATGAAACGTGCTACTCTCACTGAGGGTCAGATGCAGGGATTAATGTGAGCCATAAGAAAATGTTGTCTCAGCTTATCAGGACTTCAGTCTCAGACAGCATATATTATCCTTTCATACATCTATGAGAATACTTTGTTGTTTAGCTGCATGCTTTGTTCTTTTGTGAATCTTTACAGAGACAGATGTCATTTTGGCTAGCTTGACAGAAAACCAACATCTCCCTCCTCTCTACCACTCCTATGATGGCTACCAAGGCTCAGTGGGTTGCTGCAGGGTCCAGGCAGGAGGGCATGGAAAACAGAACAACAGAACTTCAGTTTCAAGTCCAGGAGACTGCTGTCAATACCTTGAAGTTCCCTGAGAGGTGCTGAGTTTTGTTCTCCATAACTTGAAAGAGATTTGAAATCACTGACCTGAAGAATTTAAACCCAGCAAAATCTAGAACCTCAGACTTTGTTCTCTTCCTAGGTCCATGTGTAGGTAGCTTGGTTGGTTCAAGCTCATAGTCCCTTCTGTGAAACTAGCTTGTGAAGGAGACAATCACTCCTTCAGCACTCTGTGCTTTCCATGATGGCTGAAACACTTCAGGCTAATGTTTTTTGAACAATCCTACTTCTAGGAAATAACTGATTCTATGACTAGATTTATATTAATTCTCCCAAGAAAACAATAATTTCACTGAACTGCTAATTCAGCTATCATCCCTGTTGTCGTTTGACATTGTTTATCAAGTTGTTTTGATAGGACCTGTAGTGGTGACCGCTGATATCTAAAAATCCTGAATTCATTTGTCTTTTGATGCATGCAAAGATTTTTAAACGAACAAGGAAAGATCTTTCCATGAGAAAAACACTGGCAAAATCTTCATTCAAAAGAGCTGGTGAATTTAAAAAAAAGTAAAATTTATTGGACTCTCAGTATTAGACTTATCACTCACTTTGCACTTGTCAGCTGAGCTGATTTTATAGGAATTTGCTTAAATAAAGGACATAGAAAGAAATTAATTCCTAGAAATATTCTGTGCTCAGCATCAAGAAAATATCAGTAAGTGTGGACAGGTCAAGCTAGAATTTTTGTTGCTCACTCTTATCAGACACAGATTGAAAAAGGATTTAGAAAGAAACATTGTTTACATTTAAGCAGGCACTACATAAGCCTCTCAGACTGTTGCTGTGCCAGGCACACTCTACTCCCATCCCATGGTGAGCAGAGACCATAGCAGTTCTGGGACAAGAGAGCCTGACCCTTGGGCATCTGTATTTTGTTGGAACTGTGGACATTTCCAAAATACATGTGTTCTGTATGAGACACAAAGTAAAATAAAATCACCCCCAGAACAAGATTTCTTCAAGTCATTCACTTTAAAATTAAATATACTATTCTGTTTTGATTTAAACTTTTTAATAACATGTATCACATGCTTCAAATGTATTCTTTTGTTTTGAATAGAAGCATTAGTGGTTTAAATCCTAATGCTGCTGGGGAAAAATAATTTGTGAATTATATTGAATAGTACTATTGAGTGAGAAAGAACATAGGTCACTAATGGATACTTAAAAGCAACTCCACCACTGATAATTTGCCTGTACTTGGAGAACCCATCATGTGACGTGTCTCTTCTGGCTATGACAAAGTCCTTTCTTTTATTGCACATCTATGGCTTATAAGTAAAATGGCAATACCCCATTTGTGGACCCACTGTGGTCCCTTCCAGCCTTACCCATTCTGTGTTTCTGTGATTCACAGTGGTAGGTCTCTTCAAGAGAAATTAAGTAATTCTTTTCCTTCTGAATAACAAAATAAAAGCGCTATATCCTTTCCTATTCATGAGCCAGGGGTCCACGGCTGAGTACTCAGAGCCCATGACAAAGACTTCTTGAATGCTCAACTATGTAATCACCCTCTTGGGTTTGGGAGATGCTCCTGGTGCTCTGTCTGGCATGCAGAGCTTCTTTTAGAGGAGGTTGCAGTTTTAGTCAGAATCTTCAATTAACACGTCTTTACTTTCATCAAACTCCTGCTTTAGTCCATTATCACTGATTCTTTTACATGCCTGCAATTGTAGTTCATCCAACGTGAGCCAGCTGACTCCCTCACTGTGGAATCTTGGCTTTCTAGACTTTTTTCCCTTACCATATGTCCCTGTACTGACCACACCTCAGAGTTCAAAACCTTATCATTATACAGAACAGTCTTCTCATAAGAGGGAATTTCTGGCACCCTTCCTGGTGTTTGGGGAAGTTCCTTCAGCCATGTCTGTTTAGCTGTTGCAGGGTCAGCTGCTTGGCTGACCTGGACACTAGAAGACACTAGAAAAGCATGAAGGTATACACTTTGAGATGAAAAGTTGAATCATTGCTCCCTGACTACAGGACTTTTTCTGATGTGTTACAGACATCTCATCCACAGCAGAGGGAACTGGCTGATTTTTTTAAAATAAATTCTTCAAACTAGTTATATAAACCCTTTTAGTCATTTTCCACCTCAGTTAATATATTCTAAGCCAAAGTTAAAGGGTAAAAGTGATGTTAAATGACACTGATTAAGCGCTGATGTGACAACTTTTTCAAAAGTAGAGGAAAAGATTTGTTTGAAAGGTGCTCCACGTTGTTTCCTCTTACCAGCAGGTACTTGCAATCAAAACAGAATTTAGAGTGTAAGATCTATTTTTGGTTATCCTGGCACACAGCCATGGCAAAACAGTGAAAACTGTGAGTGGAAATGGGTATCTTTCAGAGCCATTTCAATTGCTTTGTACAGACCTGGTGTCAAAGCAGGTGTCAGACCTCTCTTGCTTTGGCTTCATATTTGGAAAGAGAAGGCTATTGGTAAGCATGTGTTTGCTTATGATATTCTGCACTGGAGCTGAGAGAGGTACTGATTTTTGCTCTCAGAAACTTTTCCATATTTCTTTTAGGATAACCCATTTTCCACAGCTGAATTCAACATTTGGAAGGACAGGTTTATAGACAGTTCAAAGCATTTATTTATTTATAGCTCAAAAAAATTACAGTGGGAACTTAAATATTTCAGAATTATACAATTTACTGAGATTTAGAGCCCAATTAAGTAATTCAGATTTCTTTTCTTGATATATGACCTAATCATAAATGTCCTTATTAAACTAAATTTGCTAAAGCCAGAAACATTATTTATGTGAATATATTTATGCAAAATTAATTTGATTTTCAGAGGGTCGTTGCTCAAATTTAGTTATTTTTCCTAAAACAAATTAAATTTTAAAAAAAATGTTAATAATCTAAATGCTCATTAGCAGTGCTATAATAAAACATCCTTAACAGACTGCAGATGTTTACTTTAGTGAAGAAATAGATTTAAGCTTTAAGTCTCCAACAGGCCATGTGGAAAAAAAACAAGGGTCAAATTCAATGCTGGTTTGGGTATGTTTTCATGGCATTCACCCTCGCAGTATCTAACCACTGATTTATACCACCTGGAACTTCACAAGACATTTTTTTTTCTGCACAAACCAAAGCTTTACCACCAACCTTAGCCAGACCCTAATATCATAGGAAAGCTGTGGTCTTCCCTGGGGAGCAAGGCGGTAGAGGAAAACTGTTGCATACACATAAAGGCAAATATTGACTAAAAAAGAGACAGGCAAGCAATTCTGCCTGTGTGTGGTGCAGGAGCCCAGCTGCTTGGCAGTGACTGTGTGCTGTGCCCACGTAAATCTGTGCCTGGCAGTGCAAAGTGCAGCTAGGTTAAATTAAAGGACTCAAAACAATGATTAAACAAAGGCAGAAGTCTAATTGTGTGGGTGTCTGGTTATGTGGGTGACTCAGAGTATGTGGAAGGAGCTGTGGGCAGGGAGAATGTGAGGAGGTCTGGGCACACTGAGCAATTTGTGCTTGTGGAGAGGCGTCCGGCCAGGCTGGGTTGGCATCTGAACGTTTCGTCCATGCTCAGCAATAAGCCAAGGCAGATGGTTTGGAGTTGTAAAAGCAGTGTGGCAGACATTGCTGTGATGTGAAAGGAAACATCTTTACAAAGCAGTCAGGATAGGAAACCTGGGGACAAAAATGATGAAAAAATAAAATGCTATTTCATATTATATGTATGAACTTCTTTGAGGTAAAAGTCTTTCCTTCCCTCCATCTAGTTTATAAGATCCCAGTTTAAAGCAGACATCCATTCCACTGACAAGAGTAATGTGATAGTTAAGAAGTATTCAGTGTTTCCTGATATGGGAACATCTATTGCTACGTTAGAGAGGTCTCAGGTCTGGATGAGATATAAATACTCATTCTCCAAACCACACATCAGCTGCAGATTGCCAAAGTGATGAAGAAGGGTCTATAAAAAGTGACTCCCTAACTGATCAGTACAGAATTTGTTATAATCCAAATCCCTTCTCTGCAAATGGATAAGATTATGTCCATCCTGACATTCTTTTTTCTTAGCTGCAAGAGCACTGCCATCACCAGGCTACTACCCAGCAGGGCTAATTATAGCCGGCTCTGCAAATTGGCCATTGAGAACCCTCAGGAGATTGAAAGCCTAGAAATTGATAATACCGGTAATACAAAAAAAATACCCCAAGCCAAAAGTCAACAGTTGCAAGTTAAGCATCTTTTAAATTATTAAAATTAATTTTGAATAAGGCTGAATAGGCACTCACTTCATTCTAGAGAAAATACATATCAGTATTCCTAATAAAAATATTCATACTTCTTTTTTCTTTCCCTCAAATCAAAAGGTCAAGACTAGCTCTTTCTCTGTGTCCTTTCTGAGGAACATTATCATATCATACTTCTTGATAAGAACACAATAACTAAAGGTATATTGGTCACAGCATCTGCAGTGATTTTTACCTACAATATTTTTTCATTACAACTCCTTCTATTTCTATATTATTCTTCATTTTATACTGTAAATCCAAAGATTATGAATATATATCAATAGTAGTTCTGTGAGCATCCACGAGTACTTTATATGCAGTCCATTTATTAAATCAATGAGAGTTTATTTTTATATGCTGTCTCTCTCTAGATTTTTTTGGTGTTATGTTTAGCAATTTGAGCCATTTTCTTTCATACTGTGAGCCTGTATGTGTGACTGAGAAGCCTAACAGCTTGTGTGGTCTCCTGTAAAAAACCATAGGGAGGATCAGCTGGTGCAAACTCCATCAGAGACTCAGGGATAAAAATAAATTCACGTTAGTATGGTAGGTGTATCTAAAATGACCAGGTTTCCTCTGCTGCAGAAAGTGGTGTAACTATTGCGGGTGATTGATGCTTCCATTTGTACCCACTGAGAAAGACTACTTTCCATCACAGTTGAAACACCACATTCAGTGGCATGAATTTGGACAACACTGATGTTATTATTTTGGGCTTTTCTATATTTAAGATTTATTTTGTATTAAAGGAGGACATGATATTTTCAACCTTACAGATTAGTGTTCCTGTCAGGTGCTACTGAACTGCTGAAAAAGAGAAAAATGTTCCACTTCATAACTAGTTCCCTACCCCAGAGTATTCCTTACTATTCTGTGCTGGTTTTGGCTATGCTAGAGTTAATTGTCTTCACAATGACTAGTATATGACTGTGTTTTGGATAGGATTTGTGCTTGTGGTGGTTTGACCCTGGCTGGAGGCCAGGCATCCACAAAAGCCACTCTACCTCTGCTCTCCTCGAGTGGACAAGGTAGAGAAACTATAATGAAAGTCTGGTGAGTTGAGAAAAGGACAGGTAGTGGTCACTCACTGATCACTCTCATGTGGGAAAACAGACCTGACTTGGAGAAATTAATTGAATTTTTTACCAATTAAATCAGAGTAGGATAATGTGAAATGAAATAAATCTTAAATCCAGCTTCCCCATCCTTTCCTGGGGATGCATGGGGAGCTGGGAGGGGACACAGCAAGGACAATTGACCACAAGGATATCCCATAGCATACGGTATCATGCTCCACATGCATAAAGCTAGGGGAAGAAGAAGGAAGAAGAGGACATTCAGAGGGATGCTGCTTGTCTTCCCTAGTCATCAATACATGTGATGGGGCCCTGCTTTCCTGGCAAAGGCTGAACACCTGCCTGCCCAAGCGAAATGCTGAATTAATTTCCTGTTTTACTTTGTGTGCGTGCGTGGCTTTTGCTTTACCTAAACAGTCTTTGTCTCAGCATACAGGTTTTCTAGCTTTTACTCTTCTGATCATCTTCCCACTGGGGGGACTAAATGGCTGTGTAGTATTTTGTTGCTGGGGTTAAATCACGACACATCCCTTTAAAAATACCCACTATTTAATCATCTTAGCTCTCCACGTGAGCTACATAAGTAGGACATATGGTAATCCTCATTCTACAGATAAAGAAAATGCTATCAAATAAATAAATTACCCCTCTGATGAAGCTGAGGAATGGAAAACATCACTATTAAGAGTCTGTACTTCAGTTTATTCTCAGTGGACTACCCACTCTTGTGATCTACCCATGATGGCAGGCTGGCTTGCCTGGTCCTGGGCTATGCCAGCCAAGATACCTCTTACACTCTGGGTTGGAAGAGATGTGGGACAGTGATGCCCAGACCAGGTGCAGATGGGCAGGGCCAATTGAGAGACTCAGGAAGATGGTAGCAGGGATGGCTGAACCTGCTTCTGGAGGCCTTTGGGAGGGTCTAGGCTGCTCCACAACAGAAGCACTGCAGTGAGTCTTGTAGCAACTAGTAACTGCTGTGATGAACATGTTTTGTGGTACTTCTGAATTCAGAACCATACCATGTAAGTTATGCTTCAGAATCATCCCCTACACAGGCATTTGGACACCATAATGGTACATGACTGACACTGTCAAGATTATTTAAACAACTCAATCTATAGAGGTTTATTTTCTTGATAAAGGGTTAAAAAGCCCCAGCAAACAGATCCTTGACAATTTTGGCTTACCAAAAAATAGAAAGCTCATGCACCTTTGTGGCACAGTCTCCCAAAGGCATCCTTGGGATGACTAGGTGGCTGCACTGCTATCTGTCAGCCTGTGCACAGGCAACTGCTGAATCCTCTGGGGTTTAAACTTAATAGATAATGGATATATACAAAATAAGAGCATGTAAGGTTTAAGGAGGCTCAGCTTAAAATTTTGTTAACAGATTTAAGACTATGCATGCTTGATAAAATAGATCAATAAATGAAAGACATTTGTTATGGTTTTCCGTTACATACAAAAGCAATAGGCTTCCTTTAGTGGATTAATAAGAGAAACTAACTTTGTATGGCATTGATGTTCTAGGTTTGAAATGTTTGCAAACTATGAAATGGAACTGTTTAAACATCAAGTGTACTTACAAGATACTAATGAAGTTATGTTATGCATTAAACTAATCAGTGTTGTCAGACAGTCATTCCCCCCGTGTCTGGTGATCTTATAATAGGAGCATTGGAAGCAAAGCAATAAACAGGAGGATTAGCAGCAGGAAGTGCAGAGTAGTTATGACTAATACATATGTATGTAAATGCCACCACTGGGAATAAAGGCAACATCTCTACACATTTGGTTAAAGAACTCTTTTCCTCCAAAGATGTATCTGAAAGCTCTTATTCACTTAGTTTCTGTTGTACAACATGGAGAAATTGCTTCCACTAGGCTTATATGAATCCTTTTATGTTGTTGGAAACAGGGTGAGCTACAACCACCAGGCATTTGGCCATTTGCAAGTTGAGTTATCTACTGTGTGAAGGGTGTGCAGGCTGTGTCTAGGGTTAGTGGGGACAGATGGGCTTTTCCAGAGGGTAGTTGGTTGCATGAGATTTAGGAAATTGTTACAGAGGAAAGAATTCCAGCAGTGTCTGTCTGTCTCCAGTGATTATGGAGGATCTTACCTGATGAGCTTAGACTAAATGCATGCTTCCCAGGTGGCCTAGGTTAGATAGGACAATATTAAGCTTTGATCTTGTTTTCTTATTGGACAAACATACACTGTTTCCTATAATAACTTCAATGGCTTATATATGGCAGCTTAGGAGGAGAAAGCTAATGATCAACAGATATTTAACTGCTCTATCATTAGCTCAGTTTAGAGGAAGTTAATGATCAACAGATATTTAACTGTCTTATCTTTATCTCTAGCTAACACTGTACTGTACTTTACATCCAAACTGAACAAGAGCAATTATGAAAAATAATAACATGCTGACCAGATGCAAGTCTTTCATATAGAATGTGGGTTCTAGCTGAAATTTATTCAGGTACCTAAATGCATATCATAACTTCTAGCTGGGTTTTCATTTAAATTAAGAAAAGCAAATAAAAACAGTACAACGAAACTCAAATACATTTTGCAGGAAAAGTCCAGTCCTCGCTTTCAGAGCATCTCAGCCATGGGGGAGAGGACAGCAAGTGAGTGCAATGACCATCTGTGTGTGTGATGCACACAGTCAGAACTTTTTGTGGCGAATGTCATGATACATGTGATTCGTTTTTAAAATGCATCTTCCTACCACTGGAGTTTCTCAAACACAATTTTAACAGATTTCTATCCTTTTAACTGGAGTTTTGCTCAAGACTCAGCTGTAAGTTTGTGAATTCAGTTCCAGCAACTGTCAGAAACTTGAAATCTGCAGACAAGATTGCTGCAGCTCTCCAGGTGGTGGCACCACAACCCTGCTTTTCTCTAAGGCAAAGAAAAAAATCCATGAGAAAGCGAGAGAAGCAAATATTTAATTGTTTCATAATATTTGCTCCATTTTTAAATAAGCATTTAAACTTCACTTGAAGAGTCACACTTAAATCATTAGTAAAATACAAAAAAAAGACTTCTAATCCCTTTTAACTATAGTACTTCATTTCTTTTCTTCAGGCTTTTTAAAATATTCTGTCATTCTGTGCATAAAGACTGTTTAATATTTCATGCACTATTTGCTCATGTTAAAAAATGAAGTGATAAAGAATAGAGGCGAAGGTCTCCTGCTTGCAAGCAACAGTGGATAAATATATTTGTTTGTAGCATGGGATTGCCGTTCCACTAGAAGGAACACTTGACATTTTGATGAGTGTCTCCAGGGAAAACAGGTACTAACTTCAGAACGTAGTTTTAATTATACAAAGGAGATAAAAATATTCAAAAGCATCCCACTGGTAAGGTGCAGCATTTCCTGAAACAGTTCAGTGGAAAATGCCACATTAATCAGTTCAGTATTTCACGCAAATGGCTTAATGATGGGAAGAAATGCAAAGCGCTGTAGTATGGCAAAAAAAAAGAAAGCAGAATGTTCATGTAAGGGAGTAGGATCATGTTTAAACTTACTCTTTCAGAATTTTTACAGAGGGGAATGACATTGGGGAGAAGGTAGTACTGATTTTATTCTTGGTGTACTGGTACCCACAGTGGCTCTGGTACTGTGCTCAGTTGGACAAAAACAAGACGTACCTGAGAAGCCCAGAATCCCGCAAGCTGTGCCCATGGCCTTTTCATTGACTAGAAGCAGCATAAATAAAATCCACTGTTCATATGTTGGCATTTATGCTGGTGGGATTAGACCTCTGTTTAATGGAGAACGCAGATCAAGTGTCACATGTGGGTGAGCACATTCAGCTAAGAGAAGCAAAGAGTCACACTAAAATTTTTGGCCACATCATTTTGTCTATTCGTCTTCAATCAGAGGGCAGGGGTGCAGTAATGGGTCTTTTTGAGTGATGATATTGATAGAGATGACAAATACAGAAAAACAGAAGCATACTGAAAGTCCTCTCTTGACTTACTGCCTCCGAGATACAGCCAGATTGTGCTATCAGCATTTTGCTAATGTACACATTCTGGGACAGTGCCAAGAGGTTCACACAGTGGTAAGTAACTGGCAACGTGTATTTGCCAAGAATAGATCATGTCAGACTAGTCTAATTTCCACCAATGACAGTGTAAATAGCTTTGTGGTAAAGGGAGAAAGTGGAGCTATAATATCTCAGCTTTAGTGTGTTTATTTGCACTGTCCCCATGGCATGCTCATAGGCAGACTAATGCAATGCTGTCCAGGGGAAACTACCAAAAACCATGACACAGGTCTTGAGAAAATCACCCACAGGGAATGGCAGTCACTGGTTCATGTCCAGCTTGGTCACACATGTTGAATGGCATAGTATGGGCTTCATGCTTGTGTTGCCTACCTTTGAATAAAGACTTGGTTGAAAAATGAGAGAAGATGCCTGACATATTTTCATATAAGTCTTAGCCTGGAAAGATTGCAAATGTTTTAGATAACAGGGATGGTATTCAAAAGGATCTCAATGAAAATGAGATCTAAATGAGTCTAAATTAGCTGAAATAAATAGGCTGTGATTCAATGAGGATAAATCAAAGTCTCTACCCACTGACTGAAAAAATGAACTGCAGTGCTGTGAGGAAGCTGGGGCAATGAAACAGGCAGCAGTACCACAGATAAGGCTTGGTTGCTTTTAGCACATCACAAAACAAACACAAATTAAGTGTGTCAAGAGCACTTGAATCAATCCTTCCTTTCTGCCAAAGCCTCAGCTGGACTTCCACTTCTACATGATTCACATAAAGATATAGATTGAGAGAAGTATTCCTCAATCTGCAAAAACAAATGCAAAAGCAGAAGCAGTACAGAGATTTTACATTACTGGGATTCCCACAGTCAGAAATGTGTTGTAGAATATTACTACATGCTCTCAAGTAGTTGAAATCATTAAGGCTAACCTGAAAAGAAAAGGACATAAAGGTATTGGAGATTTCCAGGCGAGGTTAGTGGAGGTAAACATATATGCTTTGCTTAGGCAATCATTACAAACAAAAACCTGTGAAAAGTATGGTCGTTGGGAAATGTTACACATATGTAAATAGGGAGTGATGGTGACAATCAGAACTGGAAGCTGAGCTAATAGTAGAAAGACACCTGCACTTGTGAACATGCAATATTACTCAGCAGTGTCCAAGATGCACAGGAATCTCAATGTACACAAGTCTTTTACTGGCACCCTTCAGTTTCTCAGTAGGGAACAATCCCATCTCCATGGTTAGTGAGAAAGGTAATATTTATGTCCATCTTTCTCTAGCTTTTAAGATGTTATGAAAAAAGTAAAAGACAAAGAAAGCCCAAATCTGTTTGTCTCTTTTGTAGTCATGTTATTTACAAATTCTGTAATATCCAGTAAGTTTTCCACTTGTTAGTCTGAATTGATACATGCATCTTTAAGTAGATATCACTTCAAATTGAGATCATAATATTGGATATTCACAAGGAAAAAAAAAAGAAAAAGTTACATTTAAATGTTCACAGAGGATTCTGTTTGCTTCATATTACAACTTGAGCAACTAACTAATTTCTCTGGTTTAGTTCCCACTCCTTTCTCATAATTTTTGGCATTTTCAGTTCATTGTTGCGGAAAAAGAGTGCAGGGCTCCTTTTTGAAGGGAGGAGACCATGCACACAAACATCACTGGTCAGAAGGCAAACTGTGCCCATAGGGTGTACAGGCTGATGGAACATGTTACTGCTATCAGTATTAGACAATTCCTCTCACACACCAGAGATAGTGCTGTTCGTGCTGAGTCACCCCTGTGTCATCCAGAACATCATTCCAGATGCCTCTTTGGAGGTGAAGACATGTTCACTTCTATCAAAAGCAGAATAGCCTTGGGTGTCTCTGAATCCTAATTAATATGAGTCAAATAACTGAGATGGGCCAGGAGGGTCTTGCAGCGCATGCTGAGGTACATGGCCACTGGTAGCTTTCCGCTTGTTTTCTTCCTGATTTTGCTCTCGAGTTCTGTGGCTGGGAGTATTGGAGCTATTCCTTTTTTTTTACCACCTGCTAACGCTGAGTGCACACAACAGGTAGTGATTTGCTGTTGAGATTTAACCCTATTATACCTGTGGGATGTCTTATTTTCTATAGTTTAATTTTTGAGGATAATACCTAGTTTGGTCTGGTTTCTGCTGTCTTTATTACTCCAATTACTGTTGGCCTTAGTGCTGTAGCTACTTCTTCACTGGCAGATAAATGTAAGAAAGATGTTCTGAAAGGACATTCCAGAACTGAAGAAGTGTTTTGCTTTTTTATTCCTCCTCCCTTGTTCAATACTACCCTTCAAACCTTTTCTTCAAACATTCTCTCAGTGTCTAGAAAAGAAGCCCTCACTTTTATCCTTAAAAAAAATGTAAAAAAGAACAAAAATCAGCTTCCTGCCAGCTGTGAGCTTTTGCAGGTTTCTCTGGCACAGAATGTTGTCTGGGTCGAGTCGTGCTGGCACTGTGTGTCCCCTGGATGGTTCCTCTGTGTAACTATGGCTCCAACCACAACCAGAGTTGCTACTTCTTTGTGCAGCCTGGAGACTCAGTGCCCCTCAAGGATGGTATATCTTACCCTTCAACTTATTCTCTAGGCTCTTGAAAAATATAAGGTTTATTTTTTATTTCAGCCACTTTTAATGTGCTCAAATGTGTGTTGTGATTATGAATCCTTCAGAGTTCTAAAAATCTATTTCATCGTAACAGAATTTTTTCTTAAGATTTTTAGCTGAAATTCGGCACATGTCTCCCTGGTCTTGACGTTTAGCAATCCAGTTTACTCTAATTATTTCTGTGGGTACCAATAGGCAGCTGCACATTTGCCACTGCTTTTTCTTGATTATTAAGTTCAAAAACTCACATGAGAAAAAGTAGTCATTCTTTCTTTCGAAAGTGTTGACAGTCAGGGGTTTAGCCACTGTAGCTACTTTGTAATGCGTATGTCTACCTCCTGTCACTTCAAATAATGACCAAAACCCTCCTGTCAAATTTCTTTGGAAAACTCCCCAGATTTTTCCAAGCTGTCTTTAGGAGAGAGCAGCTTTCCTCCCTGTTCTCTTGCATGAATCCCAGCTGGATAAAATCTATGAGGGTACTGAAGACAGAATATTGACAGAACTGATGGGAAATGAAAGCAAAATAAGATCCAACAGAGGATGCTTGACACAGCTCTGTCTCTGAGTTTCTGACTTTGCGATAATCTTATAACACAAGACTTGGTGTTAAACTACTAGAGAATCACACCATGAAACCTGAGGATTTCACCTGGCCTCTGCAAGCAGACATCACTAGAACAGGAAATAAATGTGAAGGTATTGGTTTTTTTTATGTTGGATCTGAGTTATAATTACAGCTTTTGTTGATTCAGCTGCCATTAAGGATTGCAGGGACAGCAGACAAGAGGTAAACAGACAAAGAAGAAACCTGCACTAGTTTGAAAAACAAATCAGTGGGAGATCGCAAGTCAGAATTATAATTTAATAGGAAAATGAAAATAAATGCAATAATGCAAGGAAAACACTGACAGAGTTGGATACAACCTGACACCCTGCTAGTCAGGGTGGTGGTAGCAGTCCAGATGAAGTGGTTCTGTTGAAGCGGTGATCCTGTAGAAAGTCTGGTCTCCATCGGAAGGTCCAGTGGTAGCTCTTATCCTCTGGGAATCCAGTAGGCAGAGCTGACTTGTGCAGTTCCAAAGCCCAGGTTATATCCAGGTGGGAATGCTTGGCTCCTCCCCCCTGGGTGGAGCATATCACAATGGGATGAGGTAATTCCATGAGTAATGAGGTGGGTTCTTGATGGCCCATTAACAGAGATAGCCCCTGGAGGGAGTTGTCAGGTATGAGTCAAGGCAGGAAATAATGAACAGTACCCCACCTGTTTTAACAGCTTGTGGAGATGGTAATAGAACATATCTTATATTGCAACCTGGGACAAAACCTAATTTAGAACCAAAGGAATTGCAAGAGATTCAGGTGAGCAGTGTCTTGTGACTTCACTGTGGGGATTCCAAAAGCTTTACTTCCAGGACTGATTACTGGTAATCATTTTATATGCAAGTGGAGAGCAACTTCTTATCAAAATATGGAAGAAGGACAACTACTTAGAGTGAAAATACTTAATTTATAGAAGCAAGCAAGCAAGCAAATAGACAACACAAAGTGAGGAAAATGAGAAATCTGAGAAGTATTTTATCTGAAAAGAAAACCCTTGAATTAGACAAAAAGATAAAGAGTTTGGGTATCTGTTAAGATCTAATGATTAAAATTAAAATTATTAGAGAGATGCCTGTACCCAAATTAAGGTGCAAAAGAGATACGTTGAAGTCAATAGTACAGCTATTTATTTAGCAGTGAATGTGAGATAGAGGGAAAGATAGGCGAAGAGATGGGGAGAAAGATAAAGAGAATGACAGAGAAACAGATGAAGTAGAAAAAATATCATGACTCTCTAGATTCCAACAACGTCCTGGTCGTCCTCTTCTAGTCTTCTCCGTGATTGCAGTCTTGTTGAGATGGTGGTTGCAGACTATCCATCAAGTAGTGAGGGAAAAAGTCCACAAAACCCCATGTCCGTGGAGTTTTTATTATGCTGAGGCTCGGTGGGAATGCCCCCTGTACCCTCCCTGGATGAGGTAATAACAGTTCACGGGACACTTCCTGCTTTTATACCTTCCTAGATGTCGCTGCTGTCTCTAAAGTTAGTGTAGTTGCATCAATTATGGCCTGCCAGTCAAGATGAATCATTCATCCTACTGGTGAATGTCCCAGTACTTGGGAGGGGAGTTTTCACAAGTGAGTCATCATGTAAGAGAGGACATTGGCCTGAAAGGAAGGATTTACCTCACCTCAAAGAATTTTCCTCTTATCAGCCTTTTCCTTTATCTGGAAACCCAGTTTGTAGCCTCAGGCCCTTCTGCACCTGGGAGGCCACTCTGTGCATCCCTAGTGAAGTACCTAGCCAGTTGTTTGAACCATTAGCACCAGTAGTGCTATCTCTTACAGCACCTGTGTTGTTACTACAAGTGGTCGAATGTTTGAGTCATTAATCACAAGCAGTCCGGTTTCTCACAGTATCTGAAGTCCCTCCCAGGCTATCTAACACTGGGCAAACTGTATATCCAGTCTCTCTGGCCATGGGGCTTCAGACCCCTTAGCCTGAGTTTGCCAGTGAACTGGATAAAATGCAAAACCACACAACTCCCCATGAATGCACCAACCCAACACTCTCACCTGCCAGTAATGTGCCTTTTCTGCAGTGCTACATGACAGAATATACTGTCTTCAGGTCAGAAACTTCCCTATGGTTTGTTCATTGTGCAGTTACTGAGTGCAGGAGGTGATATTGCAAGGCAAGTAATAATAAAAATCTCCCTCATGTCAAGGAGAAAACCTTCAAGGACAAGGGCATCTGGCAGCAAGTGCCACTGAAGAGAACACCCAGGTTCATAAGCAGCTACTGGAGACAAGCTTTTAATTTAAAAGAGAATAAAGAGAAACAGCACAAGAAAGCTGATCCAGGGAGAAAGAAAAGGTGGAGAGGCCTGTGTGATTTTTTTCTTTTTTAATACCTCATTTTACTGCTTATGAAGGAAATGCTTAAACAAGCACTGCTGGTGTTGTCAGTAATACTGTAACATTTGCCTTGAGTCCCTTTGTTGCTCAGGGAACATATCAGATTTTCAATACATTTAGCCTCACCATTTCCTTCACAAATCACTGCTGCAGAATGGTGCAACCACACTGATTTTACTAGAAATGAAATGCTGAGGTAATGAAATTTCTCCAGTGCTGTTTCCAGGATTTCTGAATTCAGGGCAATCTCTTCATTAATTTGGTTCAGCAAAAAAGCCAAGTTATAAAAACATGGTATTCCTGTAGGATTAAACAATAAAGATCAGCAGTGAGATACAAAATATACATCATTTGTACCTTCGTGGATTCTAGTGAAAGTTTGTATCAACAGAATATTTTTCATAATATAAGCACACAATATTATCTAGGAGGATAACAGGAGATAAATGTAAGAGACAAAAAACACTGAAGCCTTCAGTAACTTCACAAGCTGGTGTTTGAACTAAAATGAAATGCCCTGTGCTAAATGAAATGCCTTTGGTGAAGGTATTTCTTACTATAAATATTTTATGTTGGATAGTAATAACTAACTTTATTTTTAAGGCATTTGCAGTGACCTCCAAGGCAGACAGTGCAAGGAAGCTGGTTGCATTGATTGAAATGTTGTTGCTGAATTTCAGATGAGGGACACAGACATCTCATGCAGCTGTCTCTGGCTAATCCAGCAACTACAAATAATGCTAATAATGCCAATGAGAATTTAATTGCTTGTTTCTCTTTCACAGGTTAAAGAGCTCAAGGGAGAAGAAAATGAGAGACAAAGCTTATTTTCTTCCTCATGTGTGAGAATTGGAAGTCATTCTAATAAACTTTACCAGGGGTCTCACAACAGTGTAACAGTCATGGACAAAAATATTCCTAAGAGACAGTGGTTCTGCAGTGAGACTGAGTCATTTGGAGACAGGCACCTGACTTTTTCCTTGTCTTAATGAAACAGAGGTTCCTTTAGGTATTTTACTGTTGTTCAAAATTTGATTTGGAAGGCACTGGGAAACAAAGGTGGTAAGTGGCAATGTAAATCCTTCAGGCAGCTAAATGTGTGTAGCCAGGGAAATAGCAGAGTGAAGGTACAGTGTTTTGCAAATCCATTTGAATTTTTCCAATGTTTTCTGTGGAATAAGAATGTTGCCCTTCCTCACAGCATGATAAGCATCTTGGTAGTAGAAAAATCAGTGCTTATTTGTGAGTATGATTTTGTGTGATTTTGATGCTGCAGAAAAGCTTACACAACATTAGGCTTATTTTAAAATGCTCATGTTTTGAAATGGAGTGGAGGTTACTGTACGAGAGATTCACAGTAATAACTTGTCATAGTCTCTACCCTGTAAAACTCCAAGCTTGAATTCAGATAAATATACACAATAAATTTGCCCAGCCATGCAACTAATTAACCAAATTAGATGCTGTCACCCTGATCATTATTCTGTTAGTTGGCCTATAGTAATGGCTTTTATGTAACAGAGGAAGCAATTTTGAAGTAATAAATTTGTTCTAAGTCATCTGAATGCTCAGGTATAGGATCAATACATATATGTCCTTTCGATATTGTGGATCATGTGTTTTCATAGAAACATTAAAAACATTCAAGAAATAAATATGGAAATATATGTTAGTAAATTGCCTTCTTTCTTTTCAAAATATTTATGTGATAATATTTGTTACGATAAAGAAAAAAAAAAGTCAGCTGGCAAAATTTAGGCTTTGAAATACTTGTCTTTTCTGACTTTTTTCCTGTTTTTCCAATCTTATTCCACTGTGAGGCACATTTGCCTTTCTACAATTCCATAATGCTTCTTCAGCTTAATTTTTATCTCTACAAGTACACTATTATCATTTTGCAATTTCTTTGTTGATTGAACAGAAGGAGAAGATGCAGGAAAGTAGTAATTAAGAGTAAAACAACCTCTGCTATGTCCTACTTTTTCCTGCTAATTTCTTTCTAGGTCACCACCTTTTTTCATAAAACAGCACACAAGTGCTCCCATCCATAGAAGAGTAAATTAGTGGAAAACAGTTTCCAAGACATATATTTTCTCCCTTATGCCACTACCAATGTCAGCAATAAATTTGTCTGGAAATGCAGCTTCTTTTTCTCTGTAAATAAACAGGTGTTTTGCTGTTGAGTTCAGCAAGATCCATTGTCTAGCTCTGCCTTTTCCATGTCTCCTATTCCAAATTATTACTCTGAACAGTGGACTACTAAAGAAAGCAGAACCATATGTACGTAACTGGAGAACCTCCTGCTTTAATAGGGCACTTTCTGGAGTGTTCAAGCCTCCCAGTGTCAGAGCATTTCAGAAATGTCAGAGCATTTGGTCTGAGTTTAGTCTTAATACCTTTCATGGCAAGGCTGGATCTCTTCATCATCAGCTTTAGCTCTTCACACACTCTGTAGCCACAGACAAACACATCTTCTTTCATGTCAGGTGTTCTTTGCATCAGTAATCTGTTCACAAAGTTGTTGAATTACCAAGTGACACATCTGATTCACTTGACAGTTCCTTTTACAGCTGGGCAAAATTTGGGGAATGTAAGGAAGAGCACCAGCTGCTGACAAGTCAATAAGGAGAAAAAGGGCACTGTGGGGCAACAGAAAGAACTTAAGTAAATTAACCATTAATTTATAACCCTACAGCTCGGTAGAAAACCTTCCAAATGGTTAGTGTGTTGACACCTTCATAGGTTGAATATCTGTAGAAACACTCCTTAAGATATAAATATTGTACCCAAAACTTCTCCATACCATTGAAAATATATTACAGAGAATTAAAGAATAAGGACATTTTCTGGCAAAGAGTGAATTCAAATAATGTAGACTACAATATTTCTTATTGAAGTTGTCAAATTATGTACAGTTAGTTAAATTATGTCAGTGAGTGTGAGTCCCAGAAAGTTTCAAAATATGACCAAGCTGCCAGTGCAACACATCAGTCTCCAACTGACTTTAACAGAAAGCAGTGGCAAAAATGGTGGGCACTGCTACCTAACCATGCTGGACAGTGGAGGACCCATCAGGATGTGAGGGCCCTGGTCCAGGCAGGTCTACAGTTCTGCCAGGGGGGAACAAGAATGCCAAGAGTACAGGTAGTGGTATATCTGGAAATGTATTTATAAAGGCATTTTGAAAGTATGAGTGCAGCAGCTGCATGCAGCACTTTGTGCTTAAAAATGGAGAAGCATAAAGTGTAGAATGTCAGCTGACAGTAAGCTTTACAAAGTGCTTGTCCAGTGCTTCACAGCCTGCCTGCCACCAGCTGACACTTTACTGAAGGGATGCACCCTCCCTAGCATTGTGAAGATTCAACTCTTATATTCATCTCTAGCTCTCATCTGCCCTTCCTGCCTCTGACTAAGGTCTGTATCAACCACCTCACAGAGAAACACCTCATCCACTACCTGTATCTCTCTACTCTTTCTGATATTGCTAAATACACTCCACACCTGAAGCTCTTGCTGACCCTCCTTGCTGTGCTGCTGTCTTCTCTTGTATCTATTCATCCTCCCTAACACCAATTCAAGATTTTTTTTTTTAGTTAATTCCCCCCTTTTCTCCTTTGAGGAACAGTTCTTGGTCATGTCTACTCTATGGCCTTTCCTTTGATGACATCCTCTGCCTAGTATGCCTGAATTACTATATCTAACCTTAAAAAAAACCTGCAACTCTTTTAAACTATTCTGTCACCCACAGGTAATCTCCTTTGAGCAAATGAAATATTTGTCTCTTCTTTTCTTCAGGTATCTAATGATTGGCTTAAAATTAACTTGGCCAAAACTGAACTCTTTTCAATCCTTTGCCAACTTCCATGCTTTTCTTAAGCACAGATCACACCAGTACTATTGTTTTCTATTGCTCTGATCCATAGTTGAACTGCAATTTTTAACACTTGTTTCTCACTTATTCTGCATACCTAACTTCAGCCATGTTTATTCTCCCAGTACTTTCTAGACTGTAGTCCCACCTACCTGCTCTTCCTATTCAACAGTTTCAGTCAGATCATTACCTGCATGCATCTTGGATGTATTTCCCTTCTTCTGGCCTTTTCCAAACTTGTGGCATAATACTTCAGCACTCAAAGAACAGATGAACTCATTTTCCTCAGCTGCAGTGAATTTTTTCCTTATCCTCCTATTCACCATCATATGAAAGTTCTTTTTTAAAGTTCCCCTTTTTTTTATATCTGCCTTATATTCATTGTGATAGTGATGATTGCTTTGAAAATCCCATTTTCCAATAATACACAAGTACCTTTACTTTCTCGCCCCCTACTGCTTCTTGCACTCAAACTGCTGTCTTAAAGAGTAAAGCATAGCAGATACATACATCAAGATCTAGTACAGTCAAATAAAAAAAAAAAAAACAAACCAACAAAAACAGAAAAAAAGAACAAAACCACAAAGTCAGCCACAATGGCAGCATGGGGATAGAAGGTTATTTACTTTATTTACCAAGGAATGTAAGGTTTGTTTGCTTTAGACGTTTCAAATAATTCAGTGATGAGTTTGCAACCAAGGTTTTATTACTTCCTTTTAAAGGCTGTGTATTCTCCCACTCTCTGATGTGCCCTTACATATTTAGCTTCCAAACATTTCACGACACACCCAACAGCGTGATCATGCATTGAAAGTGGGTTTTAAGTTAAAACAGGGTGGCACTATTTGTGTCTGACTGTTAAAACTGTGATGATAATAATAAAGTGATGGGCGCTGAGGATGAAATGCTGCTACTTTAGTTAGGTTTTAGGTTGTATCCCTTCTGTTCCTGTACAGTTAAAAGGATGTCAAGAATATTATGAGTGTTTTCTGAACAAACACATCAAATAAATAAGGATTCTCATTTCCATTAATACAGCCTCTTCTAATTTCTAATACAGTCTCTTCTTGTTTCTAATAGACTGAAGCAATAAGCAGAAAATAAAAAGGGAAAACAAGCCTTTCTTGGAAGGGTTTATAAGCTTAAGGTAAGAAAAGATGTGGCAGTTGAAACAAACAGAAGGAGGCTCAGGAGGTAAGGGATAGCCAGAGGTCTTCAGGAGTCACACAGCCAGTTTTTGAAAAGGCTGATGGTTATGCCAGATAAAGGGTTTTTATGGTGTTGTTAGCAAAACCAAAGGCACATGCTAAACATAGCTATTTTATTTTATCACTACCAGTTCAGAATAAGGAAGCTGTGTTTAAAGGTCATCATGCTATGTGAATCATAGGGGAAGATTTGAATGAATATCACCATGGATTTGGAAAAATCTGCTCTTTCAAATGTGATCTCAGACCCTTTCTCCTCACATGTTTTTCATCACACTCACATATCCTCCTTCCTATGAGACTATCATATTTAACAATTTCTCATAAGCAGAGGCTATATCCCTCTTCATGGCTGCACAGTCCTTAATACAAGGGAGGCCTAAGTAGGGTGCAGCCCATGGTTACTAGGAAAACTATCTTCACACCTATTTTGCGTTTCCATGCCCTTTACTTTGCTTGCAATGTTTAATAAGAAATAAAAACATCAATCTTCAGAGCGCTGAGATCTTTTAATCCCTGTCTGTATATCCCTCGTGCATGATGAATGGGGCAGAAGTTGAAAGAAATATTGTATCTGGGCATATAATTCAAAATGATGATAAAAACAATGAACAAGACCAAGGTTCTTTAGTAACTCAAATAGGTTTAATGCTTGTATCTTGACCCCATAGGTCATGCATCTAAATCTTCATATTGGCACCATTGCACCTTGTTGTGTTTTAGGAATGGTACTCCCCAGTTTGGTGCTCCCACTGAGACTCTCCAAACCATGTGCCATTGGCTTGCCCCCATCTTCTCTCCCTCTCCCGTCTCTGTGGAAGACTGGAGATGAGAACTGGAGGCACAAAAGATGAAGATCATGGTTTGAGATAAGACCAATTTACTGTAAAGGGCACTGCACACTGGACACCACACACCATGCACTGCACAGTGCACACCTGTGCCACACACACACACACACCACGTGCTGCTCCCAGCACACCTGTGCCACACACACAGCGTGCCCCAGAGCCATGCTCTGACTGGCTGCCCTCCCTGTAACACCTGTCTCAAAGAATAGCACTGCATGACTACCTTTGTATTTTAATATGTTAAACTTCTTGACTTCACAAATCTAAATCATATTTGCTTTGTTTATAATTTCCTTTTTATTTAAGAGGCTGGAAACAAATTCTGTGAAGTACACCATGGCCATTGACATTTACCTTCACTATGTCTTGGACCACAAGCTTTCACCACAGAGCTCCCAGCACTCTACAAAACAAACAGATTTTCTGTTTCCAGCTGATGGCTGTTGCCTTAAGGGGATGACTGGCTGCTGGGAACATGTGCTTGGTCCATGAGCTGATCAGGGTAGCCTAGTCTCATTTCCTTCTCTTTTACTGTGTTTTTGCTTCCATTCCGTCTCAGCAGGCTGTCAAGGTTTTCCTGAGCCAAATGAGGCAGAAAAGGGAAATTGTGACTTCTGACAGTCTGTGCTATATCAAAAACTAAACAGATTTCGTGAAGTGAAGTAGATGGTCTTTGTAACCTAGGGCTTTCTCTCCAGTCAATAATGTGGTGCTAGTAATGGTGTAAACAGCCCAGAAACAGGAAATTATTGACGTTAATGAATGAATGAATTGAATTATATAGCCAGGGAGCCAGAACATAAGAGTTAATCTAGACAATCACAACAGTAGATCAAACAAGTCATGGTTTGGCTAATTAATGTCATCCCAGTCAAGAACGCAACAAGAACCCTTGGACATTGGACAGTTAGCTCCATTCCTTCATCAGTTCCTAGATGGTGCACTGGCACTGTATTGAGGATAAAAATCTGAACAGAGCAGGATCCTCCACTAGATATTTGCAAGCCATTTACGAAGAAGCAATTGATATCTCTTTCCCAATACTAAACATATACTACTTCATCAAGACAACGTATTACAGGGGAGTATGGCTACATACCTTAACAAATAACTATTTAAGACAGAAAATGTAGAAATATTTTAAATGGTAACAAAATGATAATGTGGTTGGGTGCTATTAACAAACTATTACATCACTATGAGAGTGTGTATTCTGTTTTCTTTTACATTACTAATGTGAAGGAAAGCACATGTGGTCTGTAGAGAGAAAGGTAGAGTCTGTATTTCAAAGCATAAGAGATTCTAAATATTTGAAGAGAGTAATCTAAATACAGACCTGCAGTCTGAGATGAGTACTGTTGTTAAGTAAAGGGGAAAAACTTAGAGCTAACTGTACTCACAGAGAAGTCATGCAGTAAATACTGGGATGAAGATAAATCTACGGGACTTACCAGGTGGACTGAGTGGCTTACTGAAAAGGTCTCTCTTCTCCTTCAACTGCTTCACTGTTTTTGAAATTTCTTTTTATGTATTGTGCTGCTTTTGTGCTTACAGAATTGCACTCTTCTTTGTAGTTTACCCTTACCAAACTTGCTTTTTTTATGGAAATCTCTTTAATGGGAGACAGACATCATTTCAATCCTTTAAGGTCATGCTGCTCTTTTCAAAGGTTAGGACATATGCTGAAATTAGACTGGTTTTTTCAATTAGTTACATTATGGTTTTTAAGAAAGACCTGTAATGGACAACGTGTTCCTATAGAAATACCATATATTATTAAAAAATAACACATCCCAAGAAATTTAATTTTACAGATAATTTATGAAGTATAATCTATCTCTGCTTAGAGATAGGTTAGAAAAAACTTTGTTCTTTCTCACATTTATAACAAGTGGCTTTTAGCAAACACATTAATACTAACGAGTCAGCAATAAACAGCTTCATAGAATATATCTAAGCTTTCTGAAAGCTACAAAAACACAAACTGGTTGGCAAACTGGGATTAAAGGCCTCAGCAAGAACAAAAACAAGTCTAGGTTTGTCTGAAGCAAAATCTGAGTGGCTAGAGAGGACTGCCCAGGAGCCAGCAGCACCAGCACTGCTCATGTTCTTGGGGAAGTGGCCTCCTTAGTCATGGCCTTTGCCAAGAATATGAAGGCCTAAGAACATTTCCTGTTTGTTTAGTTTCAGGTTGTTGATTTGTTTGATTTTACTTTGGGTTTGTTGGTTTGTTGTTGGTTTTTTGGGTTTTTTTTTTGTTTGGTTTGGGTTTGTTTGTTTGTTTTTAATTATATGTCTCTTCCATTTTGGCTTATTCATTTCTATATAAGTCGTTAGGCACACCCCCAAGGGCTCAAGTGGGAAATGGAAATTCCAGGTCCAATACCAAGTAATATAAGTAATCTAATAATAAAGATATAAGTAATTTCTTGTTTTTAATAATGATTTATGAAGCCTTTTATATCTCGCATTTGAGAAAAACCTAATGAATTCATATCTAGAGTCTCTTGTAATGTGGCACAATCTGCTGTGATAGGATGTGGTTAGGGAAGTAATCTTCCAGGATTTCAAATTTCAATAGGTCTGTAAGTCTAGATATAATCCCTCTTAACAATTCCAGTAAATATATATGGCTAAATGTATAGATAGAGAAGATTTCTCTGGATTTAAACTCCAGATCACACCAAAGGGAATTTCTCCATTTTGTCTTCGTTTATATTTCTTAGTAATATTCTCCTAAGGCCCAGAAATGAGTACATGGAACATATACAGATATTCCTACTAGTTTGAATATTCCTACTAACACCACTTTTAAAAAACAGTAGTTCTTAAGGACATGGATATTTCAGAAACAAGCAGATTTTTACAAGTTTGTGGATCTTCAGATCGTGGAACTTTCTAGGGTAATTGTGCAGGAATCAGGATTATGCCTGATTTATTGAATGTTTTTCTTGATCAGATGTAGGTAAGTATAGCATTACAACAATCTAAAATTTGTGGAAGGCAAAATAAGTAGTGATAAAACTGTGTCCAGGACAGACACAAAAAGAGGTCTCTTACCCTGAGCTATTCCGTATATGTAAGCATAGAAGTATCAGATAGGAGCAAGAGGATAGACCAAACTGGCAGTGTGGCATTGTTGGGTCTGGTTGCATTCATCTGAGAAGAGCATTAGCAATCTGGATACAGAAAAAGGTCCAGAAACTGCACAGAGGAAATGCTGTAAAGAACAAACATCAGGAGCTTCAGCTATTTATCTTACCAAAATTAATAATGAAAATTATTTTGTATATAGGTGCCTGCAGGGGAGAAAGTATAAAACATTACAGGTCCCATAAGTTTCCCAGAGAAAGATCCAATTAAAAAAATACGGTTATCTTGAAACCAACTGAATTCAAATTGCTTTCATATTTTAATAGCAAGGAGAATTAACAACAGAATGGAATGGCTGCAAATTTTTCATTCTCTACATTCTATAGAATCACAGAATACTGTGGGACCCATGAGGATCACTAAAGTCTAACTCCTGACCCTGCACGGGACAGAACAGGACAAATTACACCATTTTTCCAAGAGTGTTGTCCAGATGCTTCTTGAGCTCTGTCAGGCTCGGTGTTGTGACCACTTCCCTGGAGAACCTCTTCCAGTGCCCAGGCACCCTCTAGGTGAAGAAAATTTTCCTAATATCCAACCTAAACTTCCCCTGGCACACCTTCAGGCCATTCCCTCAGTCTTGTCACCAGTCACCACGGAGCAGAGATCAGTGCCTGCCCCTCCTCTTCCCCTCATGAGGAAGCTGTAACTGCCGTGATGTCTCGCTTCAGTCTCCTCTTCTCCAGAAAGAACAGACTAAGAGGTCCAGAGGAGGGGTTTGACCAAGGTCTGCCCACATGCCTCTGGAGTTTGGGGACAGGTGATCCAGAGGCCCCAGAGAGGGTGAATGGACCAGGCCTAGGTGTTGAGGAGAGAGCCATGAGTCTGATGAATCTGAGCTGAGTCCCTCCAGCCCTGACAAGTCCATCACTAGTCTATGATCTGAAATTTGAAAGCTGCATGAGGTGTAAAAAGTTTCTTATTTAAACAACTCTGTATGAAGATATTTCCTATTTAGCAAAATAATTCAATATTCCAGCAAGAATTTTCTCAAACTGGGCTCAACTTGCTGGATAGTGGGTCACAAATCTTAGTTTGCTCCAATAAAAATTGGCTTTTTTTTTTACTTGAAGAAAATTGAAGCTGAATATTTTAGACAGTGTTATCTATTCTTTTTTTATCATAATTACTATTGGTATTGTTATAGTTGTTATTATTTTGATATTTTTATTATTCTTTGTTAAAGGCTCACAATCTGCTCCACACTGTAGAAGATGCAGTAGACAACACCTGCCCCTGTGTGCATATAATTTCAGCCTCTGATC
The DNA here is from genome assembly GCA_013397795.1 of Orthonyx spaldingii. Lineage (NCBI taxonomy): Eukaryota > Metazoa > Chordata > Aves > Passeriformes > Orthonychidae > Orthonyx > Orthonyx spaldingii. The sequence goes on from VZTJ01000756.1 coordinate 364,836, forward strand.
TGGCAATTTAAAATGCATGGCTGGAATCCACATTAAAGCTAATAGTGCTCCACTTGAGCACAGTGGTCTGCCTGAGCATTATAAACTGCAGGATTGGGGCTGTGAGGATTTGCATGTGGATATAAGATTCCCCTTAGTCTCTTAATCAAAGCTTATGGCTGATAGAGACAGTGTGATTTTCATACCTTGGAAGGATACAAGAACTGTCCTGAAACCAGGTGTGCAGCTTTACGGATTTGTAGTTGTTTTACGTATCTTGAAAGGAAATCTTACGCTGACCCAAATTTCATGTGAACTAGAGTCTCCTTCAAGCCAGCGGCCTGCCATTGGAATAACTGTCACTGTCAGCATTGCTGTGGACAGGGGCTCTGGAAATCACCTGTGGCTCTGAGGCAAAGCTGGGAGTTGCTGCCAGGAGGTACTGGACACATCCAGCAAGCCTCAGTGGGGATGGGCAGACCAGCAGCACCTGCTGCAGGAGTTGGAGCCTGGCTCCTGCATGGGGACACCTACACTGCTCCAGGTTTCTTCACAGGAGCTGTTGGGAACAGCAAATCTGTTTCTGGGGCCAACCTAATATGTTTTGAAGGAAGCTATCTAGGTTCAGTTAACTGACATTTCTGGTGGAAATTGTGTTCATCAGTACACATCTGATTCAACCTTGGATCTTCAGTCACTTTAATTACAAGTCTGTCTGAGTCCTATTTACTTGCATGCTTAAAATTGAAAAATACATGAATGAAAAAGAAGAACATAGCCAGTGGAAATTAATTCCATGTTGTAATTTGGTTTCACTATTAAAGAATAAGAAACTGATGCAGCTGATGATGAGGAAGGCTGTGGGAGTGATTTGCACACAAGGTATTTGGGAAGGTCACTGCTCCCACGCAACACTGTGAGTCTGAACAGTGTGTGCAGCGTCTACCACTAAACATGTGCTGCTATATTTAGAGGAGCCTAGCAAAAACTGTTGAGTATAGGATGTTGAACAGAAACAGTAATTTTCATCAGTGCATTATCTTCCCCCTCTTTACACTGATTCTTCATGAGAAAACAGCCAGCTAAACTCTAGCTGAGATTAGCAAAAATAGCAGCAACCCAACTGGAAGTAATTTCACTGTTGACTGCATTGCAGTGTATACAACAGATTTCTCCCATAATAAACCAGCATTAAACACAAAGTTGCTGGAATATAATTCTGTGATTTTGGTGACAGTTTGTCACCCATGAGTATGCAAAAATAAAGATAACTTTTTCTCAAAAGAAAAGCTCTATCCTCAATCTATAAATACTTTTTGTCCATATTTTGTCTTTTCCCTTGTTATTATTACACATATGCAATTTCTACTTGGATAAATACCAAAATTCTGTTCACTGAAGCAGGAGACAAGGTTCAACATTTCTCAGAGGACCAAAGTTTACCCCTCCCTAGCTCAGAACAAGTCACCTCAGAGCAGGCACTAAGATATCCAGATAAAACCCAGAACTTCTTGGTCTCTAGATTTCATACTGGTTCAGCTGTGCTTTCCCTAAAGTTAATACTGATATGTTTTAATAGCCCAACTTATCTCCAGTTTTACACATCTAAACCAGGGATGTTCAGTTTTATGTTAAAAAAATCTCCCAAAGCCTGGTTGATGGCAAGTTGAACACAAGTCAGCAGTGCCCTGGCAGCCAGGAGGGCCAAGCGTGTCCTGGGAGAATCAGGCATAGCCTCGCCAGCTGGGCAAGGGAGGGGATTGTCCCACTCTGCTCTGCACTGGGGCAGCCTCACCTCCAGTGCTGGGGGCAGTTTTGGTCATATCAGTATAAGAAGGGCAAAAATCTGTTAGAAAGTGTCCAAAAGAGGGCATGAAGATAATGAAGAGTCTTGAGGTGAAGCCTTACGAGGCACATCCGATCTGTTCAGCCTGGGGAAGAGGAGACTAAGAGGAGACCTCATTGCAGTTGACAACTTCCTCGTGAGGGGAAGAGAAGGGGGTCTCTTCTCTGTAATGACCAGTGACAGAGCCCAGGGAAGCAGCATGAAGCTGTGTCAGGGTAGGTGTGGGATGGCTGTTAGGAAAAAGCTTTTTGCCCAGAAGGTGGTTAGGCACTGGAACAGGCTCCCCAGGGAGGTGGTCACAGCACTAGCCTGACAAAGTTCAAGAAGTGTTTGAACAATGTTCTCAGGAACATGGTGTGATTTCTGGGATTGTGCTGTGTAGCACCAGGAGCTGGACTTCAATGATCCTTGTGGGTTCCTTTCAACTCAGGATATTCTATGATTAAACCTCCCTTTCATTTTCTGACTTTTTGTTCAGTGATGGAGATTCTGAAGAGAGGTAGGCACGCTTGTGCAGGAAAGCTTCACTACAGGAATAGCTGGATATTATTTTGTTCCTCTGACCTTTCTGAAATGGCTGAAAACAACCTACAGAAGGAGCAACAGTGATCCCAGTATAAAAACTGTAGAATTATACTCAGAAAAATGACCCACCCTAGAATTTATGGAGCACAGTAGTGTGTTTTACTTCAAATAAATAGATTTGTATTCTGGCAAGGGCTTTGCAAAAATGAGTACAACTGACAGTTGGGTCACATTTTCCTTCTGCATCAGAATTCCAGGCACATCCTTGAGACTGACAGGGCTTTTCACAGTGGCTGGGTGGTAGACACAGCTGAAATCTGCATAACACGTCAGGAGAAACAACAAACTTAAAGATCATGCTGTTTTTTAAAAATAAAGATATCCTGGAAGTATTTTAAATCTAATGCTTCCATTAGCATTCCCATTAAATTCAGTAAGACAAATCCTGAAAATGATGGACACTAATTAGATTTGTACAGTATTTTAGTAATTAAAGGGAATATCTCTATCCATTTGAAAAGTACTCTGAAACTACTGAGAAATTTAGTACCTCAGAACAACAATTGTCTAGGAACTTCTCTCATGTCTCTTGCATAAAATGCTGCCGCTTCGTTGACTCTGTACATATTTACGTATAACATGTTGCATTTTAAATAGAAACCAGTGCGATAGGGCTTTTTTTTTTTTAGTTCTTGTTTGCTTTGAGCTAACAGAACACACACTAGCTTGGTATTAGAAATCAGAAGTTCATTAATTCTGTAAGCAAGCAAATGACTTAGAAATAAATGAGAGACAAAGCTTTCTACAGCTTTGGTCTCATTCACTATTCGGTTTAAGTGTCAATAATTCTGTCATTAATGAAACCATTTGTGCGTCAGTTCATTTTTCAGTTTATATGTCTGAAATATATGACCTGATTTACCAATAGATGCCTTTTGCTTCCCCATAAATTAAGGAGTCCTTTACAGTGTCATTCCTGGGGGAAAAAAAACCAAAGTTTTGTCTTCATGCTCAGGCAATTACCACAACTATGCCACAAAAGAACTCAGGTAGAATGTTTTAGACTTATCAGCCTTGGAAGAAATATTAAGACAGCACTTAAGTAATGCCAATTTACTGAAATTCCCAACTGTTTTACATAAAAGAACAAATTGTCTTAAAATAAACATTATGATATCTCCACTGATGTTCTTCTGCTTAGAAGACAGTCAAAATCCAACAAAGCACCAGAAGAAAATCACTGCAATGCAGTGGCATGGTATGCATCAAAAAAAGGGTGGTCTGGACAATGCAAGGTAAAAGGATAAACAAACAAAGCAGATGCTAACTCAGCTGTCTGGGGATTTATCAGATGGGTTCTGCCTTAATATTTCGCAAAGGTTTTTTCAGATGCTTTTCACTCCCATCTCTGAAATCGATACCTGTGCTCCTGATTCCTGTACCAATCATCCGAAGGCTCTGAAGTCTCTTCCGACTGCCCTCAGACTTCTCTTTGTTATTTCGTTGTTGCTAGTTTAAACAATGAATAACAGATAGTAATCAGAAGGCCTTACTAGACTGAAAGGTTTTTCAGTAATGTCCCTTACCCCAGCCCCTGTGAGACAGAAGGTTTTTTTTGTGAGTTGGGTCTGCCCTCCATTCCCCTTAGAAGGGAGAATCCTATTACAACTACCCTTCTTTTCTTTTCAACAAAGGAGATCTTAATGCAGGGGATGGGTGTTATTGTTTTGGGACACCTTGCTATCTCAGGGTTGCAGCAGAATTCTCTGTAGATGCTGGGAGGGAAGTGAGACTCGCTACTGCTCACATGGGAAATTTGGAGTAAGGGGAGCTCCTCTATTTTTTAATGCTTCTTCCTAGAGTTTTAGAGGCACCTTGCTTTAGCAAGGGGAGTTACCAAATCCTCAACTCCTGCTGCTCCTGCATAGCAGGAGGCCAGCAGGAGTAATGATGCTGGAACGATGCAGTGACACCAGTGGGAGCATTCAGAGGAGACACAGTCTGAACCACAGTGTAAAGCCCCTCCAATAGTTCCTTGTAATGGGCTGTCACAGTACTGAATTGTCTTGAATCTGCATCTACTACTCAAAACAAAGAGTTTGGATCTATTTCTATAGTATATAAATATGGAGTAACTCCATGCCATTCAATGGAGTTATTCCTCACTGACCCTTCTTCCATAGAAAGCAGAGTTTGACCCAGGTAAATGGGTGGAAAAACCACAGACTTGGCAATAGGTTGTCAAATTCCATTGTTCTATATGGGGTGTGACCTTATTTATTACAAAATGCTACGGTTGATTAGCTCTAATTTGATTCCATACTTCAAGTCTCTTCTGTGGGAAACAGAATTTGGATGGGAAAAAGTGAGAGCAAAGGAAATTTTGTTCTGTGTGGAAGTTCCATCTGTTATGGATGTTCTGTAGTTTATTTTTAACTGCGTAAGGACAAGCCCACCCAGGAAGTGACATTTGTAGAACTACCCCACCCTAGGATGTTCAGATTTTTAAAAATGCAGAATAACAACCATAAAACATTAAGAAGGAAGATATAATGGACACCAAAGAGGTTTGGGGGTGAACTGTGAAATTGTTCACCTTTTCCCTAGGCAATCTACGTTTTCCACAGTTCTCAAAAAAGCAGGAAATCATATCTCTAGTTTTGCCATATTATTAGCATCAGACTGAAACAATCTCTACAATCGTCAACAATATGCCAGTGAAAAACATATTACTCTCACTTGCATCACACTGTTTTTATGGCAGGTGACTCTGATGATGTCAGAATTTACACACATCGTTGTTTGAGTGACATAACTCAGACTTCGTATATTTATTACAAACAGTTCAATAAGTACCACATGGTCTAGGGTGTGGGAGTACAGTGAACTTTTCAGGAGACTATGCAAAAACACATCTGAGCACTGGTTCACAGATAGTAATTAGGTACTCGGGAGATGTTGAAACAGCCAGCCTGGTGCTGGATTTGAAGGAACCCAGTCAGGAGCCAGGCCCTTCCTATTTCCCCAAGCCTTGTTTTCCCTTCCCTGGATATCATCAGAGTTACCTGAACCCTTCAAGATGAGGGAGAGCCCAATCTGTTTAAATTATGGAAAACTCCTGTTGAATCTTCTCATGCAGACTCTCATGCAGCCAGAGGTCATTTTCTCAGTAGCTACCATTCCAGCGTATGAGTAGGAGGAGCTGGAAACTCTAATCGAGCCTGCTTGCTTGGCTTACATTTGCAGAGATTCTTACACAAATGCCCTTCCATCCCCACTCATGTGGGCAGCCTCAATGGCATAAATGAGGCACATAAGATCTGGGAGTTGTATGTGTGTAAAGGACTGAAGCGAGAGAGAGAGAGAGGAATTTTTCCACCAAGAATGTTCCAAATTTAAAAAATACCCAAAATACAACGTACCTCATCTCAGTCCACTGGGATTTGTTGCATAAATATATTTGCACACATCTCATGTAGTTATACTAATTGTGTTACAGCCCTAAACACCTGGGGTTAACTGTGTCGCTCTATGTCATTAGTTGCTGACTTCCTAACAGGCTTTTTATTTCCATGAAAATTTTGAACTCTAGATCTACATTGCCCACTAAGAAAGAGTACTTTGGAAAATTAATGAAAAGCTTACAGCCACATTGTTATCTTGGTAGCATTATGTCTTCTGGATAAAAGCTGGTAAAGTGTAGCTCTGTGTCTCGGTTTAGAATTGCCAGCACAAGTTACAAAGACTGGCATTTTATGTGTAAAAACTTCCTACACTGATGGCACATAGACTTGCAAATATGGGTTGCTATTTGGGCCTAAAATATGGGACTGTAATTACATGTAGTGACTCTTTCCAGGAGAAGGAAAGAGAAGGTCTCATAAAATTTAAAATTTTATTTTAGTCTGAAGTTTTCCTAGTGTCTTCCTAGCATCTTCATGGACAGTGTAGCTCTTTTCAGCAAAAAAATATGCATTTTTGATATTTGTCATACTCTGTATAAAAATATGTTTATAATAAGGGTCAAATTCTGTTTACATGCAGCAACATCAATCCAGAATAATCCAGTAGAAAGATGTAATTAGACATTGAAAGGTGGCTCAACTGGAGTTATTGCAGATATGGTAAGTGGTAGCAGTGTAAAGAATTTGGCCTGCAAGATACATATTGTGTGAGTGCCTCTGTATCTTTTTGCTTTGTTTCTGAGAGGGAAAGATGCCTGGGATAACCTAACTAGTCTAGAGTTATCCCAGTGGCCTTACCAGAGTGTAACTGAGCCCTGAGTAAGGCCCTGGAAGCATCTCTGTTCTGCATCCTTACCCATCACCATAAGCGTCAGGAGACTCCCTTGCTTCAGTAGCTGCAGGATGAGTAGTAAGCATGAAAAGGAAGGCTGGCAGAAGACACTTTGGATGGATCCTTTTGGACAACAGAACATATAACTGCCTTTTTTTCCTTTTCCCAAGAAACCAAAAAAAGAAAAATTGCTGTTTTGACTGTTCAAGGTTAGGAAAAATTTTTGGTAGCTAGGAAAAATTTGTTGTCATATCTATATTATGTTATGTTATTCTCAGAAGAGGTAGCTCAGTGACTTTATGCCTGTTGTTGAGTAAAAACTTTTAGTCAAAGGTGCTTGATCTGTGGTCATAGCAACTGTTTGCATATCGCAGTACTGAAATGACAATGAAATCTGTGGGTTAGATGTGAAAATACCAGCCCATTCCAGGACATGAAAGGTTTGCACTCCTGAATGCATTTCAAGAATATAGGTGAAAGCATGTCAAAGGAAGCACCACCTTTTTTCCTTTGTAATAAGGAGGTAACAAGTCTAAGAAAGCACCTACATATTTGCTTTCCTGTTTTCAGTCCACCAGGGAAAGCCTCCTTATTGTCCAGCCTGGAGAGAACCACAACAGCTGTTCAGCTGCATGAGCGCCTGCACTTCAGGAAGAACCATTTCATAGTTTCCCCTCTTCCCCCATCCAGTCTTGCCCTTAGCCAAGGGCAACTTCTCAGCCAGGGCATTATTTTGGGAGGAGAGGGCTCCCCACTGACAGGTGCTATGCTCCACTGCAGCACACTGCACACACTTCTGCACTCTCTGTGGAGACTGCAGTTCTGTGCTAATTAAGGAGCTGTGCCAATTAGCTGCATTTAGACTCTGAGTCAGAGCAGACTAGAGAGTGTGTTTCAGAGTCTAGTTTCCCAGTGTGCATCATTTACTGTAAGAAGTGGCTTTCTGTTTGATCCCTTCTGTTTTGCCTTGACTGGCCTCACATGCACAATCGGACAGAGAAATAGTCAGTGAAGCAACTTCTTTCTCCATTGCTACTGATTTATACCTGGCTTCTTTGAGACATTTGTGTTTGCACCTCCCTCACGTAGGCTCTGACCTGTCCCAGGCACATAACATCATCAAAAGGCAGACTACATTTGTTTATATCACTACCACAACCAAGGCAAACAACTTGTTTCTTATTTAAAATGTGCAGAAGTCTGATCTCTAAGCTGCATGAGTGGCAGAGGACCTTGGCACTTAGCATCTGCAAAATAAATTGGATTACGTCTCTTTTATTTCCTGCAGATGTTCAACCAAATTTTTGCCAAGTAGTAGCTAAATTGTAAAGAAATGTCTTTTGAGGAATGGAATAATGAAATACCAGTGTCATCAGGTTAAATCATGATACTAGATAATAGTTTGTGATGAAATGATGCTAATGATATTGAGACTTCCTGCAATGGTGGATACAGTGCATTCAGATCTTGGTCTCTGTGGAGGGAGAGAATGGATATAGAAAGTAAAAGGTATGTAAATGTAAATATGCATACAGATAACATTGTGAACTGATATGTTATCTATTTCTAAATGTTTTAGACAAAGAAAAACTCACACTAAAAACTCCTGACATGTGGTATAAACTTGGTTTAGAGAAACCGTTAACGCGTTCAGGCTTTTAAAGTCCATATGGAAGTGATGTGAGCACAGGGATTCAGAAAGATCTTTTTTCAGTAAGGATGTGTCAGAGAAACAACTTACTTTCGAAGAAAGCCTATCAGATCTCCTTATATTCAAGCCAATGCAGAAGTCTTGTCATTCAGAGCTCAGAAACAGATTTAAAGGTTACAGCTGGAACCTTGACTGAACTCTTTATCCATCATTATAAATACAGGCTTCCCTTCCAGAAAACTTGATATCCTATAGATTATATTTTCTGTCTGGGGTTAGACCAAGCAACTGAAACCACGGCTGCCTTTTTCACTGTTCCCATCCAGCCAGTTTGCACTGAGCCTCTCTCCCACAAGGGGATTTATTCCCAGTTGTAGAGGACCGCAGGAGGCTTCCAGTGACAAAATCCTTTCAGGCAGGCTGAGAAGTTGGCAGTTGAAGGCTCTGCTAAGGCCTGTGGTGGCGAAACCACAGAGAAGGTGTCCAGGCTCTGGCTTTTCAGCAGTGCCCAGGGAATGGGAGCAGCTGGGTGAGAGGCAGCTGGCTTAGCATCAGAGCTGGGAGGATGCATGCTGGCAGGGTGGAGCTGAGGTTGGAAGAGGAAACAGTATGGGAAACTCTGTCAGGATCCCAGCTTTAGCTTGAGTGAAGGGCAGCAGACTGTAAGTGTCAGTGGTCCTCCTCAGGCTTAGCCATTCAGGAATACAAAATTTTCTCTTAACTGCAGCAAATTCCTTCCTCTGGTGCCATAGGGGAATGAATGTGACATTTCTCTCAAATAAGGACCGGTGATCCTCCACAAGATAATTTCAGTTCACTGCAAGCATTTAGTTTTACCACCACAGAGGAAGGGCATAAGGTATGGCTCACACTGGTCTGTATCTGAAGAGGGAGGGTCTTACAAGGGTTGATAGGGCCTTCAGGATTGTTTAGAGATGTGAATAGTTACATAGATTTCATTTACACTGCTAAATCATGCATCCAGTATATATCTGACAGATCAGCAGTGCACAGAGTACGTCAGAAATTCTCTTTCTAGCCCTGGGATGACTTTGTAAAGTTACAGGTGAGTCAGTGTGGCAAGGTTGTTGCAGCTATAGCTGTCACTGCTTCTCTCTAGGACTGGAAAGTTCCACCTCCAATGCAGTCAGTCAGGAGTCTTTAAAACTACAAAGTGGTCTTAGAGAAAAAAGACTTTAAAAATATGATCCCACCCCAAATCAATTTCTCTGCTGTGAATTGAATAATTCCTTTTTAATATACTAAGCCATTAAAAAAATTAAGCTTCTTTCTTTAACATCAAAGTAAGGCAACAACACTTTATCTGGAGAATGTGAATGCCTAAAGCTGCAGTTTCTTTTTCACCAGCTCTCAGCAAGTGGCCATTTAGTCTTAATTGCTACTCACAGTGTAGTCCAATTAAGAATGGCATTAGCAGGCCAAGAACTATTTGTTAATCAGTAAAAGGTATGAGAGACAGTTCTTGTTTTGCCCAAGGTTTCGATTCACATCTTTGTGTGAAAAGCTAACCAGCTGGAACACTCTACAAGCAGTAGAAGAGTATTATCAAGCTATCAGTTATAAACAAAATAAATGTACTTATGTATCTGAGAAGTGCAAAACTTAGTAAAACATTTATTTAAATTTGGAAAGGCACATGCTGCTGAACTGATAGAGCTAAGTGACAGTGTTGACATTTGACTTGAGAGATGTTTCCAAGCTTCCTTGAACTGGAGGTAACTTGTAGGAAGACAAGTTATGGTCTGGCACTTCAAGGTGCTTGAACAGGCAAAACAGGTAGTCCTTTGCTGCTGGAAGAATGTTTTTTCCAGGACAAGAATATGAGGTGAGTTGTGGGATTCCAGTGGAAACTTTCTCCTATACTTGAAGGGAGCAGTTCAGAAGCCACACTTACCAATCTGAGTATTTCCTATCATTACTGACATTTGCAGTGCAGCTTCAGTAAAGTACATTCATGTAGTATTTTTTCTCAGAAAAACACTACATTCTGCATGGCTGTTTTGTGGTTATAGTTTCAAATCAATACATACTTTGGCGGTGCCACTTTACGTGAATGGAATACTTAATGCTGTTTTTCAGTCTGACATTAAGGTCTTATATACCTTTTGGTATGAGGTCACCATATTTGTAATACCAGACAAGGGAGATGACCGAGTGAGTAGGTAGAAAAGGGCAGAGACCTGAATGCAGTTTATTTCAGGATGTGGAGGAATGTACATGTAACATAGAAGCCTGCAATGGGATCACTTTTATGGGCTTGCACAAGTGTTAACCATGCCCTTCTCCACAGTAAAATTAATCCACTCTCCCTTGACAGGACGTGTCAGGGCTGAACAAGAAGAGGTTCTGTCTAGAAAGCAGAAATCTTTTTATAGGGACCTAACTTAGGAAAATCAACTTGGACAAAAACAATGCAGAAATGTCTCTCATCATATAGTTGAAACACAGCCCTACTCACTGAATTTTATGAAACTTGACAGATTTCAGTAATTACAAGTCTCAGGCAAAACTCATGTTTTCTTGTTACATAACTAATGAAGACAGACTCTTTACTCCTACAAGAAAAGTGTTTAATTTCATCCACTCTCTATTCTTAAGGGAAAACAAGGTGGGGGTTTTTTTAGCAAGAGCATATACTCTCTCAACGAAGAGTTTTGCAATTTAATATGTCTGCCCTTGTTATTCCATCTGCTTGCTTTCTCTCTGAGGACTTCACTTGTGAGAGGGTTTGTGGGAATCCACAGGATAGGCTGCAGATGCTTGTGAGGGAAACTGATCTTATGGATGGACTTGTCCTATTCACTGAGTGATGCATCCACCTTATTTTTCGAAGAACTTTTATTTACTGTCTAACAGATAGATCTGAAATTCAGTGTTACAGAAGAAAATACGCTGTGTTCTTGTTCTGCAGTACATATGTCACTAGTAGACCTATAATTTAATGACCCCATACAGGTCATTTTTGTCATTAAATGACAAATCACTTTCAGACAGACTCTCAGTGGAGAGCTTGACTCTTGTTAATCTAAGGTGAAACCCACAGGTCTTTCCTAAATCTGAAGCTAATTTTCTCACATTTCTGCTCTCTTTGGTGCAAGAACTCTTTGAACTGATGCCCTGGGCCAGGATGCTACAATGCCACCTATAGCTGTCCAGGGTTTCTTCCACCCCTATTGGTGTGCAGGTCTTTAAAAAGTGATTAGCTATAGCATTAGTTTACCATGAATTGCAGCTATTAGCAGCTTTCCAAAGCTGAAGTTAATGCAATATCCACATGATAATCAACAATAGGATTGAAATGAAACAGGTATAGAATAATCCCCACACAATGCGTACTGCAGTCCCATCAAGCAGCCTCACTTTGTAAGATGCTTTGTGAGATTAATAAACATATCAATCCAGAATCCAATTCAGGAGTGCTGCAAATCACTGGGAGCACCAAGTGAAACTGTGCTACAAGTGCAGTTACCAGAGGTTTTGGTATCAACTTCGTCATGTCCAGGACTTCATACCTGGTCTCAGGAGGAACTTTTTACTGATTTACCTGAAGTGAGGAACTGTTGCTGAGCAGAGCCAGGAGATCCCCACTGCCTCGTCCGCCTGCAGGTTTCCTTATCCTGTCTAGAGAAAACTGCTGCACTTCTGCCCATTTCCAAACCCAAGTGACAGTCTGTTGCCATATCATTTTATCTATCTGTGGGCCCTTTTCTGCTTAGTATGATGACACTGAATATGTAACAAAGTGTGATAATGAGATTACCTGCTCAGAATAGAGTGACTGGATGGTTGTGAAGGATAAGCATAATTTTTATGCTTTTTATGATTGAAAAGTTTATTGTACAGCTTATAAAAATTAATGTCTAATGATTTCCGAGTGGAACATTTATTAATTAAAATGTCTGCAATATAATGGGTTTCATTTTCTCTTGGGTTATGATCTCACTGTTCCTGTCTAAGTAACAACTTGCCATGTCTGGAGGCATTTTCATGCAGAGGTTTTTCTTTTGTGCACTTTCCACATGAAAGCCCATTCACATTTTATTGCAAAGGGTCCAAAGGAACATGGCATTCATCCTTGAGTTCTAAGGACAACACATGAATCAAACAGTCATAGGGCTACCATACAGAAGAGAGGATTTCTCTTACTACACTACCAGCTCTTCTGATCCAGCTTAAAACATAGTTATGGTTTTTCCCTTAATTTTATTCCATTGTGTCTGAGCTGCTGGACATCCAGAAATGTGCCTCTAATGACCTACAGGTGTGCAGCGGCATTGACCTTAAAACCACTGGGCTTTTCGTATACACTTGATTGCATTACTTTGTATGTCCCTCTCTGATTCTGTCACATTCAGTAATTTCCTTCCCCAATGTATATATCAGCATCATACCCAGGGAGCCCAGAACCATTAAAACATTTTTAGAAACTCTTCACAATAAGAGTGTGGGTTTTAGGCACACAGCATGAAAAAGGCTAATGGATTTACACATTTATCCAGAGAAATTCAAAATAGTTGAACACCTGGTTAACAGGATCTTCTTCCCAGGACGCACATATTATTTCTATCAGAAATAATACATTGAAATCCCAGGCCTTTGCCACTAGGTGGTACACACATAAAGCATTTTGTTTCTTAGTTGTATATGCTCTTGTTTGCAGATAAGGTTTGCTCTGAATGCACTCATGACAGTTTACATAAATGCTGAAGTCTCCAGGTTTTCCCTGGTAAAGAATTTTGACATGCTTGTTAAACCTCTGAAGTGATTGTTGGATACTTAGTTATCAGATAATCGCTCCAGTGGCTTAAAAAGCTAGTTTTTCCTTGATTTGTCAGTGCTGTGGTTATATGATCCTTTCAAAGTAGCACACACCTGTTCTGCTGCCGGAGGAGGTGGTACCTTCTACCACCTCTATCACCACCCTTTGCACCTTGTTTCTGCCTGCTGCCTGCCTAGTCATGTGCAGGAAACAGGTCCAAACTGGCACACAGCACAACCATACGATTGCAAGTCCCAACACCAGGGACACAGTGAAGACCAGCTTCTGGGAAAGAAAGGCCTTCCTTCTGGTGAGAACAAGGACTTCTGCTGCATTCAAGTGACTGTGCAAAGTGAACTGTGAAATTTGAAGACGGTCCAAATCTCAGAGGATCCCATCTTCATTAACAATGTTCATTAAGGCCTCAATTCAACAAAATTCTTAAGATCATAACTCATTTTAAGTATCTGAACTGTACCATTGACTTCAATCAAGCTGCTAATGCGCTTAATATAAGGTGAGTGCTAAAACAATTGAAGAAAGGAACCATACAACCTATTGTAGCTACCCCAGAAATCAAATGCAAAGTGTTTATTGATTTAACCAGGTAGAGCTATGCTGTCAGTCTGCACTGAAATCACAGCATCTTGGAGTGTCTTCCTGGCCATGAGCCCCTGGATCAAGCTGAGAGCACATGCTCCCCCCTCTCCTCTGTTATCCTTCTCATCCTGGCACCTGCATAGTGGTGCTGCATGAGTGCCTGGGGGGGCTTCCCCCTGCCACTTCAGCGACTCAGGAGCTGAGATGAAGCATGCTGGCCCTGAACTCAAGAGTTAGCGTCTGTATCTCATCCCAAATCCTTCATGTCAGCAAGAGTTCTTTAAAATCATCATGAGTTTTCAGCTGCGAAAACCTTTAGGATCCAGCCCAGAGCAGTGCTCAGGGTTTAGAGATTTTCATTCCCCTGTTGTATTTCTACTAGAGATTGACTATTTAATCTATTCTCTAAGTATGAAATCTTGCAAGTAACATGTCAGAAATAATTATTAAAACAAAAAGAACCCCAATTTGTATCCCTGCAGAATACATATAGCTATGGAAAATTGTAATAGTCCTGAATTTCTAGCAGGAGAGCTGAGTAGTGTGTTTCAGCAGAAGTGGTACTGTGAGATCAAATCACTCACCTGCACTAACACTTGCTCCACCACTCTTGGCGTGTGGACTGTCATTGTAAGCATTAGCAACGACAGCTTCTTCTCAAGTGGGAAGAGTTGCTGAAAAACTTATTTCATTCTGTTGTGCTGTGGGATTTAGGTTGTGATGATAGGCCTGCCTTTGACTTGAGTTGATTTGATATAAAGCAGAACTCAGGTCATAGCTGAGGAATCCTTAGGCCAATATTCAGTATCAGATATTATCAGATATTACCACATTCAGCTGTATTTTCAAGGGACAAAAGTTGTGTCCTATAATACAGAAGTTAGCTAGGCAGTCCTCCTGCCTAGCCTGCTACCTGGTATGTGCAAACCTCTTTGCTCCACAGGCTTCTCTGAGTACATGGGAAAGGACCCCAAGGCAACCAAGGTCTCTCCCTGGGAAAATTTTGACTAAAAATTAATGAGGCAGAGATTCAATGTTGTTGTTGTTATGCAACAAGTTTGGGTCAATATTTATTCACCTGATGGCCAAATATAACTGGTACCTTGTATTTCTGGAAGTCTTTTGTTAGTATTCTGTTCCTGCAGAAATTTATTTCCCTCTCATCCCCAGGGTCACCCATCTCTATCTCCAGCTTTTCCTTCTGTCTGCCTACAGTGGGATCTGGCCTACAAGAATTGGTAATTCTGTCCTTTTTCTGAAGTGGAAGGCTGTGTACCTATGTGGGTTTTATGAACACTGCAAAACAAAAGGCACTCAAGTATGCAAGTAGTGGAGATGCTGGTCATGGAGCTGTCATGAGCTGTTCAGAGAAATCTATCAAGCAGCTGAACTTGGGCTTTAAATCTCTTTAGTAACATGCTGACCCCTTCTGTAGCTGCAACGAAGGTGTTGACAGCAAGACTTCATTCTTACCTCTCACTCATCCAAATTTGTTACTACCTGTTCTGTGCCAAATAAAATGGATTAGGAAACAATACTATTATAAATCTTCCATGTCTATTGATGTAAAATGTAAAGTGAGATGCTAATGAAATGCAAAAGTGTGCTGTATCTGGGAACTATATATATATACAGCTATAAATGTCATATATCTCCGCAAAAATTCATAGGTATTATATAATGCAAAAATCTGCATGATCTCTATTGGTAATAGTTCCTTAAGTATTATAGTTAAAAGTTGTCAGATGTGTTCTAGAATATTATTTTCTATATAGAAATACAATACGATGATGCTTAATTCAGTGTCATTCAACAATATATTTCATGCGAAAGCTTCACAATCTATTAAGCCGAAGACATTTACTGAGAATTGACTTCAATCCTTAGGAGGTTGAAAGTAGCTTCCGTGGGATTAATGGCTTCAAGTTAATTGTTTTTGCTGATGTTTTATTTGAAACGTCCTGCTCAGCAAAGGTAATGTGACATTTTGCTCGCTAGGGCTGTCGAGCCAAACTCACTGCTGACATAGGCAGGTGTAACCTCATTGACTTAATTAGAAGCTGCACCTGCTTACGTCAGTGAATTTGGTATCTTGCCCTTTTGCACAAAAGAGGAAAATGTAAAGGTTGGTGCTTAGAAACCTGGAGGCAGAGCACAAAGGACAAAAGAAAGAGGAAATACCAGTGTCTGAAATTAGTTGGCCAGTTACTCTAGAAAACTAACTAGTAAAAGCAGCCAAAGCAGACTTCACCCTCTCTAAGAAGGACTGTGTGTTAAATCTTGCTGAATAAGTGGTATGAAAATAATCTGAGGTTTTAACAACCACTTGAAAGAAACAAACATATAATTGCTTCTGGAACAAAGAATAACCATTGCCCTTTTGTGAGGAAGAATCTTGCTCATTAGAAAAATAATAGAGATAGTGAAAAGATGTTGATGACCTGGAGTAGGAGGGAGGGATTCACATTTATAAGTGCATATTAGCCCTGAAAGGCTGGAAGAGATAATGGGGAAGTGGAAGACAATTAAGGAGGTACCTGGTCACTTGTCTCCTCCAATGTTGCTCTCCTGTTTCCT
>VZTJ01000758.1:12236-68001 GCA_013397795.1 Orthonyx spaldingii
CCGCCGCGCCCCCCCCACCGCCTCAGCCGCGCAGCGCCCCCTCCCGGCGGGCCCGGCCGGCCTCTGCTGCCGAAACCGGCGAAAATGCGGCAAAAACCGGGGAAAATGCAGCCAGGTTAACGCCTGCGAGCACGCTCGCCCTCGCTTTGCCAGTCACGGTGCCTGTGTCCGATGTCAGCAGAGCCAGGCTTACTCTGTCCCCCCACTTGCGTGCGTGTGCGGGGAGGCGGAGTGTCCCCTGCTCCTTCCTCCACAAGTCTAGAGCGGCTTTGGAGAAGAGAGGATGCAGATGTTACCTTGCCCTGTGGGAAACCATTTCCCACCTTTCCCGCAACCCTGCTCCTTCCTCCACAAGTCTAGAGCGGCTTTGGAGAAGAGAGGATGCAGATGTTACATTCCCCTGAGGGAAACCATTTCTCACCTTTCCCGCAACTCAGCCCACCTTTCCTGCAACCCTGCTCCTTTTTCCATAATTCTAGAGCGGTTTTGGAGGAGAGAGGATGCAGATGTTACCTTGCCCTGTGGGAAACCATTTCCCACCTTTCCCGCAACCCTGCTCCTTCCTCCACAATTCTAGAGTGGTTTTGGAGAAGAGAGGATGCATATGTTACATTCCCCTGAGGGAAACCATCTCCTACCTTTCCCGCAACTCAGCCGACCTTTCCCTCAACCCTGCTCCTTCCTCCACAGTTCTAGAGTGGTTTTGGAGAATTGAGGATGCAAGTGTTACATTCCCCTGAGGGAAACTATTTCCCACCTTTCCCGCAACCCTGCTCCTTCCTGCACAGTTCTAGAGTGGTTTTGGAGAAGAGAGGATGCATATGTTACATTCCCCTGAGGGAAACTATTTCCCACCTTTCCCACAACCCAGCCCATCCCTGGACACCATCAGTGTCCCGTGTGTGGGACAGATCCCTGTCCCCAGCAGGCCAGGGAGGGATCCTGGTGCCCTTCAGTCGGTGCTGAGGTTCTTCCCGTTATTTATCCAAAGGGTGCTTTGTCATGAGACTGAGCAGATCTCCCACGGGAGACAGGTATGCCCAGAAAAATGGAAGATGGGCAGGTGGCTTCAGCTTGGGGGAACATTAATACACAAGGACAGGTCTCTGGCTGATGGATGTGTGCTGCCTTCACCTGCTAATTCACACCAGCTGTTGGCGTGACCTGTCCTGCCAACGGTCCTAAAGGTGCTTCGTCCCCTTTCCCACTCCTAACCAGCCCAGTAAGGGCAGCTCTGGTCACTTAATGCTAATGCCTGTAAGGGTTTCAGAACATAAAAGTATTTATTGTCTGTCCAGCATTAGTATTTTCAAGTTCCAGCTCTAAAATGCTGCAAACTCCTGAATAATCATTGCCTGTAACCTTATGTCTATCACCTTTCTGTCTCCAGTCTCAGCAAAGCAATCCCTGTGCACTGGGAGGGTTGCCTTGAAGGACATTCCCTATAATCTCCCTGAATGACCCTGATGTAAGTACACAAGGATGAAATACTTCACATTAGAGGTATAAATGCATGTATTTACCACAGTATTGCTGTAAGCACCCATAGAAATGTTAATATTGATTGTAAAGGAAAACTCTGCACAGGATTTGTGATATTTTCCTTGGGATTTCTGTGATTGGCTTCCAGAACCTCAGGAGAGAACTCCTTTAACACCAAACTTGAGGGATTGTAACCTGACAGAGAACTTCCCAATGTGCTCCACTGAAATGTTTCTTGGCTGCTTCTCTGGCTGCCTCTTGCTGGTGTTCGCTGAGACAAAACACACATTTTTTACCCGACCGGCCCATTTTTTTTACCCAAGTAATAAAATATGACACTAGAGGGCGGCCTGTTAATGTAATTCAATAATGAAGTTGCAGCGACTGCACATGGAGATGCAGCGCTGTCCCCTGCTTGAAGCCAGGGCCATGGCTGGAAGCAGGTCTGGGAACGCTGCCTTCTCCCCCTCTGAGGCAACCACCACTACCCCAAGACACACAAAATATCCCGAGTGTGATACCAGAACCCAAAATAATGACTATTCCTAAGAAGTGTGATTTTCCAGCAGACCCACGTGACTGCATCGTCTTACGAGCAGTCCTGTGTTCAACTCTCAGTCCTGCTCACAGAAGGATGTGGCAGGAGCTGTCCTGTCCATTCCCCCATGACAAACCCATGTCCTGCCCCAAACCATGGCCCTTACTTTGGCAGCTGAAGGGCAGCGCTGCAGTTGCAGCCCGGTTTTAGCCGCCTGCACTGCAGTTCAGTGAGCACAGTCCCTGTTGGCAGCTCGCTCTCAGGCTCTGCACAGCTTTCCCATGACTGAGGAGGTCTCTTACCATTCCAGAGACCAGTTTCCTTGTGTCAAATGAGGTTAATAGCTGCATGCAATTTAATTAATTAAAGACTGTGAGTATTTTTAGAACACCAGACGCAGTATGTGTCAGAAATACCAGGTATTATCTGAGTACGCCGTGCTGGCGTTATCGATATTTACATTTTGTACTGCCTGGAAGTGAGGATTTCCTGGTGGGAGGCTGCCAACAGCAACACCTTTCCCCCCCCAGATTTAGAATCTGTGTGTCAAGCGTGAGCCAACAGGCACGAGTGACGTCAGGCAGAGGTAAGGCCAAGGACACAGGTGACAATGCACCATGTGCTGGCAGAGACCGGTGACACTGGAGGTTGTCACACGTGGCCCGCACCACAGGTGGGCTTAAGGAATCCTCGAGAGGCTTTCAGTGCTGTGAGCCTATCCAAGGTAACTCAGCATCTTCCCCAGAGAACAATTTAAGCTGAACTTAACTGAGACTTTCTTATTGTCTGCAGCAGAAATTGGCCTGGAGTTACAGATGGAAGGAACTTAAATAAGTGGCCGCTTTCCTGAAAGCTGATGTTCCTTAGCATTTAGCAGTAACGTGTCCTCGGTTTTTGCTAAATTGCAAACGAGCAATTAATTCTTCAGCACTTGTGCAGCATGCTTTAAAAATGGAAACATGAAAGTCTTCTATTAAAATGAAGTTGATAGTATGCACCTGCCACTAATGTACTGTACACTGTGTCTTCCACTCATTATAGTGATGATTTGGGTTGAGATCAAGTGTCATATAGTGAAAATCACTTCAACATGTGCCTGTTCATATGCATAAACTCCTGTGTACCAGATGGCAAAATATAATGACATCTTAAACAGCTAATTGCATAAACCTTGTAATGCAGATAATTGCTGAACCAAAGTATGAGTTAATAATTTCCCACTGTATTGCCTGGCTTGACACTAATTCTAAAGGAAAGTTGTGACAATTCTAACACACTAAAGTTCACCAAGCGGTAATTAAAACTAGCACTTAAAATCATTCGACTTTCAAACCCTTAATTACAATTCAGTGGAATCACTTTGTAGAAATCTAACATTTATAGATAGTTACATGATAGCTGATATTTCATCATCATCCCTTTCATGGTGGTGTTCTAAGGCAGGCTTCAGGAAGTGCGTAGCTATCCCTGGAAACTCAAGGTTGTATTGGTTTCTGTACCAGTGGTCACTGGGAAATACTTGGAATACAGTGGCCAGGACTAGGAGTTTTTCCACGGGCTACGCTTCAGGCAGCGTGGCAAGTAGTGCTTTTTAATCACCTGATGATATATAAATGTAAATAAGCATCAAGCCACCACAGTGAAATGTATCAGCTTTCACAGTGTGGGTTTAAGAATTGAATTGTTGTGGTTGGTTTGATAACACAATGTACTGACCTCAAAGCCAGGCCTCTAACACATCCTGAGCTGTTACCATGTATTGGAAAAGCTGCCATGAAGAATGGAAACAGAATTAATGATGGTAAATACAGATTTAGGAGAAATAAGCCTTAGCAGACAAATGCAATTTCTTTCTTTGATGAGGTGCATCAAATAATATGATGAAGGTAAAGACTGAATGATAAAGGTCAATGAAGAGATGTGATATTCATTTTTTTATGGAGATTAGAATTAACTCTGTGTGATATTCCGATCAAAAAGCATTAGAAATAGCAGCAGAGCATGCACTAATTAGATTAGGAATTGGCAAACAGCCTGTTAAAAAGTAGCTATGAATCAGGAGTCGTTATCAAACAGGAGAGTTTTACCAGGATCAGCATCAGGTCAGATGCTAGTCAATGTTTTCTTCAATGATTTGGATGTAAACACTGTAAATTCACAGCTGATAAATCTGAGGGTGACAGGAACATTGGTGGAGTGACAGACAGCAATGAGAATGACACTCCAAGTGATCTCAGTTGTTTCATGAGCTGAGCCCATTCAAACACAATTGCTTTAATACAGACAATATAAGATTATGCGGCTTCTAGTGCTCACACTTTTAAAAAATTGTTGGAAAACTGGAGAGGGTGCAGAAAAGAGCCACAGAGAGGATTTTAGGGCTGAAGAAAGTGCTTAATGGTGAAAGACTTAAAGCGCTCAATCTGCCTCGCTTACTGGAAAGAAGACTGGGACGTGACACGAGTGTAATGTGTAAGTATTTAAGTATCTACGAGATGTGTCTGGAATTATCTGCTGGATACTGACAACATTTTTAATCTTTCAGAGAAAAGTGGATAACTGCGAGTTGAAGTCAAACAAATTGAAGTGAGAATTTAGGGGGTTTTAATAGCCAGAGTAGCTGAAGGCTGACTTTCAAGGCACAGAGTAGATGCTGTCTTTTTTTTTTTTTTTTTTTTTTTTAATTTTCAAAGCAAGACCAGAAGACCTGCGGTAACTAAAACCAAGCGAGTGCATTTAATGCAGAGGCAGTGGCACACAGTGAGTCATTGTGTATCGAGGGGTTTTCTCTAGCCTTCAGTGCTGTGAGTCTGTGTACATCAGCAGAGACATTGCAGAAGCATTTGGGAGCAGGAACGTACACCTGTGCAATGGAATAATCAAGTAATAACAAGCCTAACACATTTCATGGGCTCTCCAGAACCAGGCCAGGTGTGCAGATATCTCACATTCATGTATCTCTAATAACGCATTATTTTAAAAAGAGACAATTTTTGTGCTGCTGGAGCTACACAACCCCCCCCAAAAGGCAGCCCCCTAGCAGTAGATCTGTCACCCCTTGCCTGCTTCCCGATATGAAATAGCTGATTCCTCAGAGCTCTCTGCCTCTGCTCTGTGGCAAAGGAGAAGCAGTGACCCCATCTCTGGATATCTACTTGGAAGCCTGTTTTATTCACAGTGTGAATCAGACATTCCTGGATGGGAGTGGGTTACAGGCAGAATATTAGCCTGAAACTTCACCCCAAGCCTCTTTTTCTGATGCAGTTCTGTCTCAGCAATTGATTACTGTAAGAAATGCTGCCAAACCCTTGTCCTGCTGCTCACACGGCTTCCTTCTGCTCTGGCCATACACACACAGCACAGCAGTTCCCTGTGTGTTGCTTGCATCCCACAAATCTGCTCCTCTCTCACCCCTCCAAAAAAACTCAACAACTGTCAAAGCCATGAGCAGGCAGTAATCATTTCAAGGCTCTCCAGTACCACCACATGGTGCCTGCCACTACAGCTCAGTGTAATGCAGACGGAAGAGAAAGCAGAGACCTCATCCCATTTCCTTCAGCTCTGGCATGTTCTTGGAGGTCTCACATCTAAGTTCGGATGGAGCACAGTTCAGCCTAGCCCCTGACAAAGCTGGGAGCTAAACTCTATCAAATCCAATAGCACAGACAGTTCTGTTCAAGGCTCAGCACAATCCTCTCTGCCTTTTAACATATTTATTAGCCCATGAATCATAACTACCAGGTGTCTGTGTTGTTACTAATTTTACAGACAGATGTAACTGGATCTGTTATGAAATACTTTAATGCTCAGGTCTCCTTTACTGCTCCCTGGGGTCTTTCCAGCCACCCCTGCTGTGGATCGACATCCCTTTCCTCTGTGGGAGCAGCACTGCCACGTACAGCTGGTGAGGATCAGGCTGCTTTTCCCTAGAGAAAGATGCTTCAGGGAAGATGCCATTCCTGACAGTTAAAACATTTTCAGTCTATACTAAGCATCCTCTGTAAAACCTCAGCTCAAGGTGATTGTGTCAAGCTCTGCAAAGTAACTCCATCCAGCAGAGCTCATGGTGCATTTGTGGCACATGTGGCACTTTTTTTGTGTGTCCATCTCCTAATTATTTACCTGAGGCAGTTCCTCAACTGTCTGTAGCTAGCAAGAGTTACAGCTTTCCCTCACACACTCCACCAGCTGCATGGAACACGTGCCACCAGGTGGTCCTGGGTAGTTTTCCCAAGAGCACTGTTCTTCAGGGAAATTTCAGTGCAAACCTCAATGAGATTCATGCATTTCATTCACTGCCCACATGTGTAAGTGCAGAATGTCAGTGATGGTATTTCAGCCCATCTATCTGCACCATAACTACTACACACTGTCCATAGAAGAGACACAGATAACTATAACAAACCAATGCAAAGGAAGACACCGAGCAGCATTATTAATTGATAACTCAAATACAGAAGTTTGAGGCACACTGAAAATTGTCAGTGATAGCAAAGCCTGGACAGCTCAACAGTCTCAGGGATTTAGGCAGAGATCAATGCAGTGGCTGAGGACGTGCCTTTGGCTTGCAGTGATGCTGGTGATCAACTCAAAGCAGGAAATTGTCCCTCCAATCAACTCAGCAGCTAAAAATGAAACATGAGCTGAAATTCGTTGCTGGGAAGGATGTTATCTGAGAAACTTCTTTTTCTTAAAACATCTGATAGATCCAGGATGTGGTGGTATGACATGTCGGTGACTTGTTTCTCAGTCTGTGAATGTAAATTCATCTTCCTCTTTTCTTTCAATACGAAAAAGTCTTTGAAGTCAAACCTGGGGGTAGATTATCTTCCAGAAGTGAAAATCTAGAAAACAAGGCAAAATGTGTTGTCATATCTCTTTACTGCTCCTTGCAACATTATTTTCTGCCTAGGATTTCTAGATACTTCTTATATCAATGCACTCGTAGAGTGAAAACAATTTCTGATCATGAGTTTTATCAAAACAGAATTCAGTACTGAAAACTTAGCATGCATTTTGAGTTTTATTAACAAATCCTGCTTAAATTGAATCTCTCCCCATCACTCCCTTTCTAACCAGCACTCAGTAACATTCAAATAGTGCTAATGTAATAAGTATTCACTAAAGAGGAACATAACTCAGAGTTCTCCTACCTGGCTGTGGCTGTTTGGTGCTCTTCAGAGGAGGAGCCATCTTCTCATCTTCTCTCCTCTTCTCTCCAGGAGGTTTTTAGGAAAGGATGAGCCATCATATTTTACCTTCTTCTAAAAATGCATGCCTGTCTTTGCCATGCCTCGTATGTGTCCTGATATCCAAAGACATTGGAGACAGACTGAAAAATCTGTTGGTAGGTAGAGAAAACAGTCTGGGGGGAGTGGGCCTCCACATTCCGTTCTCCATGGAGCAGTTGCCCTCTGCCATTACTCTCTGATTAAACAACCTTATAATAAAATATGGTGTCATCTTAGAAGGGGAATTTGCTTCCAGAACTGGTGAAAATCACTGGAGATCTGTCATTTCTCCAGATGAACACCTGGAGACTGATTTTCTTTACCCTGCCTAATTTGCCTTTGATTTCTAAGACCCTAAGGCACTTAGAGATCAGAAAATAGTTCAGTCTATAAAAAAGCAATGCACTGCTCCTTAGCATTGGTTCTCAAATTGTTCTTTCACGCACTGCTATCACCATGTGTAATTACTTGCAGGTGTCAGCTGGAACGTGGTGTCTTTTGTCTTCTCAAGTGCTTTGGCCAGCAGGGACCTAACAGGCTTTGGTTTGCCGTGATTAATAGGTTGGCTGTTGGTCTAAATGACCACTGGAAAAGGACATCCTGTAAGATAAGAGCTTTCACTGTCAGTCATATGGATTGCTTCACCTCAGAATGTTCCAAAGCAGCATTGCTGGAACAGTTTGGACCTGGGTCTGAAGCCAGTGGGACTTTTGTAGACATGCAGGACTCTGCAATAACTTGCAATTCAGTGGTTGAATTCCACTATGGGCACCAGAACAGGGTAAGAAACCAGTGATCTTGATCACAATTAGACCTGATTTATACACATTATTTGCTTATCTTCTATTCCTTATCACATCAATTTAGCTTCTTAATATGGGCACTTATCACAGCAGTGATTGCTGTCTGCTCTGTTAATTGATGATTTCATTGTTCATTGCACCTACTTATGTGTGGCTGTCAGGAAGGGTTTTGTTATTTTGGCTGTGTGAGCATAAGTAAGAACACTTCTCC
Organism: Orthonyx spaldingii; assembly: GCA_013397795.1. NCBI lineage: Eukaryota > Metazoa > Chordata > Aves > Passeriformes > Orthonychidae > Orthonyx > Orthonyx spaldingii. The sequence goes on from VZTJ01000758.1 coordinate 20,502, forward strand.
AAATCATCAAAATGGCATTCAAAAATGGGATTTTGAATTAGGTAGTGGCTTCAGGGGAAAATCTGAAGATTGCCTACAGAAAGAGAACAAATTCTTTAGAGATTTTTGTTGTCCAGCAGACTGGCTGCTGGAGGCTTTTCAGGTAGCAAGAAACCTTTCCCAGGAAGTTTCTGCAAGGCTCTGACATTTACAGAGTGGCTGTCAGTGTTGCATAACCTCAGGAGCATCATTATCATTGACCTACTGTAGAGCTGCCACTATTTCATGTCCCATGTTCTTCAGCAGAGCAATGCTTATCAGTGCTTTTCTTAACTCATCTCTTGTCAGTAAGAGCTTTCTGCTGTGTCTCTTGTTTCCATTTAGGATGTAGAGTAAGAGGAAGACAAAGAGACTCTAAAAATTAGAGACCTTGGAGTTATGAGCTGTTTTTATACATTTTGGCTAGGGTTAATTTCTTGCAGATAATTCTCATTTTGTATTTAGTTCAAATAACAGATTCTACTGCTATTTTAATTTTGCGGTTTCATTTTAAACCTGCATTATTTATCAATTTCTTTGAATCGTTTGGCTTGTTCACAGCACTCTTTAGGGCTTCTCCCCCTCGATTATTTTATCGTGGCAGTTGAAGTGATCTCTGTATAGTCAAACACTACTTTATGCAGATCCCATTGGGGCTATTCACATATCCATATGTGCATGCAGTTCCCACTAATGCTTGTCAATGGGACTTAACATATGAGCATGGACTTGAGAATAGACCCCTTGCTGGGCACTTGACTAGATGTTGTTTTTTTTTTATGTTGATCCAGATCACTCACAGCAAACGTGGCTGTTACTAGAAATCACTGCACTTAACAGGACCGCTGAGTGCAACCTCCCTTTCCTTCTCCTTCTTCCACATAGAGCTGCTTGGTGGGGTTTGCAGACTCATGGTAAATATTTCTTAGACATAAACTGGAGTCCAAGGTTATTGCATAAAGTAGCTTTATTCTGTGTGCGCCCTTCTGTTTGCCATGAAACAGGATACACTTAAGTCACTCCATTAAAGAAAGGACAGGTTTTTTAAGGAATGAAGTGGGACTTGGATGTTTGGGCTCTGTCTGTGGCTCCACCTAGGCAGAATGGTTGGAGCTTCAACATTCAGTACTTATGAAAACAAAAGGAAAGCTGAGCTAAGTTTGAGCGTTTATATTTTGTTTCTGTGTACCTGTTTTTAGCATCTTTGTGGTTTTCATGACTGTGGGCTCCCCACTCTGCTGGTATTCACGTGACTATAAGTTAAGTGATGACAGAACACTTTCCATCATGAAGTTGAAGTCTTCAATATGTTTTGTAAAACTGAGGCATCTTGTGCCATCTGTAATCCCACTCCACTGCAATTCAGGGAGATGCAAATGTTGAATCAGTATTTTTTGTTAACCATATGAAAATAATTACTGATTTCAGAGTAATTTGTAATGAAGATGTGTCCACATCTGAAAGAGGAAATGACCAAGTCAAGACGTGTTCTCTCAATCTCTATTCTGCCAGGAGGTTTCCTGCTTTTAAGCCACACTTTGAGATTTTGGAAGGTAGTTTTTTTGGTTTTTGGTTTTTTTAAATGTACGATCCTTGGAGAAGTTTACTGAGCTATAATTCTGGGTGCACTAGGGACCAATGAACTGAAGTCAAACACGGGCAGGAAGCACAGTGTTTCAATAGCCAGCCCTTCAGGAATTAATTTACTTAGTTTAAATTTTCACTTTCTACCTCACTCCATGCTTTCAGGTTTTCCCTACTGGCACTAGAAGTGTGAACAAGGCTCTAAGAAAGTACCAGGATACAATAGTGTCTGTTTTGCAGAGATCTGGCCCTGATCCCCGCAGCTACATTGCGGGCAGAACCTCGTACCAGGGCAGAAATCTTGAATTTAGTCCCTGTGGACATCAGAACTGACCTGTGGCTAAACTGGGGGCACATCTCAGGACAGAGCCAAATGAGAGCAATTTCAGCACACAGTAACTCACAGTTATGCATCTCCCAAGGCTGGCCAGCCAAGGTTGGCCAGTCTTCCCTGTTTTAAAGGTTGAATTTCAGTGCTCGTAACTTTACCTGGTATTAACCACTAGGAGACATTTTCCAAAATTCATGTTTTTGTCAGGCTGATTTCTTTCTAGAAAACTTTTATCCAAACTAATTCATCTATATGTAAGAAAGGCTCTAGAAAATATTTTTCAGTGTTACTGTTCTCACAGTTTGACCTTGTAAAGCTCTGATATCGTCCTGGTTTGAAAACAACAACTAGGAGATTGGCCTACATCATCTGTTTCTTAATAAATGCTTTCTGGAAGTTTCAAAAATCCATCAGATCTCAAAATCCTTTACAAAGTTCACATTTGCTTGTGCTCCGCAAAAGTTTTACAGTGTTAAACTGCTAAAGTCGGAGCAGGTTTTACAGGGAAGAGGCACCCTTTGGGCAGAGCACACAGAGCCTGTCTTGCTATGCAGGGGGTTCTTGAACACCTCTCTGCAATGTTCTTTCAAATATTTGCTAACTTCTGGGTGCTCAGTCTTGCATTCCCAGCAGTGTCCTGTGAACATCCCCACTTCATGTGCAATTAAATGTCATTTACAAAGCAGGTAATGAGTTAAAATAACCCTGCCCCTGTTGGTTAAGAGGAAGTATGTCTCTTAGTTGGTACTAATGGATGGCAGCTATTAGTTACTCCTACATTAAGGTGCATTCATATTGAAATTTTGTACTGTCATTACAATGCATTTGATTAAAATGCAGAAGAATTACACATTAAATATCAAGTGGCTGGATGGAAGCGTAATTTAGCTGAGTCTGCAGATGCAGTCATGCAGGTGTTTCTGTAATTCTGATTCACTTGGTAAAACTGTTGATGTTCAGTGGCCCTCAAATCATATAACCATCTGTGGTTCAGTTCCTTGTGAAAAGAATTCCTGGTGCCTTTTATCAGATATGATCGCTGGATTCCGAAGCAAAACTTTTGTGAATTAGGCAACATTTAAATGTTGGGTGTTTTGGGGGGAGGAGAGGTATTACATACATCAGGTATTTCAGCTTACATTTGTTAACCACAGAGCTACTGCAAGAAGAGGATAAATCCTGGGGTCTTTGTGGGAACCCTGTCTCACTCCAAGGAAGCATTATGCTCTCTTAAATAAGAAAAATTAATAATGTAAGTCTGGATTGTGTCTGATTTGAAGTTTTTGAAACTAAACCAGGTCTGGTTTTACGCATCTCCCTAACAAAACAGTTAGGTACTGAACGTGAGTTTTTATAGGTAGATTCACATTTGCTGCCTAGACCTCGTATCAATAATTGCAGTCTTAACAACTGCAACTATTGCAGCTTTAGTTTTCACAAAACACAAGCTAATGCCAGGTACTTTCAGTGCAGAGCCAGAGGGCTGAGCCCAACACCAGGCGGGTCCACAACTGCCAGCAGAAGCTCCTCTGTCCTTACAGACCTGCTCATGTCCCATTTCTTTGCCAGACTGAGAACTTCTCCAAGGCAGGAAGCCACAACTGCCTTGTTGTGGAGCAACAGAGCAAAAGACGAGGAAGTAAGAGCAAATAGGTGAGGAAAGCAGGCACGGAGCTTACAGGAGCTCTGGTTCTGTGGAAGGGCTGTGCCTGGGGATTTGCAGTGCCACTCATTGCTGACCTTTTCCTATGGTGTTATCCAGCCCATAGTTCTTTCCAGGCTGGGAACGTCCAGCCCTCCACTCCGTTTGGAATCAGGCTGACATAACTTCTAGAGAATCACAGAGCTGACGTCATCAGAACACAGTGTGAAGCAATCTAGTTAAGGTGAAGTTTTGTCTAGAAAGTCTTTCAGGGTTGAGCACAGTTTGAAAGAAAAAAGAAACAAGTCAGAATCACAGGTGGTTTCCTCTTTACCTCAAGGGTCACTGTGTTTATACATTTTGAAAGAGTGGCTGAGCTAATTTATAAGAGACTTTTATTTTTAAGGAAAGACCTCACAAGAATTTTAGTCCATCAGCAACATGTGGAAATGAGAAAAATCTGTCCTCAGTTGATGAAATATTTATTTATCATTGAAATCCCAGACATTCGCATCCAATGTAAGGGCAAAACAAATCTTATGCGTAACCTCCTAGAGAATTCTGTTAAAAGCAGTTTTGGATACCTGTAAGGAATTATGCTATCACATTCTCTAACGGATTTAATTTGGGCCAAGTAGCAACTACTGTATGTCCAAAAAGATAATGAATTAAAGCAATGCTTTGGCATATCCCCTTTCTGAAATGTTAGCAGCCTCTCAAGTGACTTGAAAAATGGGCTTCAATAAATGGACAGGAAAATATAAGCAATTAAATTCAATCAATAAAGCTGTCCTTGACCAAAGTCCAAACATTAAAAACAACTCCAATTGAATTATGAGAAATCCTTTTCTGATTTTAACTAGATTAGTTTAATCACATGTGCATTGAAGTTGCGTGCCATTCCTCACTAAGTTTATGGAAACAAAAGCTCTGTACTGCTCCCTGCCCCTCACTTCAGCCCAGCTCTGCTTTTCCTTACAGAAGAGCTCTCTTCTGCTGAACAAGGTCACTCACTCAGAGGAAAATGGCAGAGTAGGGTTCCAGGTGACAGCCCTGGCTTCCAGCCTTCTCTCCCTTTTCTTCACTTCCACAGAACCCTTTGTCCCCATAACACTCTGCCTCTTTCTTTCCTTTTGCAGAGCAACAGAAACATTTCCAAAACCCTGAAAAGCTACTCAAAATGTAAACCTCTCCCAAGTCACAAAGTAACTGAAAGGTCTTGACACCACCCCCTCCCCCCCATTCTCTCTTCAGCTTTTATTCTGCTATACTGATATAGCTAAGGATAAATACACTAACAAAATCAGGGGTGCTCCAAATTATGGTAAGAATGTACATACACACAGAGATAAGCAAACTTGACAATATAAATCCTTTAGATGTTAAAACAAAACAAAACAAAACAAAACAAAACAAAACCTCAGAGACCTGAGAAGTGCAGTTCAATGGGGAAATTTGGGGATTTCAAACTCTGTGCTGGAATACCTCTCTGTTGCCTCAGAGAAAACAGGAGTGCACCTCCTCCTTTCCCCAGGGAGGCAGGAACAGCTGACAAATAACTTCACACAAGCCAGCCAGCCTTCAGCTGCGAATCACTACACGAGTCTACTTTGCCTGAAGGAGATCCGAACCAGCAACACCTGTGTTCTCTGAGCTGACCTGTACAATGAAAGTAGTCTGGTATATTCAGAGGAAGAATATAATATGAGGTTATTTTAGACCTGACCTTTCTGCCACAAAGCACTTAAGATATGAAATAGGTGGATCTGGGGAAATAATTCATAAGTAGCCAAGTGTTAGTTGAATTTTTACTCTTAGGGGACTTGAGGTTTTTCAGCAATTTCTTCCAAAATGAAGGCTGAATTATGACAAAACGATTTTCCTCAGATAAGGGACAGTGGATCAGAAGCGGACATTTCGTGTCCTATAAGAAGAGAAGTAAAACATTGCAACCAGAAAGAGGGAGGAAAAGGACTGGGGGCAATGGGTTTGCTGGATCTGCAGGATGACCCTGGAGACCTTCCCATAAATGCATCCCCACAAATGCTGTATCCAGACCTTCAGCAGACACAGAACCAAGGGTGACAAAACTTAATATGAAATATTGCAATAAGAATAATATCACAAACAAATGCCTGGTGCTGCAGTTATGAGAATAGGAAAACTCACACTGATGAAGTCTCCTACTGACTTCATCTTGACCACATTGGCTGATACTTCAGTATCATGTCAGGAGATCAAGCTGAGTAGAAAGACACCTGAAAAAAGCAACTCCCTTCCTGCTGACAGCAGAACCTCTGCCTTGGACAATCTCTGACTGTTTGCACACATACTGGGAAGCCCAAAGAGCTTGTATTCCCTTAGCAACCAAAGTTGGCACCTGTGGTATTTGTTTTCAGCGACTGACACCAAGAGTTTGAACTTACATCTGTTTTACTGAATTATGGTAAAACAGTCTTACACTAACTGCAAAAAGCAGCTCTCACTTGGACAATGCCATCCAGATCCTTTGCAGCTTGTGCTGCCTGTAATTTCATTTCACATCCCACCCAGAAATTACAGGAAACTGCACAGCACAAGAACATGACAAGTCTTGTGCAGGCTGGGTCTTGACAGCCTGACCTATTCCTAGCTTTAAAACTTGCTTATGTAGAAGTTTTCCTAATGTCTTTTATAGTTTGTTCGTAAAGGATTGTCCACGTGGTGCCTTATCACAAACTGTGGAATGAGTCCAGGAGATGGCAACAACATGAACTGCTGTGGGGGATAACAAGGACTCTGTTATGACTGGGAACGTTTGCAGTACTATAAATAACTCTATCAATATTGTGATAATGGCACTTTAAAGAGGTCTATTTTACAAGTGTTGAATGTAAGAGAGACCACAGCTGTGCTCATTAATTCTGAAGTATGCTCCTCTCTACGTACAATTTGCAGGTGTAACAATAGGAGTGTTGACTCAGTGCAGGTCTAGCTAGTGTTTGGATGAAAAAAAAGGTCACAGTAGCATGATTAGTTCTTAACGAGTCTTTATTGTGTTTGGCAGAGGGAAGGCAAATGATGATAGTTTAATTGAAAACAATAAAAGTAAAATGGAACTTTGTTACAGAATTTAGCTATACGTAAATAGCTTCTCCCCCCCAAAGAGCAAGTACCGTAATTGACAGCAGTAGATCTTTTGATAATTAATTGCTGTAAATTATCACTTGGCACAAAGAAGGCATAATTCTAATTAATTTGCAACCTTTCCAGCATAACACTGAATTGAAAATGGCACTGCTGTAATTTTTTTGAAGCTAATATAGAACTGGAATACAAACAACATTGTGATGCTTTCTTGTGTTTCCCTTGTTTGGAGTTGAACCAGGGTGATTCGATCCTCTCCACACAATTGCTGTACCTCACAGGGATGACCCAAATGGGCAGGAGTTTCCTGCACAGTCAGGATTAATCTGCCACAGCATGGGATAATATAATTATGTACAGAGATCCAGGCAGAGAACAGGTTCAACTGGGGCTCGTCTGGGTCATCAGTGCCTTGATTTGAGGACAGTCAGGGCTGCAAAGTGTCCCTTTCACTCTCCTTTAAATCTAGGCTTGATTCAAAATGAAGATCTGTGGTAATGTGGACAGGCCAAACTGTTTAAACAAAGCTCAGAACTGCAATGTCTGTCAAATCCACCAGTTAACTTACAAATGAATTTTTTTACCACTGGGAACACAAATCCCCCTTGGCAACTGCAGGGCCGAGCTATATGGCAAGTCCTCTTGAGGAGGTGTGATGGAAGGAGCTCTGTGGAGGCAGCCAGCTCACAGCACTGGCAGCTTTTAACTCCAAGGACTGCTGGGATGCAGTGGCCAACAAATCCCTCTTAAGCAGGATGCTCAGTGAGTGCTTATGGATGAGGTGCTGTTCCTCTCTTATCATAACCAGAGTTCACAGCGAAGCTCCCCAGCTAATGACTTGTTAATGGAATTAAGTTCTGGGCCCCAGTCTGTGACTTTGCAAACAGCCCACAACTCTTCTGTGCCTCAAAACTTCTCAGTGTCCCTGGGAGATAATATTTACCTCCCGCACATCAGTGTTGTGAGAATAAATTAACTTTGGGAGAGTATGTTGAGCTCCTTGGAAAACAGTTACTAAATAAGTGCAAGTATTATCATATATTAAATCAGATCAGCTATTAAAAACAAGAACAAGTCCTCCGATCTGTAGTCTTCGCTACATCAGTTTCTCCCTCCTTTGCTGATTACTGTTAGCCTTGATAATAATGAACTCAAAGACGATATTAACAGCCTAACCTACACTATGATTTAATCTTGATTGCCACAGATCAAGGTTTGATTTAATTGCTCTAGAATTAATTAGGAAGAGAAACAAGTTATAAAAAAGAATTTTCTCTCTAAATAAAGAAACTGTTTACATTCAATTGGAGTTCATGTTGGAACAAATCATTAAGCTATAAAAGATTACATCTGGGCTAGAATTAAAGTCAAGCCGATTCATTAACCCAAATGGTAGGCCAGAGATTACTACCATGGTATTTCTGCTTTGGTGATCAAAGGATCAAGGATACATGACCAGATGACCCTAATTGAAGCAATCTCCACTGAGTTTTGTAAATGAACTTGAAAGTACTCAGAAGATAGTCATGTCAACATGGAGAATAAATTTACCCTGGTAGCCTTACTTTATACATGAGGAAAAGGAAAGAAAAGATAATGGCAATACTTTATGAAGTACATAAAGCAAGAATATTTTCCTTGAGTTATGGAGGAACCTTATCCAAATTGTTTATAGTTGTCTGTTAGAGATTTTGAAATAAAGGGAATTTACAGTCAAAAACTTCGCTGCTATTGCCCTGTCAATGACCTCATCACACCTGACCTATAGGGAGTATCTTCTGCTGGGTTAGCCCATAAATCAGCCTGCAGGCAAGGCCTTTCCCTCAAAAGCTGAATTAGGTATGATAGTTTTATTGTGTGAGCTACTGTTCACTGGGGACTGAGTAGAATCTGCTGCCCATATTTCACTCCAGAGTGCAGGATGGATGAACTCCAGCCTTGGTCCCAACGGGGAAAGTCCAAGTCTGTGCCTCACTGAACCCCTGAACCTACAGACTCTCGACTCACCGCTGGGAAGAGCTGCAGATGCTTTGTCAAGGTAATGCTTGGAAGTATAAGCTCAGTTTGTTTCAAGTTTTAAATAAGAAAGATTCGCTTAAATGCTGGAAAATTATACCAGCGTGACTTCTTTTGAAAGCCTGGTATAGACATTAGTGAAATTCTACACATCCCTTTGTGGACAATCAAGAGTCCTGAGCATAGGAGCTTCCTGAAGAGGGAGACTATGATTCTTGTTAGAAAGGGGAGGAACTGGATGTGATAACTAGTGATGGACAAACTTCAAAAGGTTCAGGGCTTGTGCTTGTTTTGGATAACCATCCAGGAGCTTTGATGCATATCCAAAGCTTATCTGGACCTCCTGGGCCTGTAAATATTGGGATGGAAATCATGCAAGAACAGGCTCTCTCAAGAGGTTTTTTCTCTTTTGGTATTTTGGGCAAGTATTTTCTTGTCGCGCTGGAGATACAACAAAAATAGTAATAACAAGACATAAGACCTGTTCTTTAAGAGTACTTCATCAAGTCTAAATCAAGAATAAATATAAAAGCTTATCTTAAAATGCTTTCCACATCTCCAGACCTTCTTGTGGTTAAGAGGGACAAACTTTTAAAGTAAATGGGGAGAAATATGTCCCAGTTCTTTCTAAAGCTTAACTGTGCTACAGACCTTTTGAATTGGGTACTTCTGTTATTTAATCTATTTTGGTACAATTGCTTTTATGTATAACATACATAACAATGCTGCAGAGATTTTTGGATAAATGAGATGTAGATCAAAGTAGAAGGAATACTGGCATCTTCTGAAATGTTGTTTGTGTGTATGGCCATTAAATTATATAGGCCCTAACTTCCAAAGGCCAGGCTTTCCATGAAATCTCATGTATGTTTGAGAAAGTTTTTATGTGTATGTACCCACGTACATTTCCCTAGTTCTCCATAGGCACAAAATAGATTATAGCTGCTGAACTGTTTCAATTGGTTTTGTAGAGGAGTGTTTTTTGTTTACCCACTAAAAATATAGCTACAACTAAAATATATATAACATATATAATGTAGTATAACTGAAATGTAGTTATACAGAATAAAATTTCATTGGATGATAAGGAGTGGGCTCCTGAAGCTGGTAGAGGACTCTGGCCTCTCTCTCAGGCTGGAGCGACAGAAAATGGGCACCCTTCTGAGAGCTCTTTCCCGAATTGGCTGGAGATGGATCAGTAGGTTCAGTTCGGTTTGTTTTTGGAAATGTGACCAAACTCCTGAAGCCAGGGCTGACCTTCCTATACGTTTGTTTTTCTACTGGCTAACAGTTAAAGTCCACAGCATTCCTGAAACACCAGCTTAGGCAGGGGAGACTTTCCTGTGACTAAGTAACCTTGGAGAACACCTAAACCTGAGGCTCTGGCCTGGTGCCAAGGCATGGGGCAACACCTGCCCCTGTGAGCACTTGGACCAGACACTGAGCACAGAACCTGCTTTATAAAACCCATGCAGTATTTCAGAGAGAGTTCAGTAAAACAGGTCTGTTGATTGAGGCCACCACTGTTTCAGGTACAGGTGTTATTGCAGGGTTAGAGGGGAAGAGGTGCCCTCTGGCCTGCCTCCCAGAGAAAGGGTAAAACCATTAACACTTTGACCATGGTAGCACAGACTGGTGGGAGAGGCTGGAAGAGAAGGTTCTCCCCCACGGTGGTTGGGGGAGATGAATTTGGTTCCTCCAGATAGGAGCTGCAGGGGTGGGTGCCCCAGATGAAGTGCTGCCACTCCTTTTTCCTAAAGGCCAGTACGAAATAATGATGGGGAGAGTTGACAGCTGAAAGGCTTGAAGATACTGGTTAATCTTTTGGCCAGCTCGCTTATGGAATTATAAGAGTCAAGAGCACTTTAAGTGAGTCATGGCAGCACATGGCAACTAGGATGGAAGCAAAACCTGGGGAGGGACTTCCTTTGAACACCAGGCTGGTCACGACCAAACCAACTTCTTTTCACAACAGAATAAAAACCCTCGTGTCTTTTATGGGTTGAACTTTGAAGAGCTCTGAGAAGGACCCCAGCAGGTGGGGTTCACTGCTAAGCAGGAGCTGGGACCTGATCTCTAAGATGAGAATTTGTGGCTCCTCAATGCTGGGAAAGAGGCCAAAGACCTTTGGAATCCACATCTTACAACTCCTAACCTGTAGTCTTGCATTATCCCTACATGGACACGGTATCACTTAACCATTGGTTAGTTATTCTGAATGGTTGTTACGAAGCTGTAGCCTGCTATTCCCATCTACCTCACAGGCTGAAGGCGTTGCTGCCTGCGTGTCTGAGCCAGCGGACCTGGCCATGTTCCTCTCCCGTGGCAGCCAGTGACCTAATCCAGCTCCAAGTCCATGGGAGTGTCTCTGCCGACTCCAGCAGAATCTGGCCAGGGTTTTGGGGAGCTGGCGAAGCATGCGGAGAGCAGCACCCTGGGCTCTCCCAATGAGCACTGCAGCTCCTGTGTGCTGAGGGAGGTGCTGTACGCCCAGGGAGCCCAGTTTGGCCCCTTCGTAGTAGCAACATCTAAACATGGGATGGCAAGTAAATAAACCCATATGAATCCAGCCAACGCACACAGCAAAAATTACCATCCTCTTCAGGAAGCAACAAATCAGGTCACACATCGTTGTCAGAACTATTTAAATTGTCATTGGCCATGTCACCCTTTCTTTTTTTAGCTGCCTCAGTAAGCCACGTTTTGGCATCTTTGTACTCAGATGGATATATCTTCAGTAGTGCACATGAAATCTAATGTGTTAATAACTTCGGGAATAAATTTGCATCCAACACTCCATTATTTTTATCTTGTTTTTCTCTTTAACCAAGTCACAAAAAGTCTACACTTCAATCTCCAAGTATTCCAGAACGGTACATCAGAATTAGGCAAATTAATTACATATTGACATAACAGCACTAAGAATAGAGATCTCTACAGAACTTTGCAAAAAGAGGTTTTTCTACAGATGGAAAAACTTAGACACAGAGTTAAAGTTAGTTGTGTAAAAAACTCCCACAAGATGAAAACAAGTAGTTCAAGTGTCTGCTCATGTAATCAGGCTTGGTTCCTTGGTTGTTTTTTTCCCCAGTGTTGGCTTTTGGCTGCCCCAGAGTTGTCAAATAGACCCTGGAAACTGGTGGGGAGGTGAGAAGATAAACCTTGCACAGGGTTTCAGGCATTCAAGGGATAAGACTGGCTGAGGTGCTTAAGTACCAGATCTAACCAACATCCAACTGAGGCCTTTAGTGGGATCAAGGTAGCAGCTCATCACTGGGAAGGCTTTGGTTTGCTGCCATCCAAGAGCAGGCGCAGAGCAGAAGACCACCCTTGTCCTCACAGCCCCCCCGCCCAGAGGCAGGTCAATGAACGGAGCCAAACTGACACAGAGTATTTGTTAATGGAGAGTTTCTAGATTTGCATGAGTGGGTTTATTCCTTATTTCATCTTCCCCTGAGGCAGCCCCCCTTTCCATGTACTCTCAGAGAGCAGAGACAGCAAGTTCGGTGAGCTGCTCACTGCCATTCTCACATCTAGTGCTAAATTATACTTCCCTATTTTAGGTACTAAACAGGCAATTGGGATGAAGTTCATGTCTCCTTGGTGTTTCTGATCTGTGCTGGAGGTCCTTTGACAAAGGGACAGGTTATGTACCCACCAACTAATGAAGGGCACCCAGTGAGATCTCTCGTGTTTCTTAAAAAATAATCCTATTGCTAATCATATAGATAGCAGAGTCAGACTTGGAAATCATTCCATCCCTACAGGGAACAGGTCTGTAGAGGTGCTCTCTGTGCAGAGCAGGATGGGTCAGTCCCAGTGCCTCTTCAGTTTGGGGCCTCTTGGAGAGCTGTGGTGTGGTTTTGTGAGGTGGGAGTTCCACCACCACATCTCACACCAGCCACTGACAGCTGCAAAATGCTGACTGGCTCTTTCAATGCAAGCCAGTGCACAGCTGGGCAGTATTCCTTACATTTTGCTCAAAAAAATCTGAAGTATCTTGGGAGAGGAATCTGCATGTTGTGCAGGAGGAGACACAGGGGGCTGCTCTGCCTGCAGCCACCTTCCACACACAGCCACCCTGTCCTGGCAGGGCTGGTTGGGCAGGGAACTATCTCTGCTCCTGCCAAAATGTGAAGCTGGGCAAAGAACCTTTCCCTTTGCCTCGAGAAAGCCGATGGATGGCTGATCTCAGCCAGGTGTCTGGTGACTTCTGTATTTCTCAAGGCACGGTGTTTCCATGTGTGATAAGTAACCAACCCATTTCCTGAAGGCAGCTGATAGTTGGGAGTGTTAGTAATGAGGAAAGTCCAGACTCAGTTTTACAGCTGCAGTATTTTACACAATGTTAGTAACACAGTTTGAGGGAAATCTGTAGCTGAGAGAAACAGGAGACTTTTCTGTCTCTAAAGTGAGATATGTACCAAATATGCAGTCACTGCAACTGATTTTAGAGATTTTCTGAAATACATGAGTTATATATTCTCAAATATTCAGCATTTCTTTTTAGTCAACTTTTTGAAACTTCAGTAAATCTTTTATAAGAATTTTTCTACCTGGCCTTCAAAGCTGCTGGGGGAGATGTGCAGAGTCCTAAAGCAGAGATGAATACGAGCTACCCTGGAACTGCAAAAAATAATGTTTTAAGGTATCTTAATTGGAAATGCTAAAAAGAATCATGTGAGTTGTAAGGAACCTGAAAAAATCAACCCATGTATTTTAGCATCTGCAGGACCTTTTAAACCCACACCTAAAACCCCTGGCCTTGATTACAGTTATCTGATGAGTCAATGTATTCAATCTTCGGTCAAAAGGTCAACCCACTGAATTCCAAACCATACATAATTTTTTTTTTATTTTATGATACACGTGGAACATTACCATGCTCTTCTGAATAGCATCAATTGTAATGCTGTAACAATCTATGGGGGTGAGGTTTTGCAGCTGGCTGCCTGGTTTGAGCTCCTTGGAGCTGCAGGCCTGCAGTAGAGCCAAGGCCAGGCTCCAGACTGAGCCATCAGAAGTGGTGCAACTTGGTGTGACAGACAGTAATAGGTGTCTGCAGCCAAGATGTAGGTGTCAAAAATAATAATTAAGATTAAAAGCACCTATTCCAAACTGATAGCTTGAGTTGGAGATGGTGAGAAGATGCCAGGTGATTACATTGTACCCCAAGGGAGCGATCCTGCGATGGGCAAGATGAATTCCTCCCTGGAAGTGCCCTTCTCTTCCTTGGCTGGCAAGGCAGAATTGACATCTAGTTGTTAGGCAGTAAAATGTAATTGAGGTGAATCCACCCTTCATGCCCAGATGAGACATGCTGTCTTTGTACATGGAATGTACATTTGATGCAAGACCTTAACAGAGATCTGCAAACAAGGTTAGAGCACAGACCAGTAATTACAAAGATCACAGCTCCTAGGATCTGAATGCTGCCTCGCTCACACCCTGGGCCTGTGAATCTTGGAAAAGTAACCTTGGGCGGGATTTTTCAGGGTGTTTAGGTGTGAAATCGTGTCGGTTTCAAGTGATTCATCCAGCTTGCTGTCAATCATTTAGACATCTAAATGCTGCTGGGATTCTTGCCCTTGAAACTTTTGTCTCCACCTCCCCGTTTTCAACACAGGGCTAGTCCCTACCTGCCAGGCAGGATTACTGTCCCCAGCGCTTTGCGGTCTTTGGGTGGCTGATGCTGCTGGTTAAAAGTGCAGGCTGGTCATGAATTTCAGATTGTCTTGCACGTGGTGCAGTGCAGACAGCTCAGCCCCCGGGCCCCGCTGCGCCCAGCACCGCCACAACCGACCTCCGACTGCGGCGACAAAATTCGTAGCACCAACTGGTCTGTGAGATCAGCTGCTCCCTTCCTCCTGCCTTCTTGCTCCTTCTGCTGCGTGACTCAAAGGCCTGACAGCAAGCAGCATGCAGGTAGTACTTATTCTAGTCTCTGTTGTACCAGCACTAAAACATTTGCTCTGTTCCTTAAAATGCAGCTTCCCAAGAGAAAAATAGCCAGTTTTCCCTGTGTTGCTGGAGTCTGGCTTGAGCACTGCACAGGAGCAGCCGGGGGGATGTGAATGGGAGTGTCTGTGCACTGCTGGAGCCTCCCAGTCAGTTGCCCATCTCTCCCAGTAGATGATGCTAAAGCGCGATTGTTTTCAGCAATTTTAAGGAAGTGGAAGATTTTATCAGGGGAAATCCGAGGTGGTAAGAAGGCTTCTGGGGCTCAGTGCTGCAGGGGAACATACTGCAAACATCCTGAAAAATCTGCGGGCCGCTTTGCTCCTGTGCTGTTTTATTAACAACTTGAATAGTAACAGGGTTAGAGGTTATGTGGGTTTTCAGGATTTTAAAGCAAGTCTACATTTATTGTGTGTTTCTGCAGTCCCTACAGCTCAAGCACAGTGCCACTTCACACTGTCTTACCCTGCCATTTCTTGACTCTCTCGCCAACACAGAGCTCCTCACCTTCATTTTCATACCATATCCATACCATTTTTCCTGACCTCTCTTCAGGCCAGTCAGACCCATTTGAGCTAAGTAATTTGGAATGAGGTATTTAACAAGAGCTGAAGCTTTCTGGTTTCTTTTGAAATGTGCAGAAATGGGTATTACTAGAAACAAAACAGCATTTTCCTGTAAATGCTGCTAAAGTTCAGATATATTTAAGCTCCAGACATCTCTGGAACCAGGAGAGGAAATGTTTCTGGAGTGGGAAATGTTGGCTCAGATATCCATTTCCCTGGAATTTAGGAAAATTACTGGGAGTTTGACCTAGTCTTTACTTCTATTAGAATTTTTCTGAGGACTTCTATGGCAGCCAGTATAATTCACTCTGAAATGAAATTTTAAAGTCTAGAGATTCATCTGGAAGTTATTAATAAAAACAATAGAAATACAAACTTACACTCACTTCTTTTAGTTAGAAAAATTGCCTACATTTTTTTCAGTTGGATACTTTTTGTACTTCTACAGCTGAAAAGTCTGTTCTCCTCCTCTTTTAAGAAGAAAGACAAGTTATGAGTCTCTTTATGAGACTTCTGGGGTCCATTGTAATGACACCATTTGGTTCCCAGGCCATTAGTCCTGCACTGATGTGCCTTAGGAAATAAGCACAAGGTCCTTTCTTCACAGACAATTTAGAACAAAGCATATTTTGGGAAAAGGATGTACAGAAAGACAAAAGGATTTCTGTGGATCCCATGTCTGGTATGTGGAAGGGCTCAGAGGAGAACTTGATTCTTCATCCAGGGCTGGGTCTGCTGGACCATTATTGCTCCTATGTTAATACATTCATCAATTATACACCAGGGCTGTATGATATAACACCACCACCTCCCCCTTCCTAAATTCCTCTAGGCAAACACAACACACGTTGTCAGGGATCCAGCACTGACATTGCCTTGTCCCTGACTGATGCAGTTCCTTGGGTCAGGAGTATATCCTGGGACAGTGAAGAATGCATCAAGATATGTGGATGGGTTTGTTTTCTTCAAAGCCCTTGGACTAGATTCAAATTGCCTGGAGGGAACTTTTAAGTCTTTTAGTCTCTTTTAAGAAGAGAGATTCTGCAAATATTACTGGGTTTGCAGTTTTCTTGCACTGACTGTGTTGGGTTTTCTTGGATTCTCCAGAGATGTCGTCTATTCGGTGCATACTGCCAGCAGCCCCTGCAGAGGCTGTTTAATAAATGCAGATGTGTCCCCTGCTCTCTGGAGATCATGCCCACCAAACTGGGCTTTCTTCTTCACCCACTTTGGAAAAAGGTTATCAACAGGAATTGGACAGATGGAAGTTTTACAAAGGTAACAAACAGGATGAACTCGGTTCTATGTGGGCTTTTATGGTGATGGATGAGGTGGAGACCAAGTCAGGTGGCTGTGGAGCAGGAAGGTTTACTGACAGCAAACTGCAAGAGAGCTGGAAAACAGCCTGATGGGCTCTTGGTTCAAATTCTGAGCTAAATGAGCAGTATTATCCTTTTGGGATAGGGGGACAACAGCAAGTATGCATGGGCAGAATGGGTAGTGGGATTTGTAGAAAACCTCCAGGAGAAAGATCAGTAATTACATGAAGTGGCAATGAACGTGAAGTACAGCATGAGAAATCTT
Source organism: Orthonyx spaldingii (assembly GCA_013397795.1). Lineage (NCBI taxonomy): Eukaryota > Metazoa > Chordata > Aves > Passeriformes > Orthonychidae > Orthonyx > Orthonyx spaldingii. The sequence goes on from VZTJ01000758.1 coordinate 37,327, forward strand.
GACAGAATTGTGCCCCTTCTACCCTAAGTAAGGAAAAGTATGAAATTCAGTATGTAAGAGAGAAATGGGATTTTTCTCTGTTGTCAGTGACCCTCAGTTGGTTTTACAAGTGGAATTATTATTTAAAAAAGAATGGCAAAGGCTTACTTCACTTTGGACTTGGTCACTGTTTGAGAGACTTGGAAAAGAAGGATAAATATGGCTCATACAGACTTTAAAGCGCTAAATGCAATTGCAGAATGAATTACTTCAGAGTTCCATGCAGTTATTAGAGTAAGTGTAAGGTGTTACCCTCTTCAAAATGGCCAAAGAAAATAAAACGGGAACCTCCAAGCAATAATATTCTGACCTCACCAAATGCCTTTATCTAATTTAGGCTGCATTAGCAATTGTGTTCTTCACAAAATCCACAGTAGGAGAGTGAAGGATTTATAGACAGCATAATGTCCTTAAGGGATTCACGCAGTGAAATTATCAAATGCATTTAAAAATACAAAATTAGCACTTTTCATCCATAAATTTCCAAAGTTATATTTTAAAAGTGGGACATTACCTAACTCCATGTGAACTAAATAACTTTAAATCAAATGAGACAATTTATGTTTGGAAGATGTTTACACTTGAAATAAGAGCATCATTTAACATTTTTTTGCCTTTCTCTCATTCTGATTTATCTCCCAGATTTGTGGAGGTCACTCTTATTGGTAGAAGTCAGCATTTGTTGTGTTTTGCAATGCAAAAATTCTTTTCATTCCCTAACACTAGAACAATATTTCATTGAATTGCTCTGGTTTATTAGACTAGTTGCACAGATGTCCTCTCTTCCTGAGCCAGATGTACAGAGTGCTGCTTCCAGCTTAGCCCAAACTGGAACATGTTGACAGAATAACATAACTGAGACCAGACATATTGCATTTTACACTAAAGGTCATGCAAAAAGCACAGGCTGCATATAGCACGGGCTGTTTTACATAAACACACATTTGGTTCAGCTTTGGTATAGGGATTACTGAAAGAATGCTCGGGGAGGACAAGCTATAAAGCAGTTGGAAAGATCTGACTGTCGTTGAATGAATTATCCCAAACTGGTACATCTCTCTCAGAAGAAGTGTGAAGGGCTCTCTGCAAAAGGAGGTGAGAGAAAACTCTCCCAGAGGCAGAAGCTACTTGGCAAGTTGAACAGGAGATTTCCTGAGGACTTTTCCAGCGCATTGGGATTGATTCAGTGCTGTCCGTAACTTGCTAGTACATTTCACCATCAAGAAGGATTCACCAGAGGAGAATAAGAAATCAAATTGGCCAGCAAGGAAGTTGCATGAATGCAGGCAAAGCCAGGGTGTTCCCAGTGGCTGCAGTATCTGTTTGGATGAGAGCTTGAGGGAAGCATTCATGGATCCAGATATTACAGATGTGAAAGGATTGTCCTTCAGAGCAGCCACAACTTGAAATGCTTAAATGTTGCACTCACATGAGCTGAAGAAGCAGACAAGGACCTAGAGCCAGATTAGTTCGTAGAATCACAGAATGGTTTGGGTTGGAACAGACCTCAAAGATCATCCAGTTCCAACCACCCTGCCATGGGCAGGGACACCTTCCACTTCCAACTTTCAGGTTGCTCCAAGCCCTGTCCAGCCTGGCCTTGGACACTTCCAGGGATCGAGGGGTAGCCACAGCTTCTCTGGACACCCTGTGCCAGCACCTCACCATCCTCACCATCATGTATTGGAAAGAAGAAATCCTTCCCAATATCTAATCTAACCCATGCTCTCTGTCAGTGTGAAGCCATTCCCCCTTGCCCTGTCACTCCAGGCCCTTGTAAATAGTCTCAGTCTTTCCTGTAGGTTCCCTTTAGGCACTGGAAGGCTGCAATTAGGTGACCCCAAAGGCTTCTTGCATTTTCTTCTAGGAAAAGGGTGCAAAACCAGACCAGGACCAAAATTCCCAATGTTTTTTTGTTAACCAGGTTGGCCTCAAATGGTAGAAATCTTGCCTGGTACATGCCATGCTGCCTTCAATCCTGGTGACAGAGGAGAGGCAACAAAACCCCTCTGATTTTTGGAATTCACCTGTGACTTGCAGCAGGGTTGTTTTGTTTGTTGGGGTTTTTTTGCAAGAAACTTAACCCCTCTTAGCTTTTTGATCTGAAAACTGGTATAGCCATTAACTTCCTAAGGAGTCTGTTCAGTTTAATTAATCAGTGTTCATAAAGTCTTTGAATTAAAAGTACAGTACGGACTGTAAGTGCCAAGGATTACTGGTACTACAAACAAATGCACAACAGCAAGTGACTGTAAGCACACTGCAAAGGAGGAATGTCATTAAGGAAAGAGGTCCCATTTCAAGCTGCCAAATACAAAGGAGTGAGTCATTTATTTTCAGTATGAAAAACATTTCAGTGTTGTTCTTTAAGTGATTCTGCTTATGATCATTACTCCTTAGCTAACTGCTATAAATACTTAGAAGTGGTGACACGGTCTTCTATTCCCACCTAGAAATGCGGAAAAAGAGGAGAGGAAAATAGAAAAATAAAAATAGCTGAAGAAGGCATGTCTGCTTTGCCACATGCTAAATTCAGTCATTTTTGTCTGATGCACAGTTTTGCATTTTTTTCCTGAAGACATCTCTGTGTGTGTGAGGACGGTACTGTCCCATGCTTTGTTGTTACAGCCTGACCAAGATTTATGAGTTGATAACTGTCTAAATTCTGGATCACAAAGCATGGTTTTTGTTCTCTCCTGACCTTAGCTGTGACCTCTGGGACTGCAGGCAGAGAGAAATGTGTGACTTGGGTACAGTCAGGCAGGGTAACGCAATCTGCTGGCACTGCTAAAGCACGGCGTCACGTTTCTGTGACACAGTGCATTAAATTGGCCCGCAAAGGAGTAGCAAAGGGTACAAGAGGCGGTAGGAATTTCTGTCTTAAACATTTTCGAGCAATGCCCCGACTCCTTTGGATATACTCAGTACACCCAGTGACAAATGAGCAGGTTATGAGCTAATTGTCAGGTTAATTTAGCGTACAATATTCTGACTGGTTTTTGCAGTAGTTGTAGTTTGAAGCAAAACTGTGGAAATTCTGCTACCTGAGATTTTGGAGCAGAAGATGTGTGTGGATACATATACCTGCTTATTTTATTCATTACAGTGACGAGTGCATTTGCTGTCCATGTTTAATGAGATGCACAGAGCAGGCTGGTCTCTCCCCCCTGTGCTCCTCCCTGGCTGCCAAACCACCCAACCCTCCTGCACCACAAGGGCTTTTCTCGTGCACTGCCTCACCTATACAGCAGCTCTGTCTGCTCCTTGCAATAGAAAATCATTTAATATACAGCTGGGCTGTCAATTCTTCACTAACATAAGGTTATTGAGATATTTTAACCCTCAGAAGAAGAATCTTCTTCCAAAGAAGGCACTAGAGAGACACTTGTTTAAAACTGGAGTAGCACAGTGGCAAACTGGACAATGGAATTGTCTCCATTCCCTTCTGTCTTGGAGGCAGAGACAAATGGCAGCCAAACCCTCTGGATGATGCTGCATGAATTGGCTGAGACAGGATCATTAGGAAAACATGGATTTGCTGATCTCATTAAGTGACGGGGTTGTGTAACTCACAGGGCACAGTGACCCAGCAGGCATCACCTGGAGAGCAAAGAAAATCCTTCCTGCTCTTTGAAAGACTGAGCCTATGATCTTTCCTTTGGGAAAGAAGTGGTAGCACATGGCAAGGAACTGGAGGCTCACTGGAACAGAGGAGGCAGAAAATAAAATTTCAGAACTATCTTTTTGATCAAGTCTGTTATTTGTTTCACATGTGAATTTGCCAATCAGTAAAAACTGATTTTACTCTCAGAGCACTGAGAGTTTCTAATTTGAATTTAACTTTGTATGTCTGCTGCTGGAAATTTGTCACAAAAGCCAGTTCACTTTGACTGGGACATGTGGCCTTTTACCTTGCTGATTCCAGAGGAAAGCTGGGCTGGTTATTAGGGATGAATTTTTCACACGTGATAGTGGTTTGGAGAAGAGGAAGAAGTTACTCGGGGCTCTAAGGAGGTTCTTGCCTCTGCTATTGTCAAAGCTGTAATTCTGGTCCTATGTGGAAGTGACAGAGGAGAAGCCAAAAATTCCATGGCTCCTGCAGAGGACGAGCCCCTTGCAGCACCGGCACCTTTCTGGCAGGTATGAGGAGAAGGTGATTGATGAGGTCAGGGTGGGGTCCCTGCTCTGTCCCTTCCAACACCTTTAGTGCATATAGAGAAGAAAAATTCTGGTCTCCAGCTCTGTCACTCACAGACTTCTTTGCAGAACTATGTTTCTTGCAAAATAATTATAACTGCAAATTAGGAATGGGGGTGTTCAGCACCGCCTTTAATCTCCCTCATATGCATCTAAAATAAAATGAGTGTTGCAAAACTATTGTAACCTTCTGGTATAGGTTCAAGTCAGACATGAAACTGAGATGCTTGTTTAGTAGGAGCAAACACTCTATATGCTTGATTTACTGCCCTTTTCTAATCCCAGCAAACCTGTTTTCTGCACGAAACAGTCCAGGGTATTTGTAGCAACTTTAAATGTACAACTCAAATAAAGCCCAACTAATCTTAGTCACACCAGGCTTTCATAGCACAGCTTTTGGCCCTGTGGGGTGCCATGCCCTCGGCTCCCAGTGGTGATGCTGGTCTAGAGGAAAAGGCCTTCAAGGGTGACACCTGCACGAATCGAGGGACATTTTCCCATCGCCCCCTCTATGGATCAGTTTGGTTCCGACCAACGTTTCCCAGGGCTTGGTGGGCAAATTGCAAGGGGACAAGAGCAGAAGCATGCAAGCCAAAGTTCATTGGGTTGGGTGAATCGTGGTTCTGTTTGCTAGTGGCAGGATTCATCTTTTCTTAAAACTGTTGCTGCTCTGAGGTCCTCTAATTGCAGATGGATATCCAGGGACTGGCAGAGCCTAATGTACCATGCCAGCCTCACCATCCAGGCTGTAATTTCTTTCTGGAGAAATTACTTTCCAGAATGCAGTGGGCTTTGCTCTTATTTAAAGGTATTTTTTAATGGCCTTTTTAAGAGAGTGGCTCGAAGCTCTAAAATCTTATTTTGGATGTTCAGCTAAGTTATAAAAAAGAGGGGCTGAAATCAGTGCGACAAATTCTTTCCTAAGAAAGTGCGTGATTGAGTCATTCTGAGTAATATCCACATTATGGATGGCCCAAATCTACAGTGCCTGGGTCAAGAGCAGACCAGAGTCTAGCTGAAAGCCTGAGTTACCAATTAAACATATATAACAATTATGATCTTCACTTTTCTAATGACTGGAGTCTTCAGCAAGGAAAGGGAGAAGTACTGAATGGAAAATATTACTGTCAGGGTATATTTTACTACCCTTAAGTATTTTATTGACTGCTTCAAGGAAATCAATGCCTTAAGTAAGCATTACTACATTAGGAAAAAAGAGAGATTGTTATATGCATTCCTGTGTGTTAGGTTCCTGCTGTATGTTTTATGTTACATGCAACTTGTTGAGCTGGTTAGGGTTTAGGAAGTGCTTGAGAAAGGAAATGATCTTGACATTTGCAATTTATTTGTAAAACAGATGCAGAAACTGAAGGTTAAAAAAACCCCACATTTGTCTAAGTACATGATGGCATAAAAATTGGAATAAAATGCAAAATAAATCATAGGGACATATATGGAAAATAAATGCATTAAAGCCAATTTAAAATTGTGAAGAATAATTCAAAAGGAGGAAACAAATGCAAGACTAGGCAACACAATATATAGCACGGACGTGCCTGGACTTTAAGTCAGGATGGCTACGTATGTCTGCACCTCACTGCAGGATTCACCAGGGAAGGACCTAATCCCAAACCTTTTGCACCGCGTTAAGCAGGGTACAAAGGGCTTATGCTCCATGTGTTTGAGAAACAACACAAGTACCTGTTAATGTTCCAAATATGTATTTCTGTTCTAACTCCACTACTGTGAATCGACACATCAAAGACCTACTTATTTCCAACTATCACATAATCAGAATTTCCTGAGCACCCAATAAAATTGATGGCATCCTTAGCCCAGCATTGAGGTATCTCAGTGTAGATGTACATGTTTTCAGGACTTCTGGGTCATCATATGGTCAGCAATGTATTTCCTCCTGTGGTTAATCCCTCAGATGCCATGCTATGTTTGCCTTGAGGCTTGTTTCAAGGTCTTGATTAACGCCACCACTCCATGCCTAGTTAAGCTGGCAGAAGCCTGTTCTGCAACCAAAATGGGTTTCCTGTCCCCCCGTGCTCTCCAGATGGTTGTTTGTGCTCCCTCCCCCTGTGTCGGCACAGGTGTTTCTCCGACCATGCAGTGAGAGATCAGAAAACTGATCTCAGTGTAAACTGACCTGGTTTAAAAAAGAAATGCCTGGTTTTCTGACAGGCATTTCCTTGCCTGGGTTCACTGCATGAAGGGGGAGTGACAGCGGGGCTCCTTCTCTGCTCAGCCTCTCTGGAACTCTGGGGAAGTGCATGGAAATACTTGTGCAGCATCCAGGTATCAGTGTCCACCTGGATCATGGCCCTCCTTACAGACCTGCCCGAGGAGAACATTCACCCACCACCAAGCTGCTGAAGTAGCAGCTCCCTCTGCCAATATGGGCCATATGAGCCAGGCCCTGTGGGATTTGCAGCCACTGTTTGGTAGAAATTGCTGGTGCATACACTCTTCCCTCATGGTGAGGGAATTCCTTACAATGGAAATCAACCCAAACTTTGCTGTTAAATACATTCTAATTTTAGACCTTTGAAATCTGGGAAGGTGTTCTCACTGGTGAGGTTCTGGGCTGCAGCAGTATTTTGTCAGCTGCATAGGAAAAACTTGATGCTTCCACACTAAAATCCAAATCTCATGGTCTCCTGTAGACACTGCAGTTCTTTTTTGTTTCCCTTAGATTAGGAATAGTCAGTTTATTCCGTAAAGGCTGGATTCAGTCCACCAGGAAAGATCACCAGGTGTGAGAAGAGGATAAATTGCTTGGTGGCCCCAGCTTGTTTACAGACCCTGTTTTTCATGAGCCCAGTGATCTTCCTGCTGGCATCACCTGACGTGTCCACCACAAGACACAGCTGGGTCCCTCTCCCTGACATGACAATGACACATCTCCCCACATGATGGTGTCACACAGGGAAGTGAAATTGTACACGCAGGTGCCCACTGCGTTTTCTGTCACGACTGAATACGCTGCAGCGAGGCACCTTGCCTAACTTTTCTCACTCATTCAAAAGGAAAACTCTCACGTTGTGCTGGATATGAGCATTTTGGTCAAATGGGAGCTACAGCTTTGGTCATTCTAAGTTCTGAATTCTCTGTGTGGTTGTGGTTCCCACATGTTCTCATTGCAGTTTATTACCTGAGTTAGGGTTCAGCAGGTTTTATCTGTAAGATCCTGCTTACCCTCACGTGGCTTGGCACAAGGCTTTGGAAAATGGGATAGTTTTTGGGCATCTCCCACATATGGAGTGGTACCAAAGCTATTCAGATGACTGGCATTCCTGTTGAAAGGACAGAAGATGAAGAGGAATGCAATTCAAATTTTTGAGTTGATGATTTGCATTTTAACTGGGTGCTATCCCAACTCTGACAGCAGAGTCTGTATATTGACCTGAAGTGTACCTAGTAAGGTTTTAAAAACCAATTTGATTAATTTGTGAAAAAAAAAAAAAAAAACTACATCCAAACAAACCCTGTTGTAGAACACAGCTTTCTACCCAAATATCAACAAGGCTTTTAAGTGTTTTTAAGCTTGATTCCCTGACATCAGGGATCAGTATTTCTTAAACACTATGCAATGACTGTAGAGGAGAGGCTGGCTGGTTTTGGACTCAGGTGTGCTCCAAAATACTCTTCTTGTCCCTTTGAGCCCTGTTTTCACACAGGTCCAGAACAATACAAGCTTCTGATGTAGAAGCTGCTCCTACCCTTGCAGCTGAGCCGGGTGCTGCCTGTCCCCAGCTCAGAGGACATTCCCTGCACTCCCGGTGAGAGCGAGCGAGGCGGGAGCAGCGCCGTGTCCTTGGTGAGCCTGCTCACCCTGCACTCATTCTGCCACACTGAGATGCATCGCTGGTGCCTGGAAATGATGCTGGTGTGGAAGGTGGCAGAGCCAGAATGCAGCCACTTCTCATAAATGAACGTGAGCTGGTTTGATTAGGGGTGCAGCAGAGGCATCTGCGTCTGGCCTCCCTAACACAATATCTGAAATACACCATCAGGACCTCGCCCCCCTTCCAACGTGCTATACTTAATTAAGCTGCATGCTTTTTTCTTAAAATAATAGAAACTGCATCAGGGAAAGAAGGTAAAGCAACAACAACAACAACAAAATATATCGTAAGATGGAACAGCCGTATCTTAACAAGGATTGAAGGAAAACCAAAACTCCTTTAAGTCTTTGAACTTTTACGAAAGAGAGTAAAGGCAAAATGAATCATCAACACTATAATAATTAGCTCCATTTACAAGCTTATGTGGAAGATTTTTTTTCTTAAACATCTATTTTGGAATTCAAATTCTATTTTTGCTCTCGTGTTTTACCTGCATTTGAGGTAAAGCGTGAAATTTCCTCTAAATGCCACCCCATAGTAGTTGATCCTTAGGATATTGTTTTAAACATAATTGAATTGCTGGGGTACATTAAACATTGCAGCGTTTTAAGCAGGGGAAATAATTTAATGATGTGGTCTTTAAGAGAGTTAATTAGCCTGGCATGTATGAAAGTGTAACAAGAACACCACCTACTGTAAAAGTGAATGTTCTACACTCCGCAGCACTAATTCCTGATAGCTTCACCCTGCATGGAAATCATTAACCCCTTTTTTGTCAAACGTTTTTAGGCAAAATTACTGAGTTTGGAGTTGGTGATCGTAGCCCTTGCCTACATTAGCCAGAGGAAAAATCTAAGAGGTAAAATAAATCACAATTGGTTTAAACATCAGGAGCGATCCTTTCTGAAAAGATTATTCTGGGGTCTGATACAAGTCATTTTCATAACGATGATGGATTTTTTAGCTGGAAATAGTAAGGATTTAAATAAAATTTCTGGTGATGTCAGCACAGTTTTTAGAAAATTGCTTGTGGTGACCCTTCTGCAATATTGCTGTGCTGTGGGCTTGATTTATCCACCACAGGATGGGCTGGAAGGGATAACATCCAGCACTCGCTCTGTGGCCTGAGCAGGAGGTGACAGAGGTCACAGTGCAGGGAAATTTCTGTGGTCCCTCCATGTCTGTTGAGCTCTGTATTTTTGAGGACAGCCAGCAGGATCTGCATCTTCCTTGCAGCCTGAGCCAGTGGGGAGCTGAGTCCCGCCGAGCACCTCGGGGTCCAGGAGCTCTCTGCTCCCAGAGAACTTCTGGCACTTTGCAGCATTTGCCCACTTATTTACATTTGTCTCAAAGCAAGGCAGGACAGAGGCTTCCCAAAAAAGTCTGCAGGATTGGACCACCCAGAGTCTTCAAAATGCCATTGCTAGCTTTCATCAGAACTCACACAAAGCGTGGTGTATCTTCATCTTTTAAGCTTTGCCTCTTTATCTTGCAGTAGCAAAGCCGTGATATTTAGTGGCTGTAATAACACTCCAGGTTTGAAATCCCCAATCCTCAGGGATCTTTTGCCCCTCACATGAAAGCCACTTACAAGTAGTTATAAAGGACCACAGAGCTTCTGATTTTCTGTATTGCTGGGACAGTTGTGACACAATTCAATGAGATGATAACGCCTTCTACTAAGTGGATCAGAAAAGGAAAGAGAAATCTGATGGGGAGAAACAGTGAGGGAATTCTTCAGGGAACAAAGCATAGTGCTGGCCCTGTTGAAGGCAGTAGAGATGTTGCTCTTATTTCCAATAGCTCCCGATTTCACTCAAAGTCACTTTCTGCTTTTATGTCTGCTGCTGAAAGTGTTGAGCACAGCAGAATTTTCTCTTCCAGTCAGAGAGCAGATTTTGTGTTTTGCAAGCGACGCTGAGCACTGGCAGGGACAGGAGCATTCCTGATTAAACAAACTCCCTAATAGACCAAGTCTTGCGCTGCTGAACTCGCATGCATTATTGCGCAGGAGGCCGAGCATATTTCAGCCACAATGATGGAGTGGGCAGCACTCTGTCAGATCAATTATGTACAAGGCCCATCTTCTCTATGATTCCCTCGATTTTTCCTCCTGACAGTTCACCTTGTGCCCAACCTTCTGTTCTCACAGAGAAAAACCTGCAGACAATAGAAAACCTAAGGCTGTTTTTCCTCGCCACTAAATGGCATCAAGTAACTCTTTCCTGTCAGGTTCCTCATGACTTTTCACACAAATTTATCTTCCCCAGTTCAGGGGATTTATAGCCTTTCAATGTGTTTCTTTCTTTTTTTTTGGTTCTCTTTGGTAATGTCATGAAGACAGTGAGTGCACACTAGAGAGGTCCCTGCATGTTAATAGCACTGCAGTGGTGGCAGGTCCTGCAGCCTGCTCCAGCCTCAGGGAGGAGTGGCTGTGCTCAGACACTGCCCATGGCCCATCCCAGGCCAGGAGACCCGGTCCCTGCTGGGTTATGGCCTATTCCACATCCTGCCTGTGCAAAGGGCACTGAAATCAGGCTTTAGCAAATGTTTCTTTTCATGACAGAACACACCATTGCCCATGGAATACGAGTCCTAGGAGAGACTGTTCAGTTGCCAGTCAATTATCTGACACAAGTGGCCTCAACCATTTATAATCTGTTCTGCCCTGCAGTATTTAATTCAAAGAATGAAGCTGAATTAATAAGTGAGGACCAGTATCGGACATACTGCCCAGATTAACTCAAAGCAGAGTTCATGAGAGTGAGGTGCTGAGTAAAAATGAACTGAGTGGTGTGAGCTGGGACAGCTTCAGAGAAGAGAACTGAACTGAAGCTGGTGCCTCATCTTTCTCCATCCTGTAAATCAAACTATACAGCTGGGTCAGCAAAATAAGCTCGGCAGTGTTGAGGCTGAGGAACACCAGGGAAAGACGGCAAAGAGAAAAGTTGTTGAACAGCTTAGGCAAAGTTTCTTGTGTGCAGAAGGAGGAAATATTGGAGCACATGTTGAATTCCTGTGAACTCACTTGCGTGCGATAAAAACCAACACAAAGCTCAATTAAGAAATCAAGTCCATTGTTACAGACAGGGTTAGACTCCCCATCTATCAGGAGCAGAAGTAGCACCAAACTGAAACACAGCTCAGACAGACATGTGTGTACAAACACAAACCAGAAGCGATGGCTATCAGAGACCTCCTGGAGCCCGTACAACACACTGGTGGTGGGAAGTTCGGGACGCTTTTTCTGCCTTTGGTGGAAAAGTTGGAGCCATCCCATCTTCAAATGAAGAGTTTTGGATTAGCTGAACTGTTCCAAACAGCCAGTGTTTGTGATGTGTGCGAGGGGAGAGAGCCCCACACTGCCTGCACAGGAGAGGAGCTGCCTTGGAGTTGGTGCAAAGAACATTAAATGCAGCCAGAGCAGTCGGGAGCCCCAGGGAACTGAGGCTGCAGACATCACTCCAGCCAAGGATACGAGCGCATTTTTTTGGTTCAGATTGATATCTTCCACAGATGCCTTGTCTTCCCAACAAACTAACTTCCTTTCCTAACCTCCCTCTCCTCTGATCAAAAGACTGTCCTTTGATAGGGCAGAAATTAAGCTGTTTCTCTCCCTGTGTCACTTGAACCTGGGGAGAATTCAAGGTCCTGATAATGTGGCTTTTCCACAGTCTTTTTTTACTTCTCACCATTTTCCATTTTACTTTCATCTGAAGGGTTCTGCTCTCACTTTCCAATCTCACTTGTCTCTCCCTCTGTAATGAGAATCCAGGTTGCAGATATGTGATATACTGTGTCAAGCAGTCACAACACTGTGGGATCACCATGTTATGGAATAAAGACTACACATGGCAAGTGCTAGATTTATCTGTGGGAAGTCATTACATTCTTTGATTGAGAAATAATACTCTCCAAAACAAACTTAAGATTTCTGATTTCTGATACCCACATTGATTTAAAAAAGGAGGTGGTACATAATAAAAATTCAAGTTTCAATAGCTAAGAAATACACAGTGAAATGTTTTCCAGTGTATGTAACTGCTGTTATGTGGTATAAGATCTTTTTTTATAGCTACTTGATTCTCCTATCAATGACTAGAGCAGAATCTTTTTTAAAAAGTGTCCTGGAATGAGCAAGGTCACATCTTTAAAGATACCTCATGTATCTTTAGCAACAAAGAACGATGAGTCTTTTCTCAGTGGAAAAGGTCAGCCCTTTATATGGTCTCTGATATTTAAGGTTTTAATTAGAGATCAACTATGTAACGATGGTGCCTGATGGTGCAGTACTCTGTGTTGTAAGGCTGACTGCAGACAGCCTGAGTCCTTGAATGCTTTTACTTCCTATTTGGGCATATTTCCAGTAAATACCTAGAATTATAGACCACTAGGTGAAGTTACAACCTCTAACCATGATTCCAGTGAAGAAGAGTGAAAAAAGCAATCAGCTGGAAGCTGGTCCTGAAACAGAACAAAGTTTACCTAAAAATTATGAGGCAGGGACTTGAGAAGATTTGACCCTGCTGGAGAACTCTGTAATTCCACTTCCTACCACTCCTGCCTTTCTGCCGGGTGCAATTTGGAAAGAAGGGGCCCAATAACCTACATTACAAGTGAATATTTCAATCTGACAGCTCCCTCTCTCTGACAGCAGTGCTGTGACAACACGTCTGGGTCAGATTCAACACGATTATGTAAGCCACCAACCAAACCTTTTTTTGAATACATTAAAGGCTGCTTAAGTACAAAACCCACCCATGCAAATCTTAAAATGCAGGGAAATATTTGGCTAAGGAGAGCTTTGGACACTCCTTTGTGCCCACACATTACAGCAAGCAATCACACCGAGAAACAGCCTCCACAAGAAACTCCTTTGCATTTCCAGCATCCAAGAAATCTAACACATGCCCAAATTCTTCTGCAAAAGGAACAAACCTTAACTCTGACCTTAGCTGGAAGTTGGCACCGCCAGCTTTGGAAGGGGAAGCTCTGACTGCTGGCACCTCTTGGGTGGAAGTAGACAGAGGAGGGAAATCAGCTCTAGGAAAAAGTCTGTCTGGACAATGTGGGCTTTTTTCCAGTCTACAGCATAATGTGCAATGTTTCTTAAATCACTAATTCATATCCAGGACTGGAAATGCCATCTTTGGTTTGTGGGAAAGGGATGAAGATGGTAGGACTCAAGGTGAGAGACCCCCGTCCCTTCTGGCAGGGCTCTGGTAGGTTTTGGCCAGAGGCACCAGACAGATGGTTGGTGTGGCTGGAAGCTCAGATATTTCTTTTGAGCTGAAATCCTTTCTCAGTGCTTCTGGAGCCCTTCAGCTGCATTTTATTTCTGACTTGACCATTCTGAGCTTGATTTAAATAGGTCACTCATAAGCAGAGAGAAAGGTGTTCACAAAAGGCTTCGGAGCACTTGGACTTGATTAATATTAACACCTCAGAGGCTTCCTGTGCAGGTAGCGTTTCACAGCTCCTGAAACAACTCTTCATGCCACTGGTTCATCGTCTTGTGCTGCAGCCATTTATCCAACCCAGCCATCAACCTGTCTGGGCAGAACTGGGGACACGGTGGAGCTGAGAGGGACACGGCGCTCGCAGGAGCCGCGTTCAGAGCTGCGGTTACGGCACAGGGACGGGATGCTCTGGGCTTTGAGTGGCACTGGCAGGGCTGGCTCCAGGCCAGGCACTGCGATGGCCTGAGAGACACGTCCCTGCGAGGACAAGGGCTCTCAGCTCCCGAGGAGATATCACTTATGAGGCATATTTCATGCCCTCAACAGTGGCCTCTCTCACCTGAATGTCATGTCAGTGTCACCGGTTCTTGCTGAGTTTGGAGCTCAGCAGTTCCTGGGAGTGGGGAGCATCTGCCTGGAGGCAGGATATCGCTTATCAGCATCTTGGTTCTTTAGGAGGCTGGTTCTCCAAACTCCTGCTGCGGTGTTACCCGAAGACTTTCAGCTGAGAGAGAATGAAGTGCTTTGCTCCCCACTCATAAAGGGCTGCTGATTCCTGGGCCACCAAGTCATGACACCCAGACCAGCTGGGACTCTGCCTGTGCTCCCTGGAGGCAGAACTGAGCTCACCAGGTGCACAAGACAAGAAGACCGAGCAGAGAAAACCACTCTAGATGGACACATGGGCAGGAAGGGACCTTAATGAAGTTGCCTCGGTACCGTCCCACAGTCATTAACAGTACTAAAAAGAAATAAAGCTGAGAGAAGATCAGCCAAGTTCCTGTGACGTTGAAAGGATGCAGTGACAAGGAGACCCTCACAGAGGCACAGATGTTGCTGTGAGTATTGTACCAATTCCTCAAGCTAAAGGAAAATTCATTCACTAACAGGGATTGTCCCCCCGTTCCTTAAAATGGGACATGGTGGCAGAGATTGCACAATCCTGCTAGGGTTAGTGGAGGTACTTTGGATTTGCAGACTTTGCAGATCTAAGCAGACTTTGGCCCCTCTGGTTTTAAATGCTCCAGGAAACCTGCAATTCTCATGCAGAATAAAAAGTGGTCACAATACTAAATTTTGTCATGTCCTCATCATTCACTGGGTAAGCAGGCAAAGAAAACACACATTGTGCTGCTTTAGAAAGGAATACTCTCCTTGGGGCTACCAAGGAAGAACATCATGTTTCATATATGTGATATGCAAGGTATTTGATTATTTGTAAAAATCCCTGTGATTCAGCAGCACTGTGGCTCTGTGAATCTGGGGATGATGTGAAGGGATGTTTATTTGAAAGTCTTGTCTCCCTCAGCAGCCCACATCATCTCTAATCCTCAGAGACCTGCTTCCTCTCTTCCAGAAACAAGATCTTTCCTGCACAGCCTGGTTCCTGTACTCTACTGACCTCCCTCCTTTGGATTTTGAGGAGGTCACACATCAGTGTAGGAGTTGGGTTCAAGTATGAGTTCTCTGACAGGAGTGTAAATTTTCGGAAGTATGATTTACACATGTGAAAATATGGTTATTTGTATTCTTGTAAAATTGGCTACTGTTGCCAATGGTTGGGAAGAGAAATTCGCCCATCACCTGTAGCAAGTTCCTGCAGTTGTACCTGAGTCAGGCTGAGAAATGAAAGTCTTTCTGAAGGAGACATTCACAGAGCCATCGATTGTTACAAGAACAAATAGGACTGATGTCTGAACTCATGTACAACACAAACATCCACGCTGATGCCTTTTTAACCTCAGGCTTATCTTTCAGAGATTCATTTGCTCCTAGTATGAACCCAGAGGGATGAGCTACTTATAGGCATCTCATATCTCCCAACAGATCTACAAGGGAAGGAGACCTTGCCTCTGATTTTTAAACACACAGTCAGCTTTCATTTTTAATGGACATCCAAATTCTTGTGCTCTAAGCAAAGGAAATGGAAATCAGTACAAAAAGAGGGAAAGATGGAAGAAAATAATTTAATTTCTGGTATTTTAGTTTCAATAATTTTATTAGTATTGCCCCTGTACAGTCACATACTGCTCTCTATTACTTTCCTGTACTAGCTGCACTCGTAAGAGTAAGAGGCACAGTGGCCCATGACTGGGTAGGTCAGCATTTTTTATTTCCTTTCAGCTCACTCTAATGAAAAGCACATGCATCCAGTAAATCTTGCCTTTTCCCTTATTAAACCAGTCGATGTTCATTACTGAGGTCTGCGCCTGGCTGGGTGGGAATCAATAAGATGATCCTTTTAATCGCCTTAGTAATCAACAAGCTATTTCTTATTTCAATCTCAGCCCAGCAGTCATTGAAATCCAATGATTTATCTGCATTACACATGCACTCACACACACAGAGTAGGGAGGTTTATGTGTGTACAACTAGAGAGAGAAAGGCTGCGTTTTGCAATACACTTTAAGTGATTGTGCTGGAGAAATACCCATAATTTCATTATTTACTTGCTGGTACCCAGTACACACGTGCCCGGGATAACTGAGTGGGAGTTGGATGTTATGCCTGCAATGCAATGGATGAAACTGCAGAAAATAAAGGAATTTTAATGGAGGGAATGGCCAAATGGGCCATTTTACCTGCCCTAAACCCACCTTCCTGATTTTTCCTTCTCATTCCCATGTCTGCCTCATCCAGACAGACAGCACAGCATTGCTGAGAGCACACTGTGAGCACAGATCTGCTGTGTAACCACAGGCAATATTTGCCCCTTGATGCCTCATCTTCCCCAACTGTAAAACAGGGATAGGTAAGCTGATAACCAGTAAAAACTTCAAATAATACTATTGTACAAGAGCATTAGTTCTGGCTACATCCAAACTGTGTTTCAGAATTCAGTGCTGTAGTTCCAAAACTTCCACAGATGGAGAGGAGGCTCCTGCCAGCCTTCCTCTGTGGAGAGGCTCTGGGATGTTATGAGTGCTGGTTGTCTGAGGATTGTAAGGATTGTTTGCACAAGTGAGCTAAGCTGAGCAGTGCATGCTGGTGATGTATCTGTACGAAATTTAGTTTGACTGCCCAATCAAAGTATTTGGGCAGGAATGGCAAAACCCTGACTGTGTTGAAATAAACAGCAAGTGTTCTGTTCATTTTAGTGAATTTATCCATATTTTCTTGCTGCTGAGCGATCATTAGAGTATGAATCATGGAGCGTGTTAATAGATGGAAAATTAGACACAGGGACTTTTTCCTGCTGATTTATAAACTTTGGTTTTGGGACAGCAGAAAATGAAAGGAGAAGGAGAAAGAAAGAAAAAGTCAAAGTGCAACTGCATCAAGTGCAGGCGTTGAAGCATCTTTCAGCTGTGCCTCCTGTTACGTAAGGCTGGGCTGTGTTTGGGCTGCAACTCGACACTGGCCCTTTCTCCCCCAAACAGAGCTTTTTCTCATAAAATTCACTCAGGCACTTCTTCTCAAGTTCTTCATACACTTTTCGCAAGAAAAAAGAAATCATTCATATCTCTCAAAGAGAGTCTCGGATTCTTTAGATATTTTCCATTATAAGCTTTTGGCACCATTATTACCCACAGATCAAGTTACTTTTCTGATCCCCCTTCTTTCATCTACTAAAAATGGATTATTTCATTATTAGCCTGGAACCGTTACTGTTCACAGAGATCAGGTCTGTATATGAACAATGCCTCCCCCAGTATATTACTGAAAATCCCGGGGCTGTTGTAAGGTTTCCTTTAAACACTAGAACTCTATTTTTTGTGAGATCTGCATGGTGGCAAGGCCTCTGAAAGGCCGTTCCTTTTCTCTGAATTTCACAAAAGCTAAATATGGCTGTTTTCAATAGTTTATGGAAGATCTTAACTGGTTTGCGTGCACAATACATAGTTATATGTGTATGTATTTGCAATATCTAGACTGACATTTATTATAATTGGACTATAGTTTAACTATTTAATAACAGTAACTATAATTTAACTATTTAATTAACTGTAGTTTAATGTTGCTGTCATGTCAAATCTGTCAGTGTATTAAAGAAGTCCAGGGAAAAATGGCCAGCCAGAGTCACTCTAAAATTTCCCATTTGAGTGGTTCAGAGAGTGGCAAACACTTTTGGCTGTTGTTTCCAGTTTCTATTTTTCTGTTCTTCCTCTTCCATTGGAAGTGCATCTGTCTGCATGTGGATCTCGATTTAAGAATTAGGGAAGTCTCTGGGAAGGAAATGCAGACCCACGTAATGAACTGGAAAGGGAATGTTTTGAAGTCACTGTAGGAGACTGGCAAGAAACTCCTGTTTCTGCCCCACTTACCAGTTTCTGTGGTGAAAACTACCCCCAGTATCAGAGATCTCACAATTGTGGAAATCTATGAAATGGGACAGACATCTCAGTCTTGCAGGTCCTGGGACAGTGCCCTCAACTGCACAAATATTCCTGCTTCCCCTCCGAGTCCTTCACGCAGACAGCAACAGTGCCAAACCCTAATTCCACTGCCAGCACCTCCGCTCCATCTTCTCAGAGCAAAGCATTCTCTCATGCCTTCCAAGCATTTTCTGGCAGGAGAACACCTGTCCTGTGAGAAGTAGGCTAAATCCTTCCAGTAATTTCAGCAGGGACCACCAATAATAACAGAATCATCAGAATGGCTTGGGTAGAAAGGGACTTGCAAGCTCATCTGATTCCACCCCTGCCATGGGCAGGGACACCTTCCACTGTCCCAGGTTGCTCCAAACCCCGTCCAGCCTGGCCTTGGACGCTTCCAGGGATGGGGCAGCCACAGTTTCCCTGGGCAATCTGTGCCAGGGCCCCACCATCCTCAGAATTAGCAAAAATTTTTTCCTAAATAATCCTGAGCCCGTGACAATTTCTAGATGCCAGCGACACAGGCAGTGGCAGAACAGATGGAACCACAGGTAGAGCACTTGCTTCCCATCCCCACTCCTCTGAGAGAGCTTGAATTCTTTATGTCCTCCATGTGCCTGCTAATTAAAGTGTCTTATCTGGTTAGACTCCATCATAACTTGCTTTCTACTTAATATGAGACAAATGGTTTACATAGGTAGAGACGTGAGTTAGACACTCAGGTCCCACACAAATGAGGTGATTTAGATATTTTGGGGTTTTACTTACAATGATCTGTTTCCTTCTCTGTTTAGTTTAACTAATTTAATTGAACACTTTGCTTCTTTTTACTTTCACGTTCCCTCCCTTCTGTGTGTGCCATTTCCATCCTCATTCAATCCCATGTTGATGAGGCAAGAAAAAAACAAACCCAGAACACCCCACCATCAATTCCAGTTGCCTAGGTTTGATTCTGAATCTGGAATTTAGCAGGAATCCTCCGTTACGCTGAATTATCGCACAGAGGCGAGCGTAACATCTTTGTGGGATGTGGGCTCTTCCAGACTCTTTGTCCTCCATGGTAATGTCCCAATCACACTGAAGTGCTCCCAAATGTGCGAGGGCTATTTAAGCTTTGTAAATGCCGTCCTCCAAAAATCACTCCACATAAATGTTTCATGTCTCTCCTCTGCGATGCACAGGCCCCAAACATTCAGCTGTGAGGGTGTTTATATTTGTGGAACTCTCTTGAACATTTGCTGTGGATTTCAAACAGCTGCTACACTGAAGCACTGGGAATAGTAAGATCATGAATATTCAGGTGAAGCCACTGGAATGAACAGCCGTTAATAGAATAAATGCCTAAACAGTTGTGTAAGGCTTATTAAGACCTATTGGGGCTGAGATAATAAATTCCCTCTTTGACATGTTGCAACTACTGTAGTTTAAACATTTTGGACCACCTCTTCAGAACTGAAAGAAAAAATTATGTTAGTTCTGTGTGATAACACAATGAAACACCTGGAAGGCTTGGCGCCTGTATTAGATTTGGCAGGGAGATTGTAACATGCTAGCTCATCCCCACTTAAAATCATGGCACTGTTTATTGTGTTAGTTGTCAAGGTTATCCAAATTACATACAGTCTGGACTGAGCACACTGATCTCATTAGCGAATATATTTTTTACTATTTTCTCTTCAAGTTTGGAAATAATATTATACTTTTGCAATGGAGCAGTAATGTGGACAACCTATTGCCAAGAAGAGAAACTAATCAGAGCATTAAAACAAAAAAAAACAAAAAACCAAACGCATTCAAAGTTGTTTTATCCCAAACCCAACGAAGTTCAGGAAATCAGCACCAGCAGCCTGACTTTGAGCATCAAAAAGTGGGCATCCCTGCAGCTGACAGGCCTGCTGTGGGGACTCCTCGGTGGCTGCTGTAACTCCAAAGCACTCCAAGTATCCAGAGTGGTTAATTGTTGCAGGAGACCTGTCTTTCCCTTTGAATTTAGCTGTCACGTTGCATTATGCTGTGCTGTACTGCCTGGTTCTGGCGCACTGTGTCACGAAACATAAAATCCGACAGGATGCAGTGTAAGTCTTGCAGGTTAAAATTTAAAGGCAAACTCAGTAATATTTGATCAGTTACCTGCTGTCGGTTCAGATAAAGGGCGTTTGATCTCCACGAGCAGGGCTAACTTGTTAGAAGCAAACTTGCACATGGCACTGGACTGCTCTCAGCTCTGCAGCAGCATGAACTGGGGAGTGTCAAAGCAGCTCAGGTGCACTCGGAAGTGTTAAAAATTAACCCACCTGGCTCTTTTTTTAATGTTTTAAGAAAATGGTCAAACTATACCCCTATTTACTTGTCTCTGTGGGTGACAAGCAGATTCTGGGTAGTTGTTTCAAGAGGAAAATTACCTGAAAAACCCAAAGGAATGACTTCATTCTGCTGAAATTTGTACAACTCCCCAATTGTAACACACTGCACTTTCAGAGCCTTTCCTGCCAGCACTGATGGGCTTCCCTGATCTGGTTGCATGAACAATCTCAGTGGGTTTGTTGACTGCCCGCACGTATGCAGCACCTGTATAAATCACCATCTGCATGAAAGCATCAGAAGGTGGTTGAGATGAAATAAAAGCTAAAATCCCAACATTTCCCTTCATCCCTTTCTCCACACTCCTGTTTTTCTGTGACCTGTTTATCAATATGAGAACCAAATCTGTTTCGGAAACTTCAGTGTCATGGGTACATTTTGGGAGGAAGGAACAGATGGAATAGATTAATTAGTCAAACTATGTTTAAGTAGAAAGGCATTTCTTTCCATGAGTAGCCAAAGGCTAGAAAGAACATATAAGGGACAAGGAGAAGTGCCTTAGGACTTCTTCCTGGCTGGAACGGCTTCCCAGTTTTAAACTTTCAGCAGCATAAAGGGTCTTTGATTTCAGCTCCTATTAAGAATTAGGTCAGGAGGTGCCTGATTTGCAGGAAAGCAACTGCTCCCTCAAGCTTATTAAAAGTAGCCACTCCAAAAACATTTCCCACATGTTATTTTTATGGGGACTCTGGTGTACAGAGATTCCAACCAGCTACTCCTGCAAACTGTAGGGAAGCAAATATCCCTGCTGCTGGGATCCATCCCTGCTTGCTCTTGCTCGTCAGCAAGCGCCTGCCTAATACGGTGCACCATCATCTGTCTCCAGTTTTCCAGAGCCTTGGGCAGATCCTCATTTCATCACCTCCCCATTTTTCCTGCTTGGAACAGAAGACTTGCCGCCACACTTGTGGCCCCGGTGCTGTGAGCTGCAAGGAAGCTACGCCAGACACGGCACTGCCTCGGAAATGCAACACGACTTTGTTTAGCACCAGTATTGATCTGTGACTGGTGATACCACCCCGTGTGAGAAAACAAAGCCTGCAGTACAGCTGGTTTGGAAATCAGGTTTCAGTGGGTAACTCCAGCCCGTTTCATCCCTGTGTCCGGCCTGGCAGCACGCACTGCAAGGCTTTTGGCTTGGGTTCAGTCACGCTGCCTAAGAGTAGATACTTAAACATCTACCTGAGGATTATGATCATAGTAATATCCCTTGCCAGTGGAGAGGAATATGCCTATCCTTAATGCAATTTACTTTGCAATTTATGGGCCTTTTTTTTGCCACAGATTAGAAAGGGGGTCACTGACAACCTGACTTAGGTACTCATCAGCTGAGCACCAGGCAGAAGAACTCAGCCCCTTCCTCCTGCTGATTTGGTTTCAAAGGCACAATTCCCACAAGTAATCATATTTACCAACTAAAATGTGTTAATTCTCCCTCTGACAACTTTTAGAGGTTGTGTTTTAGTCTGTTTCTGTTTATATTTTCTGTCACGGACAGAAGGAGAAGATGGGCAGGAGTCTGGGATGGAAACAGTTATTTCAAATAACTAAGTCAGGAAAGATTTTGGCCAAGAGGAAGATTTAAATCTAACCCAGATGTAGCTCACTGGTGTCTGGAACGGGAGAGATGGTCCCAATCACAGAGTAGCACCCAAGGCTGGCTCAGGAAGCAGAAGGATGTCTGCTGGTTGAGGAGAAAACTGTTTGCCTAGCCCCCAGCCAAAGGAAATGTCCTGGGACTGCAGCTGGGCAGTGCAGGATCAGGGAAAGGATGGAGCTTTGAAAGCAAATCCTGCTGGCTTCCTTTCTTGTTGGCAAAGGACAGAGTCGAAATAAATAAGAGCAGGGTCTCAGGAGGAGGAAGAAAGTCTTTTAATTATCATGTGGTGTCTGAGCAGGGGTCTGTGTCCCCTCCCTCCCTGCTGCCCTGGGCTGAGCTGGCACGACCCAGGGTAAACCTGTGCAATCCCCTGCCTCATCACTGCATCCTGGAGCGAGGAGACAGCTGTGTATCAGAGAGGTATCGCCAAAAGCCAAATGTCTGACAGGATATATACACGTGCAGCTATACGCTAGGTGTATATGCACAGAAGGCTCGACTTTTTAAGAGCAGCTTTCT
Source organism: Orthonyx spaldingii (assembly GCA_013397795.1). NCBI lineage: Eukaryota > Metazoa > Chordata > Aves > Passeriformes > Orthonychidae > Orthonyx > Orthonyx spaldingii. The sequence continues at coordinate 59,672 of VZTJ01000758.1, forward strand.
GAGATAGGCTTAAAAAATTGCATTAAATTCACTGTATTTGTCATGTCTTTGCTACTGTTATGAGGAGAGAGAAGGTAGGAAAGCAAGCAAGGAAGCAGGAAGGAGATTTCTTGTGAGGTTACCTTGCAGTAACCCTGGGTACTAAGATCTGGAATAAACCTCACAATAGAAAACACTCTGGGTACTGTACTCGTCGTGGGGCTTAGTCTCAGCAAAACAGATGGGAAAAAAAAAAGAAAAGAAATCACAAGGGGCCTGTTTAGGAAAGCAATATTTAAAAGATCAAAGAAACAACATGTAGATTGTAATGATCGTTGTTAGATAACAAACTTTTTTTTGTAAATAGTGCTGTGTGCTGAGAAAACCTGGCTCGCAGCTCCCTTTATCTCAGTCTAGTCACCTACTTTTTAAGAGGTTGAAATCACATTGTTCAAAACATTTGGCTCCAAGACTAACATCAACAAGGTGATACAGAGCAACCAGGGACCTGCTGATTTTAGTTTACGGTTCCAAAATTCTGACCTGGACTGGGAACATCTCAAAGCCTTTGGCTGAGACATGGGCATGACCCCATTACAAAATACAGGTTAACACCAACAAACCCAGACCTGTTTTGAAGGCCTTTAGAATGATGCTGTGTATTTATGTAACAATTCTGCTTGAATTCAGAGCTTGCACAGAGCTGGAAAACGGATTTCAGTCTTTTCTCACTTTGCTAACCTCCATTGGAGGTGAGGATCCATGCACAGGGAATTGAAGGCCATGGAGAGTAGGTTTGCTTTACTAGTGGCTTTTCATGGACTTGTTAGGAGCAGTCTGTGAATCCTTGGGTGATTTCATCCCAGAGGCTGTAAGCCGTGGAAGTATAATTTTAGGATGGGGGTGTGGCTATTGGATTCATAATAGCATTAACTCATCTCTCTGTATTTTTCTTTCAAGAGAGGGATTAATGGAAGCAGGATCATTTTCAGAAGGGGGTCCTTTGGGTGACAGCAAGCATGTGCTTGCTGGTGAAATGGTTGTTGAGGGAGGGGTACAGGGTCAGGATTCCAGGGCATGCAGGAGTAACACCCTGGCAGGAAAGAAATGGAGCCTGTAAGTGAAAAACACTTCATGTTTGGGAAAGCGGAGTGGAATGACCTGGGTAAAAAGTCCAGGGAATAAATATGGGCTCCCAGCTTCAGTGTCACCCCTGCAAATGCATCTTTCTGGGGAAGAAGTGAGCGCTTGGCATGGTATGAAACAGCCTGGGAAATGCCTTGTTTATCACACAGTGATGCCCCTGGGTCCTGCGTGTCTCTGCTAAGCAGGGTCAGCTAAATTCAACTGAGGAGTCTGCAAAAGCTCCAGCACAGGCTGGCCCAGCCTCTCCGGAAGGAACTGCCGTTCCTTGAAACCACTGTAAGCATCTGTAATCTGATTTTAACACTTTGCTACCACTGATGTCTCTCCAGCACTGATTCCAAACATGGCAAATCTCTGGTGCTGTTGTCAGCCAGCACAAAGCCAGCATGAAGAAACCCCTCACTGAAAAACCTGCATGATTAAAACACATAAATAAATAAATGTATTTCATATATACTTCAGCAATCAAACAGCCTGGCTGTTTTGCCTTTTTCTTTGGTGAAGAGGTATCCTTGCTCACAATCTGGGTTCCATGGATACCACGAGCAACTCCAACTTTGTGCCTTTAATGCTTGCACTGTAGAAAATGCTGTTTAAATATTCATGCTGACCCTAGAAAGCTATCCACTCGGCCATCTGGAGGACTCCCATACCCCATCCACTGGTGTTTTATTTTGAAGGATATATTCCGATCACACTGACTAGGCTAAATAGACTATTGGTCCATTTGTTTTGTAACTGCTATTTAGTTACCTCTCAGGATGTCAGCTCGATTTATCTGTGTGGAGGAGAAGAATTCTTCAATAAAACTATAGATAAATAGGAGCAAGAGCTGTGGATGGATAGGAGGTTACTCATTCCCACTGTCGCTGCCGTGCATGGAAGTGACCTTGTCTGGAACCAGCTAACCTTGCACCTTGTGATTCACATGAAAATTCAAAGCCAAACCCTGGCAGGTCAGAGGGAGAACCCAGCCTTGTGTTTAAGGAAAAAAGGGATTTGCTTGTTCAGGCAGTGCTGGGGTTGTGTACTGCACAGGGACACAGAGTGCATTCTGCCCTGGGCTAGAGGGAAATGAATGGAGAGGGAACACATTTAATTTGAAGTGAGAAGGAAAATGAATGTGTGACATCAGAAAGGGCCAGGAAGAGGAGAAAATGCTCCGTGGAGCAGAGCAGGCAAGGTAGAGGTGTCACAATCCTGCACCTGGTCCTGCAAGGAAGGGCTGGTTCCTCAGGACTGCCTGCCTGTGGTGCCTTGAGATGGGAACAGAAACGGCCCCCAGTTTCATCCCCCAAATTCTGAAAAGGCATTGTTTACAGTAAAGGAAGGCTTTTGGCCGTCATGGCTCTCCAAGGGCAGTTCCACTCTCCAGGGATCTGCAAAGTCATCTGAAACACACGCGGTGGGAAAAGCCTTTTGCTATTCACGGTCTGGTCCCTGAGACACCCTACCAGTATTGCCGACAGAAGATGGGGTGAAATGTTCACGATTAACAATGTTTATTTTGGCCTTTTCTCTCCAGTTTGGGTGTGGGGGCAGCGGCGCTGGTGCTATTTGGCTGATTTATTTATGTTCAGAAGGAGGGTGGAGGAAGGAGGCGTATATCCATGGTCACGCTGACTTTTTCAAGCTGCTTTGGAAGAAAGTGCACACTTAATTGGCATTCAAACTGCATCTCTGGTTCCTATCTCTCAGTAATGCTTGAATAGATTGTGGTGTGTACAAACCTGGCAATAACTCCACTCTGGACTGACAAGAGTTAGGAAACACTGCTTAATTCTTCTATTTCATTTTACTTTTTTCGGTCTTGGAGAGAATTTTATTCTTTGCTGCTCGATCATTTTCCCTGTGATTCATGTCCTTTCAGGAAATAGTAATTGACAAAAATAAAGCACTTGGGTTGTTATTTAGTGAGCTCTAGCTAAATTCACACAGTCCTGCTTAAGAATCTATGCCCTCCGTGCCACATTTGTTTTAAGCTTCCAGTCTCTTCTAGACAGATTTTTTCCCCCCATGCAGGCACAAAAGCACTTTAGTCAGCACAAATTTGGAGGTAGAACAAAAAGCCTGTAATAGCATATCTCATGCTGCTATCAATTTTCCACCAGTGGAGCACTGGGGGACATGAAGTCTTTTGTCTGTATTCTGAACTCAGCTTTGGTGACATTACATGACCAACTACAACATTATAGCATGTTCCACACTGGTTTGAATTGTAACTTAGGGGAAAAAAAAAAAAAAAAGAAGGAAAAAAAGAGAGAATAAAATAAAGATGTCCTGGAATGTGGCCAGGACATAATGATTTCAATTCTGAAGAAATCCGACAACCAATTATACTAAATTCAACATTTTCATGTATGATAAGTTTAAAATCTCCTCTAATCAAATAGGGGAAGCCCTTTTCCCCTATTTTGCTATGGTTTTAGTTACCAGTAGGCCTCTAAAAATCTGTTTCTGATTAAAAAGAAACCCTGAAAGGTTATATTTACTATATATATGAAAAAGGGTTGAATGATACAATTATATATTTTAGAATACTAAAGCAATGTATAAGAGACTAATCACGATCCCAAATTCAATTTTCAAACCTTTAATTGATCCCATCCCAAAGGTAACATTCTATCTTAATTGCCATGCTGAAATGGTTGCAATTACGTAAAATAAAACTATTCATTGCTAACTGGAAAAAGTCTGCTCATTAAGCACATGACGGCCAGCCTTGAAAATACTTGATTGCAAAAGGATGCAACCACTTTGCTTATATTTCCTTTTCTGGTTAAACTCTCCTTCACATATGTTGAGTTGGTTCCAAAAAGCCACACACGCACAACAGCAACTTGGAGATGGAACGTGGTGCTGTGCGTGTCTGTGCTCCTGCACCTCCCATGGCCAAAGCCACCTTCGAGCAGGGAAGAAGGGACCAGAAGGAAAAGTGACCTCGGTGCTGGCCCGCTCAGCTGCCACTATGATCTCCAAAGGTGTTCCATGAGAAGGGAGCTCCTCTGGAGCTCTGAACAGACTCAGGAAATAATAAGGGACAACTTAGTCCAAAATCGGAAGTTGCACTATGGGATACATAGATATTCCTGCAGAAGTGTCACACAACCTGCAGAACTAGGTAAGGTTGGGATCTTCTCTGTTTATTTGAAAACCCAAATAAAAAAAAAGGAAACTTACGGTTTTCTAGAGGTGACAGTAGATGTTGGTGAAGGAAGAAGACTGGCAGCTTTTTTATTATTGTCAAGAGAGTCTGAGCCACTCTCAATTTGATATCAACACCTGTGACACTTGGAATGCTGCCTCACTGGATGCAAATGTCATGTAAATAGTTACAAGGTGCTTATTCATTACTGTTACTATTATTCAGCCTCTCTAAATACAACTGTCCAGCTGAGACAAGCACATCCATAAGAATTCACCAGAATTGGGAACAGGCACAAGACTTTCAGCTGTGGTAACAGTGGATCACTGGGACAAACTACTGCAGAGACAACATCTGATTTTTTTCCCTTTGATCTCATCCCAGCAAGGCTGGATGCCTTTCCAGGAGTTAACCTCCAGTCAAACATGCATCACTCTCCTCCCCTTGGGAATAAAAGGATGAATGTCTACAGTCTGTGGTATACAGGAGGTCAGACCAGGTGATCAAAAGCCCTGGTCCTAAACACCTGACTGAAACATCTTCCAAGTAACTCTCCAAGTAAACTCGTCATATGGAAGTGTTGAAAATAATCCCCTTCTACAATATGGGAAGTTTCCTTAGTGAGTGCCATCCTCTCAGCCTGAGTGCAGGTTTGGAGCTGTGTGGTACTTGGGACGGTATGAACTCAGTCAAAGGACATTCCCCATCCCAAGGAGCTCAAGTCCAAGTGAAGGATGAGATACAGAGAAGATACAAACAGATGGGGAAGCACCAGGTAAGACTGAAATGATTATGTGTTTAATAAGCATCAACTGCAGCACACCAGCTGTGGCTTCTCAGTCAGCTTCTGTATGAGGATTAAGTATTCTGGTTTTATACCAGTGAATTTCAGGATGCATGACAGGACACTGGATATGCCCATCCCATGATATGCATACATCTGTCCATGCTACACATGCTTATTACAGTCTCAGAAAACAGATCCTTTAAACATCTCAGAGATACAGTCCAAGTGATGTAGGTGCCTGAAAGTCAGCCCCGAGAGCCTGGGTTTCAGTTTGCCTTTAACAAGAGGACTTAGACGTCCGATGGGACTTGGCTGTCCAAGCCATTCAGGGATGCCAGTGCCAGCCAAATATCGCCTATATATATCTTTAAACATCTGAGCCTTTGAATGGCAGGGCGATGTAGTGATGAATAAATGCCTACTTGGACATAGAACAAAGATATCTGACTGGCTGAATAGGCAGCATTTGAATTGTACAGAACACACAGATACTCTGTAAATGAATGGCTGTTCACTCGCTCCATCAATAGAAAAAAATTGCTCTTTCTCTTTCTGAGCGCACAGTATTTGCAGTAAGAAGGACACACAGATAAAACCAAAAATCTGTTTCACAAGCACTTGAGCAGACTTGTGAAAATAGAGCCAGTGCATCATTTTGCTGATGGAATCTAAAGTAGTGATTCAGATGGGAATCATCACCAGCCCTGCAGACATTGGGGATCTGCACTCGTCCTGAAGCGTGCAGGCTGGTAAAGCAGGATTCCAAGCCTGACCTACTTTTGTCCCTACCTCGTTCCATCAGACCTAAATCCTGGTCCTGCATTCAGCCTGGAAGACTGTTGTGAATACAAATGATTCCAGGCATTGCTGATAGACTCAGAGGAGATCGAGTTCTGTATTTACTCGTGCCATCCACACTTGGGAAATTCAGGGACTTTGAGGTCGTGAAAAATTGTTCCTCTAGCAAAATCAATGCACTTTTTGTGTAAATCAGCTTTGAAACAGCTTCAGGTTTCTGTGAAGGATCAGTCTGCACTCAAAGAGAGAGCAAAACTCAGCACAAAAATTACTACCTGAAACTTTCCCAAACTTTACTAAAATAGAAATGGAAAGCCATATTCTTAGCCAGCATAAGCTGGCCCAGATCAGCTATATGACAATTACCATGTAGATCAGCAAGGCTTGCATTTATTTACCTGGCTGACCCACCTCTCCTATTGATCACTGCAGCTGAAATCTTCAATGGATAGTTTTGTCTGATGCAAAAGAAAACAAATTAAATGTTAACTTTAAACAAAACCATGGATCATTATTCAGTCTGGTTTCGGCGCACTGCTAAGATAAATCAGAGCTGTGAATATTGTGGGGTTTGAAGATAATTTCAGCTTTGCCTTTCTGCTCTAGCACAGGGAAGATGCACTTTGGATAGTGGGACAAGTCTTTTCCATCAGTGTCCTTGGTCCTAATGTCACTTAGGGATCAGACAGCTGAGCCAGCGCTGTGGCAGGATTGATTGAAGTTGTACCCTTGGGAAGGGGTAGGGGTTGCCTAAATGTCTCCTTCTTCTGATGCCTGACTCAAACTAGTCTAATTTGGGTACCCAGTACACACCTGCCTTGTCTGCCAGGGGATGTTTATCATTTTCATTAGGTACAGACTTTTATAGGAGTTTGTTACCTGATATCAACTGCAGCAAAAATGTGCAAAGCTCAGCCTGAGCCAATGAAAGGGAAAACATGGAATGCTGGTTGTGCATGGAGCAAGGTGCTTGACTTAATTTCTGTTCCATTTGGGGTTTTTAGGCATTGTCTAATTAATAAGGACCTGCAAAGAGACCCATTGCTGTCTTGTAACAGGGAGAGGATTTTGGTTTTCATTTCAGTCCACTGGTAGAAATGACTAAACTGGAATTCTTGCAATGTGAATTCTTGTCACCTGACTGAAGTTTTGGTAAGTTTAGGAACTCTCACATCGAACTCCATTTTTCTGCAGTCATCCTTCACCAGCTCTATCCTTCTTCAGCTTGCATGAACACAAACCCAGGGGCTGAGATAGAACCAAGGAAGATAGAGGACAGAGGGTTGTTCAAGTCTGCTGAGTGGCCTCAGGTGCAGCAGTGCAGAACCTGAAGAGTAGCTGTGCAGTGCAACCAGAACACCAGACAAGGGGTGAAAACACTAGTGCACTGCACAAAACATCCTCCCCCCAAGCATTATTAATCCCAGGTAAATGGAAGAGGGTGGGAAGCACCGAGTACCTTGGGCAGTGGAGCAGAGGCTGTTCCAGAGGTGTTGTAGGAGCCAGCACAGAGCTGGGAGCAGACCCTGAGTACTCTAATCCTCACCCTCCTCCTCTAACTGCTGTGCAACGCTGAGTCTTTCATCCTAAACCTCCTCAACTGCCTGGAAAGTGCAATCTGATAACACTGCTATGGAAGCTTCGGACCCACATGGGGTCATTGCATAACACCCCACATAATAAAGGAGATATTTATGTCCTCTCAGTACAAAGCCAGTTAATAATCACCATTAGAAACAGCATGAAACGAGAGCACACAAAGCAGAGTTCGCTCCACTCAGAGTGTAAATTGCATAGTACTCCAAGATGAAGGCATGTTGTATTCTTTCCATGGTTATATTTAAATCTGTGTTTTCTTTAATTTAAATCTGCTCTATAAAGATCTCAGCAATTTGAGACAAAAGTATCCTTTAAAAACAGAAAAAAAAAAATGACATGATAGCATCCTTCATGCCAGGCTGGCCCTGTTGTGATTTTACATTGAGGGTGCATTTTAATTGATGAAATGTGCTACACAGCACAACTTGAAAAAGTAACAACCTTTAGTTACCATTTGGAAATGTGATGGAGGTGGCAGAAGTTAAACTCTTAGGACTAAATGAAATAACAGAAGCTCCCTATCCTTTCTTGAAGACGCTCATTAGTTTTCACTTTCTCACATTCTGTTTGCCATGGATTTCATCCAAGAATGACGGATGTAGAGTTATTAAGCAAGTGATAGTTTCAAAACTCCAAGTGTCAGTGCTCAGTGTGGGAGCTCAGTTACCTTGCAGAGGGCAAGGGGCTTAAATACCCCTACCCTGGCACTGGCATCGCCACAGAGGGAATGATCACATGGAAAGGTACTGTCAGAACAGCCTGAGAGACACAAGTCAGTTACAGGAATGGACAAATAAACAAATGAGGAATGTTTGAGGAATAATCTGGTATTTGAATGCATCGGCACACACAGGAAACTGGGAAAAAAAAAAAAAA
>VZTJ01000758.1:68064-109613 GCA_013397795.1 Orthonyx spaldingii
AAAAAAAAAAAAAAAAAGAGTAAGGAGTATTAGTTTGCAGAAGGCAATGAACAAGAACCTTTGCTTAAATTCAGTCCAGGGCTGGGATGTAGGGGTATCTCAAATACTACAAGGTCTCTGTGAGGGATGAGGCAAATCACTAAAGTTTTTGATTCTGGGCTTAGGAGAGAAACTTGCATGTAGAGGTTGCTTTTCTCATTCCTGTGGGCTTGTGACCAGTCATGGTCATAGCGTCACCAGCTGGTTTGGGTTGGGACCTTAAAGATCATCCAGTTCCAACCCCCCTGAATGCGCAGGGTACCTTCCACCAGAAGTCCATGGCATATGCTCCATGGGCAGGAGCATATCCCACATCTCACCTGCTGGAGAACATGGAAAGCAAAGCAGTACCACAAAGCCTGGTCCTCTCCAACTGGGAAGCAGAAAAGCAAAGAGCCCATATCATCTTGCACCATTTTACCTTCCAGGTGACACAACTAACACACCTCCCTCCTTTTCCAAAGATTTGGAGATCTACTGTGTCACTGTTCTCTTGTATCTCCTACCTCTTGCTGACACTCAGAATGAGTAAAGCCCGTGTGTGAGGAAAGACCCTGCTTTTTAAAATTGTTTTTCCCACTTGATGAATTCGCTCACAAATTGAAGAGGAAACAAAAAATAACACTGAAAAAAACCTGGTTATGTAGATTTTTTTCTGTCCTAGATGCAGTAAAAACCTAACAGGGGTCTGAGTGAGAAGCCTGTTGAGCAGTTTCTCACTTGTTTCCAAGCTCAAGTGATATGATGTGTGTCAGCTTGGATCAGACTCTGCAAGTCTGAATGTCGAGTCCTAGCTGGCAGTTCATATTCCACACCTGGAAGCCAACAGGGTGGTTTCTAGAACCAAAGCCTGAACTCTGCTTCTGTACGAGTTTCTCTGTTTAAACTACAAGCTTCAGCCTTATTGTAAAGATTTGATTTTACTTCTGAATGTATGTAGAGACTCTTGTTAACATCCAGCCTGGCAGTGGTTTGACTGGCAGCAGTGGCCCTCACCAGGTTTATTTTTTTCCCCGGAAACTAGACTCCTATGGCATTTGCCACCAGATTTTGCTGAGGACTCTCTTCTGTAGAGGAAAAAAAATTGATTTAAGCCAACTCCATAGTGTCTTGCTTTTGAGTTAGTAGCTAGTCCCTATTCCCGCTGACTGGAGATTTTAAAGCCCTGCTGCAGCAGGTACTATGACCCGGCAGTTCCCAGCCTTGGCTTTTGTTTTGGCTTTCCCACTCCCTCTGGTCCTGTCTTCTTGATCTGCTCTCTCAGGCACCCATTGCTAGGCCTTTTCTCTGTTTTGGATTCATGCCTGCATCTCCAACGCGTCGCTGTCCTTTCCCATGGCTTTGCTGTCAGTTCCTTTGTGTACGCTCATCTTTCATCGAGGCCTTCAGACCGCCTCAATTTGTCTCGTGCTCTCTAACACATTTTGGGCAGCCCTGATGGTATTCTCCAAATACATACTTTGCTGCAAGTACATTTATTCTTTACTGGTCTTAGTCTTCCTGTAACCTTAATTAGAAATGTAATTAGAGGATGGCTGCTATTCCTTGGGAGCTCCCAAGCATACACTAATTGATAGCCCCCCATTACTCAGTACGAGCCATAGAAAAATCCATTTGCTGTAACAGCTGTTGCAGGGCACGGATGGGAAACAAGGTGTCAGGGCATTTCTAGAAAGGTCCAGAAGAAAATGAACTGTCTGAATGTAATAGAGTGCTTTCAGGAATGGATGAGGGCTGATTTATCTCCGCTCTACAAATTATACCATTATAATTCCTGCCAGTAGGAATTTTAAACATACGGTTTGCTGATGGGTTCATGAAAACAGGGCTGGTCTGGACCTGGACAAATCCCCTGTGAGAGCCTCTGTCCAAAAGCTGGCTTGTTCCTGGCAGAGATTTGTCAAACATATTCTTCAGCATGCTCTGTTACAGTGGCCTGGGCATGTCCTAAGGAGTTTTTTTTTTTTCCTGCAAGGTCTGGAAAAAGAACAGGAGCTCCAATAACATCCAATGGAGAGTCAAAATATTTGAGAGCTTCCAGGGGCACATTCCTGACAGTTGTAAGAGCTGGTGCAGAGTACTAAGAGTGGGCTCACACCAGAGTTATGAAAACAGATGTGGAAGAGAGAATTTCTGTCCCAAAGAGCTCACAGAAATGGTAAAGGAGTTTTGTTATCCATTTTGGCTTGAGGTTTTTTAGGCTTTGCAATATTATTTTATTTACCTCAAATCAGTTTGTCCATTTTAAATATTATTCAGGATTATAGGAAGGAAACACTTTAAAATGGCAGATTTCATTGAAAATTGCTAAATGTGGGCTGCAGAGCAATGCACTGCTCTTCCTTGGTCCATGATAGGATCAGGAATGCCAGTTTGGTATGATGCTGGGGTACCTTCAGACTGAATGTGCATGCAGATTCAGTTCTACCTCTATTAGCACACCCAACTTCTTTAGACAGAACTTGTCATCCTGTGGTCAGCATTAAGAAAACAAACATTTCACACAGCCCATGAACAGTTTCACCAGCAACGTTATTTCCACCAAACAGGTGAAGCAGAAAGGATGGAAGTGCCTCCTTCAACTTCTGTTGAAATACATGGAAAAACTCACACTGCCTCCATAAGAAGTTAGATCAAGTTCCAAGGCTGCACGTCAACATTTTTCTGAGCACTCCTGACTCTGCACAGGGGCCCCTACATCATGTTACATTCCTTCACAGGATAAAGGATGTGGGAATTTTTTACTCTTCCAGAGACAGCTCTCCTTTGAGATCCCATTTGTTTTCTCTGTGAGTGCTGGAAAGAAATGGATGGGAAAAGCTCAACAGTGAACTCTAAACTGCCTTTTATGCTGGCATCATTTTTTGGAGGGGGGAGGAAGGGAGTGTGCGTGCACAGGCACTCACAGCTAAGGTCTTAATTCTATCTCCAGATGCTGTGCATAATCTAGAGGTTTATCTTAATGAATTATTTCTGTTATTACTGCAGGCAAAGTGAGATTTAATTTGATGTGTGATATATCCCTGGATTAACTACCCTTTGGTTTTATTTGCTCCATAATGGTGAATTTTTGTTTATAGACCCATTTTGTAATTACATCCCTGAGCTCAGAAGGGCTGCTCCATCCTATAGGAAATCAGGATCCAATTCCCTTCTCCCAGTCCTGTTGTCAGCTGTGGCTAAAACAGAAGCTGCACAATATGACGTTCACCATTTTGTCTCACTTAATCGCAGTTTTGCAGGACAAAGTACAATGAATGGAAAGACTCTCCTTGGCTGGAAGGACTGGGATACCACTTGGGAAGCTTACGCAAAGTGGCAGAGAAGCTTCACCTTGAAAAATGGCAACAATGTGTGTTATAAGAGGTGCCAGGAACAATCAGTTGAGTCCTTCATGATACCTACATGGTGAAAGTGTCACGGTTCCACAGAGGCTGCAAGGGTGGCAGAGGGAGCTGTGGGGCATGGCAGCATGCAGAGCAGGAGTTCTTTAATTCCTTTTTTCCCAACTGTCCTCTTCTCAGTGGGAAGTTACGCCTTCAGCCTATGCTGAAAGGTGCACTGTAGGCTGGTGGTGAGGGCAATGGACACTCCTCTCCTTCCTACCCCATCCAGCCCAGCCCAAGCCCTTCCCTTGTCTCGTACATGGAAAGTCTGGGACCCACGTGTCTAACACATGTCCTTACAATACCCCCAGCTGTCACAAGAGAAAGAGAAGCCTGACCCTGATCCAGCTTATCCCCTTCCCTGGTGCTCATGTGGCAAAATCACGAGCGTCCCCCATTCCTAGTCTGAAGGGGAGAGTCGGAGGGGCTGAGATCCCGGTGCAGCTCCGTGGAGAGCAGAACACGGCGCTGCGGCCCCAGGAGCTGTGGCAGCACCCACACCTAATCCCCTGGGAACATATGGCGTGGCACTCATGCAGAATCAGGTTTCATTGCAATCATGGTGATCTTAATTAGTACTACTTATAACAACAGAAGTCAGCCTAAGTACCGGAAAAAGTAAACAGAAGCAACCGAATCCATCTGGGTATTAGTGTGCCCCTTGGAAAGGGTGGGGGTTTTCTGCACTTTTGACCCAAAGCAGCGTTGCCTGGCTCAACCCTTTGCTCACAAACCTGCACTCAGCTTCCTGGGGTCCACAAGCTTCGTGTTGTTGAGCCTGGAGAGGAGAAGCTTTGGGATGACCTAATAGTGGCCTTCCAGTATCTGAAGGAGCCGACAACAGAGCTGGAGAGAGACTACCCACGAGGGCCTGGAGGACAAGGGGGAATGGCTTCCCACTGACAGTAGGTTTAGATTAGATATTAGGAAAAATGCTTCCCTGTGAGGGTGGTGAGGCCCTGGCACAGGTTGCCCAGAGAAGCTGTGGCTGCCCCATTCCTGGAAGAGTTCAAGGCCAGGTTGGATGGAGCTTGGAGCAACCTGGGACAGTGGAAGGGGATTGGAATGAGATGAGATTTAAGGTCGCTCCTAACCCAAACCATTCTATGCACTGATCTCTCCCTTCCCAGGAAGGGATGCTGGAAGAGCTGTGCTCCTGCTGGAACCCTGGGTGGTGGAGCACTAACCTTGGAGCGGGGACCTCCGTGGGACAAGGCAGCAGCTACAGAGTTCAAACAGAAGGTTGTGCTTTCAGAGAGGGAGGTGCTAGGTTCAATCCATGTTCAAAGAGTCATGCTAAAAAATATTTCCTAGGTACACACCCCACTGAAGACAAAGTGTTTGGTTTTTTACTGACAAACAAGAATGTTTGAGGACATTAAAATGCACAGAGCCAAACCCTCTGATTTGTAAAGAGTGCCTGCAGATTTACATTGCACAGCTTGTACTTGTAATTGCTCCTGATGTGTCAGTTCTCATACACTCCCATTAAAAGTTTATGTCCACTTTTTTTTTTTTCCCCCAGCTAATAAAATAAAATGTTGGAAAGCCAAAGCAAAAAAATGAAATATATTGGTCTTGCTTGGACCAGTACAAGATGGGATATTCAGAGCTGACACCAAAGCTGTCTTGAGAATCACCTACTGTTCTCAGAGCACTGTACTAAAACTCAGCTTCCTGCCATTTCCCTGTTAAAACCAAACCTGGAGTGTTGTTTTACAGCCTTGGGAGTGTGAATTTCAAATGGCCCTTAAGGGTGGAAAGTGATTTAAAAATATTTTTCTAAGAAACTCCAAAACACAAGCAGCATTTTTATGAGTGAAAATCTAGGAGTATGCGTCAACATTTGCAAATATATCTCAGGGATGCAAGGAACATAAATCCTAGGACTTTAAAGTTGTCACAAGGCCAAATTCTTCGTTCCTTTACCCATATGAGTAGTGTTGCTCTAGTCAATGGCTTGAAACAGTTTCTGTAAATAAAATGAGTAAGATTTAGCCTGAAGTCTAGAGAAAATAATATGAACAATCTTTCTTCCCCCCAGGGAGTAGAAGCAGAGCATTCCTTGGCTTGCCCGGTCCCTGCACAGCCCATGGGGCAGGATCCACCGTGCCGGCTGCCCCGAGTGCCGAGTGCCTTCGCCCCAGCGCTCCGTGGGGCTCCTGGCTCCCTGGCATCCCCCTGCTGCTGCAGGGTCTTGTGGCCTTTCCCAGCCACCTGTGCCCAGGGCTCTGCCTCTTCCCAGTTGCTTTGCTGGAGGAGGGAGGCACCACTGGGATCCTCCACTTATTCCTGCTCCGGGACTTAACTAAAGACCAGCGGAGCAGACGGGAGGGAGCAGCAGGACAGAGGTTACCACACTTGCCTTCCTCTGCATTGTCCAGTCAGGGCTGGAGACAGACAAACCTTTCCAGTGCTGGCTTTGGTTTTTAAGGCCAGAAAGGACCATTATGATAGTCCCATTTGACCTCATCCACCACTGAAAGGGGCTGAGGAGCCAACAACATGCTCATGAAGTTAAGCAGAGCTTGGAAGGATTTAAAAGCTACCCCAGAGAATTTATGCTGCTAATTAGAGCCCTGCTACAAATTTCTTGAGAAAAAATATTAGTTTTGGGTGGGATTTTTTGCATTCTAGAGTACTTCTTTTGCAAGAAGTGGATGCTGGATCTGTTACTTACCTGCCACTGCAGCAGGTCATTTACTGATCCTTTTCCCTATGCTAATAAGGTATAATAGATTTAACACCAGTAAAGAAACTATAAAGACTTGAAGACTGTTATTACAGATTTTGTATGTGCAGTGAAAGACAAATTGTTTGCAGCAATTATTGATCGGGAAAGGCTGAGTTAATGTAATTGCAGAATATAAAAGGAGGATATACAATGAAAAAAATAAAATTAATATACCACTCACAGAATCTGAACTCAAAAAGCCAATAAAAGACATGCAATAAAGCACTCCAGAGAAATGGAATTGTCACGGTGAATATCAAGCGATTTACTGAAAAGTGCAGATATCAACTGCAGCATTCCTCGCTACTCAGACATTTACTTGAGTCCTGCCTATGTTCATTGTTTTACAAAATTAGTAACTGCAGCCAAACCCACATTTCACTGATTGCAAAGTGTCAGCAAGGTCTTCACCTGCCTCGCCATGGAAGCACAGCTTTGAAGTCTTACTCTGGGATGCAGAGAAAGGATTCGGAAAGACGTTGGTCCAGGAGGGAAATGCTGGTGTCATCAGCCTACTGAGGGAACTGCTAAAAATGGAAAATTTCCCAGGGAGCTGGGGTCCAGTTACACAGTGGTACAAGATGTCCTACAGCACAGTGCCCATTTGAACAGCACCCTGGGGTGAGAACTGTGGCATCATCAATGTCAAAACAGTGCACCAGACCCCACAAACCTCATGACATTGACTAGAAAACCAGGAGACTAAACAGAAGGAACTAAAGATATGCCCTTCATATTTGTTATATGACTTTTTGGACTTTCTAGGGTTTGGATTGTCAAGCTTTACTCTGTCTCCATGAAGACCTGGGTTGTGTTTTATTCTGTGCCAAAGCTCAGATCAGTGGCATGTTCAACCTCCATCAGTTCCTGCCCTTGAGGACTGAAGTCTGTTACAATGAGGAGTTGCAGCATGGGCAGAACCAGAGGTTGATGTAAAATCAGCTAAAAGCAGGAGGAAGAAATACAGGAAAAACAGGGAGAAATTTTTTACTGTGAGGGTGGTGAGACCCTGGCACAGGGTGCCCAGAGAAGCTGTGGCTGCCCCATCTCTGGAAGTGTCCAAGGCCAAATTGGATGGGGCTTGGAGCAACCTGGGATAGTGGAAGGTGTCCATGCCCGTAGCAGGGGATGGAACAGGAGGACCTTTAAGGTGCCTTCCAACCCAAATCATTCTGTGATTCTGGAATTCTATGAAGAGAATATCCTTACTCCTCAAGATATGCACACTAATAAACTTGAGCAGCTAATAAATTAGTTTTACTTTTTAGTTTATAGATTTTGTTAAATACTATACAAAGGACAACAACAGTTTTCCCTGTTTTCCATAATGTCATTTCTCCCTAAATCCTTGGCCAGACTGGATTTCAGCAACTCTTCTGGAGGATTCTGTGGCCTCCAGAGCAGGCTGGAGGTGTACAACTTATTAGCAATAAAAATGGTAAGCAAAACCCCTGCTAAATATGCACTTATATTTTCTTCATATACAACAGGACTTTGGTAGTAGTTTCAATCCAGAGCGGGAAGTAAGAATATCCTTTTAATGTATCCATCCAAAAAGAGGTAAAATATAGATTTTTCATAGGCTATATATTTAAAAGAAGGAATGGTGCTTTTAAAATGGAATGTCCAATATCTGGTGACTAATGGATGACAAAGAGGCTGCAGGGTACTTTATTAAATGTCTCTAGAGACAAAGAAGTCGATTGCTACTCACCGAGTTGATTTACAATGATAAAGATTTCTATTTGTAGGAACCTCGTTGGCTTCAGTCACCTCCTCTTGCATCTCAGGGCACATAGAAATTGAAAGCTTTGCTTTTGCAAGAGAAAAGAATTTTTCTCTGAGCTCGGACTGGCTGCATTTTTCTGGTTATCATGACAATCCTATCAGACTAATGGGCTGACAGCCCCAGAACAGCTCTGCTATCTAGGAAGGGAATGATGTGACCTCCAAGAATCATTATGTCATATCTGGTAGGAGCTTTATTGTTTTATTGATACCATTCCCTGTGCTGAAACCATTCAAAAATGAAATAAAACGATTCTCTGCATTTATCAGTGGTGAGAGGGAAGAATGAACAAGTTCACCTGGATTGCTGCCAATGGAGGAGAGCAGTGAGGCTGGGACAGTGACTGGGGCATGTGATGGAAACCCTCTGGGGTCACTGGCAAGGTGTCCTTGGAAGCTTGGTGTCTGTGTAGGAGATCAGGACCCCGGCTAGCCCAGCCAGAAATAATTTTTGTTTCTGTGCCAGTACTTGCTCCACCTGAATTTTGCCTTCTCTTCATGGTTTTTGGCGGCATAACCTACTTTAAAGCCCTAAATCTCAGCCTGTGCTTAGGACACCAGCTCACATTTGCTCTGCTCTGTCCTGAACTCTCTATTGCATGGAGTGCTCTGCACTTACTGCATCAAGACATGGAGTCCTGTGTCCAGAGCTCAGACAAGAAACTCTGTGAGTGAATCTCCTGCTTCCCTAAAGCACGATGCTGAAGAGAGGCTGGGAGTATTTTGTAGATAAACTTGTAATAACCAAAGTCAGAAGTAAAACCACAACAGATAAGAGAGATCAGAAATACAGCTGCTGATTGGCAAAGCCCTGTTGTTCCACTGCCTTGTGGTGGGGTAACAACTGAGAGCACAGAGCTGCTCATTTGCTGATGCAACACCAAAGGTGGACAAAACAACTGTACTCGGGGCAGGCTAAATAAAGGAGCTGCAGCTTCAAAGGAAAGCACTTGCAACATGAAACTTGTGATGGGCTTGTGAGGGTGTCAGTGTGACAGAAGCCCTGGGGTTGTCGACAGGATGCCCATTGATAGGAATAGCAAGGTCAGGATGGATCTCAAGGATCCATCAATCACCGGAGCACAGACTGCAGGCACGGCATAGCTGGAGTGACACAGCCACTTCCATAGTGCTGGCAGGGCTGGGCTGCCTGGGCTCTCGTGCCTTTAAAGGAGAACAAAATTTACAGAAGGCGCTCGGAAGTGTTCTAGCAGGACAAAGGGGTGTTATGACTCATCCCACCAGGTCTTGCCTGTGCTTCTTCCTATAAACCTACAGAAATCTGTGAAGCAGCTGAGTCATCACTTCTTTGCCCTAAAGCTGACTAGCAGGTTAACAAGAGGAGATTATTTTAAGACCATAATTTTATAGGATGAAGGTATCAATTCTTTATCTTCCCATGGATAATCCTGTTACAGGATAACATGATTTTAGGACAGTCCATTACAAAGGACAATCTTTTCAGTCTTGTTTGACTGGTTTCTCAGTCCGTCATAGCTGCCTTCGTGCAAAGAAAATATGAAATCTCGACTTTCTATTCCAACTGTTGAGCTACATTTCAGCTGATTTCACCAAGACATTGCACAGCATCTGTATAATTTATTGCCTTGGTTTAACTCAATTATGCAAATATACGGCTTGCAACTGCCCCACTTGCATCTTGGTGTGACATACATCAGTGCACACCAGCCAGAGGTGACCTGCCCCACCACTGTATTTATCTGCTGCTCTGCCCTGTGGTTTTACCTTCCCAGGATCCTTACAGAGCAATGGTGTGTTATCTCCGATGTTTTAAAGGTGGGGAAAATGAGGAAGAAACAGACTGTATGAGTTCCTCAGAGTCAGTGTGAAAGGCAAGAATCAAACTCACATGAATCAGAGCAGTGGTAAAAAAAATCACAGTCTCCCCAGTTTGTCCTCCTTTCATTTTCACGAGAAAATCTCAAGGAAGGTGTTTATTGAAGAGATTTCTAACTACCTCTCTAGTGCCCACGCATTAATTTTTTTTTGGCTTTCTATGTGGAATATTAGCACATCAACAATGTATTTTGCTTTATGCCAAAAATTGCCTATGGTCTTACAGGGTCAATGGGGTTCTGCACAAGCAGACTGTCATTTCCACTTGGTGTGCTTACTAGAAATACAAACTTGGTTCTTTAAATCCAAACAAGTCCAATTCCTTCCTCAGGAAGAGGAAATATTTCTGCAACTCCTGTTGAAATTCAGGGATGTTGGTTATATTTAGTGCAACAGATTTAGGAGCCTTTAAATGGACCAGAAGCCTACTTGGATCAGTGCTGCAGAAATACAAGATACAGAATACTCTCTGCATTTAGTGATGGTGGGTAGGGACTGTTTGCACTGAAACACCACAAAATTCAAGAATGAGTCTATTTTCACATATTTAACCATAACAAGCTGCAATAGAAGCATTGTTTATAAATTACACTATGGTATTTCAATAGTGACAACTCCCTGCTCATTCTCACCTTCATATTTCAAAACACACATCTTGGTTGTTTACAAAGCACTTTCTCCACCCAGAAAAAACCCTCAATTATTTTCTCCCATCTCTGTGAACAAATGATTCACTGCAAAGTCTTCTCTCCAATGAGGTCAAAATCTATGTGTGCAAAGGATTTCAGCTCAATGATAATATATGCTTGTCCTGTCTGGGGAATATCACTGATGTTTTCTGGAATAAAGAAGTGAATTTTTCTACTGCAGTTAATGCTTCAAACTCTTCCCTCCTATTGAAATGTTCCTTCAAAGCAGAGACAGCTCATTTCCTCCAGAAACTGTATCCACCCACCGAATGTTATTTCTCACCCTACATAAGTAATAGGAGATTTCCTACTTTTTGCCCACTTTTTTTCCTACTTTTTGCCCATGGATTTAATGTGTAAACTGGGAACATGCAGAATATATTGCTTGGCACAAGTCAGCGAAGTTTCACCTGCGAGAACACGGTATGAATTCAACCCTTGGCTGTTTGTACTAAACCACAGGGAGAATCTACCCTTAAGTGATGTAAAGTTCATAGATCAGACACAAACCCACAAACCCAAACCCACAGAGCAGCGTTTAGGCTTGCATAGCTCACATCTCGCTCGAGTTGAGCCTTGTCCCAGGGCAATCACAAAGGGAGCACAGCACTCCCCTCTTGCTATGAGGGGCTCCCAGTATTTGGGGAGGATGCTGACGTACAAAACCCTAATAAAAACACTGAGTGGGAAAGGAAAATATTATCTATTTCCTGAGGAAGGCAGAGGAAAAGTGATTGACGCTCTGGTAATGAACATGTGGTGCATCAGGAGAGCATTCTCATTCTCACATTTTACAGTTAAACTTTCTTTTGTGTTCCTGAGTTATGTTTCAACATTCACTTAAACTTCAGGTGGGAAGACCTGATGTTCCTTGCTATACTCTGCAATGAATCCCAGGATTCACTTCCGTAACCTCAGCGTATCTCTGATCTCAGCGCCACATCAGGTGAGCGAAATTTATACCATGGTTTGCCCTTTCAATTTCACACATTTCTGTGTGAACCTTGAGAGCTGGGAGCACAATTATTCCTGGTTCAGATGTGATTTTAATATTTCTCACTTTTTATTTTACTCTTTTTCTTTTTTTGGTCCATGGATCAGTTTAGGTTCCAGATGATCTAGATCTTAAGCTATTGTTTTCTCATTGTCATGGATCATGACTCTTGGATCATTTTAAATATGAGGAAAAGTATATTGCTTTGAACATGGAAACACAGCTCCAAAAAATCTCTTCGAGGAGCAGAGTGACAGCCAAAGTTCTGATTAAATTCACGTCTTCTGCGGGCTTCTGCAACCAACACAAACGGCTGTGAAATCTTTTGCAGCAGGGTAATGGAGAGAGGAAAAGAGTTGGCTGTAAGTTCGGGAATTATTATTCTTATAAACCCATTCACACACCTATCACTTGGGACAAGTGAAGGGCCAAAGACATGCCAAGCAATTACACAGCTACACAGGTCCGTGCACAAGATATTCTGCATCACGTTGGCTGTAATTTGCGCTCGCTACGTTGGCACAAGCTCCACCTGTGTCAGATGGCGACAGAGAAAACAACTTTTCTGGGAGACTAAATCCATCTCAACAGTGGCCAAGCCATGTCCCTGTTTTTGGAAGTCTAATTGGGAACAGCAGCACCTTTCAATTTCAAGTGGAAAAAAGGTTTACAGAACTTGCAGTAGCAAGATGCTCAGAGCCTCTTGGTGACACCAGTGTAACCACCCACAGCTTCCAGGGGATTTAAGGGATAATATTCAGTTTTAGCTCTGACCTTAGCCAAATCTTTGTGTCCTGATGACAAATGATTTCTGAACAATTTTATATTTTCCCTTGCTACTCGTTTCAGTTGAGAGAAACCAGATGAATTTCTTTCCTAGTTCAGCTACAAAGACAATAGAACCACCTTTCTCAAATCACTGAAGTTCATGACACCAAGGATCTTGGTAAAGCAGGAAGAGAAGTCAAGCTCATCATTCATCTTTTACAATGTGTTTGCAGAGTTTACAACAGGGTTGATGTGGTGATGGAGTGACTCTTGGCCTTGTACGGAACAGTGTGCGATATTTATAGAATCAATTAACCCCTTTTTCTCTACTGCTAAACTGAAGACTGCCATTCCCTGCCAAGTGGAACGGTTTCACTTCATTATTTTTCCCAATATTTTTGAAGTCTTCCTTCATTAAGTCTTGTAGAGGTGCAAAGCCCATTGTGGCCATAAAAGAGATCACAAAAAAGGACACAGTAAGACACACAGACTTGTTTATAGGGTTTCTGAAACCCTAGAAATGCAACTACGTAAGTAAGGATCTGTCAGAACACCTTGACTTTGACTGAGGATTTTTTTTTACAATAAGAAGAGCAACACAGTCAGTTACTCTTGCTGGGGAATGTGTGTTGACCTGACTTGCCAGAAGCCAAGAAGCACAGAAGTGCTAAAGATGTCTCTGTTCCCTTGAGAAGGGTGTCTGTCCAGTCACAGCACTGTCCACAGTATTTACAGATCCAAGAGTTTTTAAAGAGTATTACTGTGCTCCTAAAGACTTTCGTGTTATTCTGTGAACTGTTCATGGGTAGGACAGAAAAGCCCTTTGCTTTTTGCTGTCCACAGACTGTAACTCTTGTTCGGAGATTGCAATCTCGTGCTCCTAGAGCTGTGCCCTTGAAAATCGAGTCTCCTGTTGGACGAGGCTGCACAGACTTGGAGTAGCAGGAATAAGGCTATTCTCAAAATTAGTTATGGCAACCACATTGTCCCACAGGACCATTTTGGCACGGTGCTGTAGCTGCTTTCTGCTATTTGCTTGCCCCAAGAGGATAGAGAGTTCAGAATTTCATCTCCCTCTCCAATAATATCCTGTTTTGTGCTGCTGCTTCTGCTTTGCCGTGGATCTGCCAAGTGCTGCAGGTGCCGAAAAACAAAGGTGAAAGCACCCATATGGTGCTTTCAGATCACAAAACCGACTCACAGAATTGAAAGCCCAAAAGGACCTGTGTTTTTTTTCTCATAGGGAAACCTAACAGGGAATCCACAGAGTTAGATCCAAGTGCCAAGGCCTATGAAAGGATTTATTGTGAATGTCTTTTACAAGATTCCTTCCTTGTTTGAGATAGTTCCTTTGGGATTCCCCTTCATGATATTGCTAATCCCATCTATTCAAAATTTATGATGCACATTCCCCAGAATACCAAGATGACTTTTAAAACACAGTGTAGACTGGGGGCTTTGCTAGTTTTATAGTAATTTTCTTTTTCAGATTTCAGAACTCAGGCCTTCACTGTACTCACAGGCTTCCTTCTGCAAACACAGAGCTGGAAACTCACTTTAATTTGTATGTGATACTGTGTTCAGTGCAAATGTTTACTAATATTCCTGTACAGACCTAGGGTCTGTTTTTTGCCTGGAATCAGTCAAGCCAAGTCTCGTGATCAGATGGTAAAAGTAATTTTGTGTAGGGAGTGTGTGCATGTAAGTGTGTCTGCATTCACACCTGTGGGGTTTTTTCTATCTGCTCCTTCAAGCATTGGTTTAGGAATTAAAATGTCTTTGAAAATATTTTTTTTCTTTCTACACACACACAAAAACCCAACTGCAAATACAGTTTCTTTCAGGTTTTAAAATCTTTTTAGTAATCTTTCTTTGTGTTTGTGACCTCCAAGTACCAGGAGAGTTACTCTGCAATTCCCTGCTGTGTACAGGTAGGAGAAGAGACGAGGATGGGGCTTAGCTGCCCAAAACATCCTGTCCTGGGAATAAATAGCTTTAGTCCATGTGTGCCAGTTCCCTGGCCTCTGACATCCTTGCTATTTACAGTGATAATATAGATGGGTCTTCCAAACATGTACCTGAATGAGGCAATAATAACAGGCCAGTGGAAGACAAGGCAATACTTTGACTCCAATGAAAACCACATACTGGGGGCTTTTGTTTAAAAATGCCATATTATGTTTTTCCCTGAAAAAGTTTAATTCAATTTGGAGCAATTAAGAAAAAATCCCAAGCAACATAAAAGTTACATGATACCTTCTTTATGTCAGATCAGTGAAAAACAATCTTTGACAAGGTTGCCTTCAAAACACTACAAATGTATTTAGAAACCAGCATTTTTTCTTTCTTCTATTTGCAGGCTCCTTAAATGAAAAACACTTTATGGAATAGGGTCTCCTTTTAGCTTGAAAACACAGATTTCTATCTCATGTCTGAGTCTCCTTGGTGCCTCCTGAGCACAGTAAGGACTAGTTCAGGGGAGAGATCCAAACCTGCATTTCAGAAATATAAACCCAATCCTTCTGAGAAATAATCCATTCAATCCCTGGGAATATCAGAAAAGACAGAAAAGTGATAACACTAATAATAAAAGCAAGAGCTGCTGTTATTAATAGAGGACCTATACAAAGTTCACATTTAAATGAAGCTCATTTAAACATGTACTGGTTTAATTAGATTTAGTTTAACCACCTAAAAAAATCCCAGCAGAACTTGTGGCGGGGCTTGGGCTGCTGCTCCCTGCTGTGAGCCCACCTGTTTCTGCCAGCCTCGCTGCCCTGGCACTCGGAAAATCCCGGGGCTGGCTCCGCAGGCTGGGGCAGGTCGCAGGGACAGGCTTCCAGACTGCCTCGACACGATGTTTGAGGGGGAAAAAGTTCTTCTCAGTTAAAAAATAGCTTTGCCTTTGATTTACCATGCTGAGAAAACAGGGAAGCAAATGCTGCTAAGCATCTAACTTTTAAAGTCGGGAACAGACATGTAATTTTTAGTAGGTTTTTACACTCTGCAAAAGTAGTGAAAACTACACTGTTTTCACACAAACCTTCTCCTCAGTATAATAACCATATATATATAAAACTATATATAAGTATATATATATATATATATATATACGTATAGTTGGTTTTTTGGTTTTGTTTTTTTAAACCCAAACCACACATAGAGATACCGCATATATTTGGAACAGTGTCTGTCCAGCTTTTGGCTGCATATTTGAATGAAGGAAAACTCTTCCCCATGGAACACTTTCCTTCTCAGAGAGTGCCCAGAGCCTGACCCGAATCCCGAGGAGGCAGCAGAAAGCACCTTTGGTAGCACAGAGCGGGCAGGCAGGAGGCTCCTGTGAGCCACAGCCAGGCAACGACAGGGACTATTTCTACATAAACAAGCCCAGGATCAGTTGAAGTTGCTGTTCACTGGCAAATGAAAATAAAGAGACAATTCAGAATCAAAGGTGAGTCAAAGAAAAAATATGTCCAATAAGAGGAGGCAGCCCAGACAATCAGTCAGATGCCAAAACATGTGACAGACCCAGAGGCAACTCCAAAACAACCAAACCAACTGCCTGTGAAGTCTGCCAAGGAGCCAGATGCTCCTGCTTAAAAATATCTTCCGCTGCCTTGGCATCTGCATTTTCTGCCTGCCGTCAAAAGAGGAGGGAGGGGAAAATGGGAGAGCGGAGCGGGAGTAGGGGTGGGGGGCAGCAACTAATAATATTTTTGCCATTTTCATTCTAAGTACTTCTGATTATTCATTTGCAGTTTGTCATCATGTCACCGGAGAGCAAAACAAAACCCCAGCCTGGCATGGGCTGGGAAGGGAAAAACAGGCAAAGCCCTCTAAGCAGAAGGGGAAATATGAGGGGAAAGATCCAGTAATTGCACATTGCTGTGGGTGGCACGTTCCTGTTAAGGTGATAAAAAGCTAAAACTGCTGGAGTTGGCAGTTTACCACCTGGGAAAGCACCAGTGTGCCCACACCCAGATGGAGCTGGGGACAGGATGCTGCAGCCTGCACACACCCAGGGTGTCCTCGAGGTGCCCCACACTGTGCGGTGGGGACAAATGGGGAATAAATTGTACTGAATCAAAGTATTGCTGCTATTAACCACAGCAGCAGGTTTTGGGTCAGAGAAGCTGCAGGTGTTCAATGGAGGCTTAAAACACAGTTAATATTAACTTAATGAATGAAGATACAAAATTTTGGTATTGTAGTTGTTGATTAAAACTGTTAAATAAAATACAGGTATTTTAAAAGTAGATTATTCAAAGAAAAGCACAGTCAAAAGGAGAGAATTTGTGCAATTTCTGTTAATGGAGGAACTGTAATCAAAAAGTATCAGCACGTTCCACTTGTATTGAAGGGCTTTCCCTCTTGTATGTAAAAGTTTTCAAAGGTGAATACATCCCTTCAGAAATGAAACTGCAAACCAGTTTTGGTTGTGTTTCTTGACTCCTTGAGTGGGAATCAGGAGTCCTGCGTGTGGTCTGTCCCTCTGTCACTGAACTGATCAAAGCAAGAAATGTCTGTGTTTTGAGGTGCCAGGTGTGTCCCTCACTGCTCCATCCCAAGCAGAGCTGCATTTCCAAAGCCAGTACTGTTGGACAGCGGGTTCTGAACAAGAGGAGGAATACAATACTCGATTGGAGAGTGGCTTTACCTGAAAAGAGTGTTTGTTTTTGTGAGATAGAAATCAGAACATTATCTTTCTTCTGTGCTGCCTAGGTTGGGTTCTGAGTCAGGAGGGTTTGGGACACGGGTACGTTGGGAACTGCCTTGTATCGACACGGTTCAAAGCCAGAAACCTGGTACTAAATGAGCACCATATCAGAGACCATCACTGCCTTTTAGAAAGCAAACAGCACTGGAGGTCAGGCCGAGCACGGCAGGGATAAAATTGCACCCCGTAAAAGTCTCAGGAAGAACAGAGAGATTCCTTTGTGATGTTTGACTCCTTTTCCCACTCAGATGCTCGGCGGTGTTTGTTTCAGGGCAAAGTTTCGCGCCGGCTGGTCGCCGGCAGAGAGGGCGAGCTCTGGGCTCGCAGCTTCTCTCTCAGTCCCTCGAGCAATCTGGCAGCCATGGGGCTGCCACCACCTTTTCTGCACTGAAAGGTTCAGCTCCAAAAATCTGCGCTACACCTTGTAGCCTAAATGTTGCATACAGAACCCGTTTGCAGGGAAATGCAATCGCAGTAAATAAATAAGTAACGGGAGCCAAACCGTCAGCGTGGTGAATCGGCGGAAGAATTTCAAAGAAATTGAAAGAACTTGCGGTGACGAACGCTTCATGCGAGTCTGGTACTGAGATTGTAAGAATTTTGTATGTCTGCATCAACTGACTGATAGCAAAGGAGTTTCTAGTCCCCCTCATGCCACACACAAATGTCTGTTAAAGACATAAATATTTAAAAACAACAGCTAGACTAAGAGGGTTAGCTTTCATTTCATCTAATTTGGCAAGCATTAGCTACACCCACCAGAAATCATTTTATTTTGTGTAATTTAATAGCAGATCTATTGTAGCATCACAGTTTCTGACATGCCGAAACAAATCAATGTGGCCTTTTTTTAAAGTTGAGAATTAATACAAGGCTGTATTTCAAATGTTAGATGGAAATCAATAAAGATGAAAACCTTTCTGTTATTCACTTATTTTCATCCTCTGCTGCAAAGTTTATTTGCCTTCCTGTATGCAATACAGAGACTTTGATCCTTGTTCAAATATCTCTGATTTTTTACATCCCTCATGTTTGATCTGGTTCTCAGGTGAGAATTATTGGCAGAACTTGTTAGAATTACACCTGCCAATGGCAGCATACACGGTAGAAACATGAAATTATATAAACTGTACTGTGCATGCCCTTTGGAGTCTTACACAGCAAAATAATATTCCCACAGAAATCAATCTGAGATTTTAATTTATTAAACCCTCTCTCTCTTCCCCCCCCACCTTAAAGGGATAGATGGAGATACGGAGGAAGAAGTGTGATAACATCAAATAAAGCAGGTTTCGAATGGTCACGGATGACCTTCACAATATGCGTTTTGCAATTTTGGGTGGATTAGAGGGAACTAATGATGGCTTTGAAATGAGCTTTTGGATAAAGCTTGGGAAACTCTAATCATTACAAATCCACTACTTAAGAGAACAATTCCATGTAGCACACTGCAGCTTTAAAGCATACATGTCTTGTTTTCTTTCCTCCTCTCAACAAGCTTATTTTGCTTTCACTTATTCCAGTCTTCTTATAGGAGCCTAGTGACTGTTTTCATTTTCTGCCATGCCTTTAAATTTAAGGGAGCCTATTTTTTTTTGCCTGGTGTTGTCCTTACAGCGCCTTTTGCATTTAGTTTAGGACTCATAGAGTTAACAGACTGGGAGGGAGAGAGAGAGAGAGGAAAAAAACCCAACCACTTGCATTAAGCCTGAAGCCTGTCACCTTTTCTTGGCAATTACACTGCTAATGGCTGGGTCCCAAGCAAAGTGGCAAAGAATATCTCTTCTCACGTTCCCAACTCACAGTGCATTCCCAAATACCAGATGGTGTTTTTGGAATCCGTTTCACTATGTTTGATATGACAATACTTTTGTATAATGTTAAATTATATATAACTATTTCAAATAGCCGATATCAGAACAAGGCTAGAAAAGGAATATTAGATGCAAGGAGGAAAGAGAGAAACTGAAGACTGAGGGTTTTCGTCTCCTCCTGTTGTATCTTGTGTCTCTCAGATTTTGGTATAATTTGAACAAAAGAGGAAATAAAAGTGGTCCAACAGACTAGCTCTCACAGTGGTACTATACAAAAATGGTGTTGCTTCCTTCCCAGAATTTGGTGTACATCTTAGGCTGCCTGCCAGCTCCACAGGAGGCAAGTGCAAGATCATAAATAGTGCAGGAAAAGCAGAAAAAAAGAAAAGGGGAAAAAACTCAGTCACAAGTTAAAAAGTCCCATCATTTTCCTTACAGATTTTTCCTTGAAATCTTAGGAAAAGCAAGTGCCAGAAAGTTCAGGAGAGGTAAACTGGTACATCTCCATTAACCTCAGGGGAGCTATGCCAGTTGACAGGGGCATTTGGCTCAAGATATTTAAGTTGAAATAACTTGGATCTATAGAGTAAGTCATCGATACTGAGGTGAATGCAATCTCACTTGCCCAGATTAGCGATTCCAGTTTTATATTAACACTGATGGACTTGCAGGAGTTGGAAAATACCCATTGGAATCAGGCCTGCAGATTTAGTTGCAATGCAATTCATCATGCCTGGACTGAAGAACAGAAGTAGCTTGGCCATTCCTCAGGAGACAACCAGAACCTCAGCTTTAGGGGGGACAAATGTTTTCATTTTGTTGGCTACACTACAAACAATTTCTTAAGAACAGGAAGAAAGTGCACTACTGAGGAAAAAAGTGTTCAGGATGTTCAGTGTCCCATCAGTCTGACAGTGATGCCACTCCCATTATCAGAATCCCCTCCTTTAGACACTGGTTAGTTTTATGATTTCTAAACTGAAATTGTTTATTCTAGTGTACCCAGGAACTTTGTTTTCTTCCATCCCTGTTGCTGCTCAAGGCACATTTTAACCACCAGCAAGCTTTCAGGATAAACGCTTACCAAAAAAAGTGTTTCCCAAGCCTAACTGCAACATGATTATTGAAGCTATAAGGACACAACTTCAAAAGTAATTTGTCTAGTTGAATCAGTTTTGTTTCTGCATATGCCAGAAACCTGTCCAAGTGAAGGTTTCATTCATATGGCTACACACAAGCAACTCACCACATAAGTACTTACTTTTTACACAACAAAATACTGATTTTTCCCTCTTGATTACTCACACTGCCAGCATACACTAAAGATTATCAACCCCTCAAAGGATCATACAGATCCAGTGACTACTGCATAATTAACAATAACTTGTAGTAATGCAATTTAAGAGTCTTTTTAATGGGCATAGATGGCAGAATGTATAGCCCATCTTTCTTTGTCATCCTAGAAAAGGGGCCCCATGCGGAGCTGCTGGTTGCTGAGTGATGCTTTGTAGTCTGTACCAGACAGTTGCACAGTACCAGCTGCATTGGCAGGTAGCCGAAGTGCAAAGAGATAGCTGCCAAGCTATGCTACACAAAGGCAGCAGTGCCAGAGAGAAAGGGACCTTTGCATGAAGTCACCTTTGACCCTGAAGCCAGCATGGATCCCATATTCATCAATTCCAGACAATTGCATCTTTCATTCCACCACAAACTATGATTAGAAAGGGCCCGTTTGTGATAGTGATTGTTAGTTTACAGTTCCCAGAGATTGGATTATTTAATCTTTAGTTCTGTTGGCAGCAATATTTTCCCTAACCTTTTGTAGTGGCGTGCCAGTGACAATCTAACATATGTATATAGGGAGATATACACACACATACACACAGCCACCTCCCTTCCCCATCAAAACTGGGAGAAGAGGGACAGAAGCACAGAAAAACCACAGCACACAAAATTCACTTTGTTTGACAATTGCTGTGCTAATGTATATTTCGAGATTTCAGCCTGGAAAGTTTAGAGCACTCTGAGTACAGCAGCATCTCAACTTCTGCCCACAGACCTGACTTTCCTGCAATTCTGGGAAAGCTTTTGCTTTAGAGTATTCAGATTATCAGAGGCATTATTTTTACATTTAACTGCAGATTAATTTTTTTTAAAAAGTCTATAAATATTGACTTCTTGTAGCACATGCAAAAAGAAGTAGTTAAACATTTTAAATGGGTTCATGAGAAAACCACCAACGACAAACAAAACCACCATCTCAGGGGAGTGGGGGGAGACAGTGCACAGAATAAAAGCAGCAGGGAAGCGTCTAGGTCTGGTTCCTGCCTCTGCTCTCCTGTGTGTCCAGCTTTGATATTGTGAGTCCTATTGAAATCCGTGGCAGAGCTCACAAGGTGCACGTACCTTGTCAGCACTTGGATCTCAGTAAATAGGTCTTCAACAGTGAACTGCCCCTGTATCCCTCCCGAGCTTCACCCAACATTTCCTCAAGCAACAAAACAAGTCACACAATCAACAAGTAGGTAAGGAACATAAGATGCTTGAGAATATAACTCTTAACAACTACTTTCCATAGTGTTTAGCAGAAAAAAAGGGTAAAAATGCCACCAGAATCAAGTGGAGAACTAACGTTTTGCAATTGGAAATGGAGAGAAAAGGGAAGGGGGAAAAAAAAGGGAGTCCATAAAACTTTCATGAAAATCTTTTTTGATCTGCTCCTTTGGTCTGATCTCAGAGGTGTTGGCCAAAGGGAAAAAATCCCTCTACCTGAAGGCTGGCCGTATTGTGCTGCACCTGACTTCTGGCTCACATGCAAGACCGTCTGTTCTTTATTTTCACTCTGTATGAAGCTAATGGAATTTGCAGTTGATTAACCTCAAATCTGGAGTAATGATCCAGCCTGGGACTGCAGCTGGCAATGCTGGGGCTATTTGTACTTCTTAACTGAGTAAGACAGCAACAAGTGTAGTGGCACAAAGGTAAAGATCCCGGGTAGATGGGTGAGTGCCAGGGGTGCAATAAAAGGAGGTGAGAACACGACCTGAGAGTGCAGACACTGTCCCTCCTCCCCACGAAGAGGTCGGAGCACCAACTCTTAGAAAAATTAATCACAAGATAATACAATATGGAGTATATGGCTACAATTATTCAATTATATTCTACAGAGGAGACTCAGACCACAAGATTTACCCTTCCTGCATAATGAATCCATGCATTAGAAAAAGGTCATCTGTTGAGGAACAGCTTCTTTAGAAAAATTAGGAGCAGAGGGTTCTAAAACTTCTGTACAACTTCTGTTTGTGTGAGGAAAAGCAAAGTCTTTGTTAGAGTGGCACCTCAAAATAAAGTTCAGAGAATTACACTGTATTATTTGTGTCTATTTATTTGTGCCAATTAATGATTCTGTCTGAAATATGAAAAATCGCAGCTGAATCGCTGCAGATAAACACCACCAGAAGATAATTCAAGCATTTTTTTTTCTTAATAAATGAATTTCTGTTTTCTCCTTCACAATTGTTCAAAGCTTCAATGAACAGAGTTACACAAATGTGCACCAAACCTCGGAACTAATTTAGTTTAGCAAGTGCTTCACACATCTTCGTTTACTGAACAATGTTACTTTCAAATCACGACAACATTCTTCCTTCCTCGCCTCATGACTAATACAGTGTTATTTAAGCCGCTCCTCTTCAGACACTTCAGATTTTTACAAATCTTTTCCTCAGCTTTACCACCTGATTTCTAATTAAAATTAAACGGAGAGAATTCCTTCCACTGAAGCAAATCCTGCAACCCCAGGCCAGTAGCAGGCATTACACAGTTTGCCTTCCACGGCGTCATTTGGAAGAGGAACTTCTACAGAGAGATAGGTAAGATGAGCTGAGCTGTGTTGGTCCTGAGCTCTTACACTGCTTGTTGGACAAAGGTCGTAATGTGATGTAGTGAAAACAATTTTTCACTCTGAGGAAGATCATTCTTCCCATCCTATACAAGTCTTGTCAAATTAATGACTACCAGTGGACTTTCCTAACACTGCATTACTGTCTGTATTTTATTTATATATCGTGCATGTAAATATACATGTGCACACGCACACACACACACACTGTGTGTACTATATGTCAACAACTAATCAAAAATTGTTTGCCCACAAGCATATGTGAAAAATTCATCTAAATAATTGTACATTTAATTTTTAATGAAATCCCAGTAATCCACCCAATTTACCAAACTCCTACTTAATATGAAACAGTGACATGCACAGAGATGCCTGAGTCTTACACAGTGTGAGCATTCGTACCACTTCAGGCATCCTCAGTCAAGATTTATTAAAATATTATCTTGATTTGGAGATCACTGCTTTTACTTGTGTGCAGAGTGAAGAAACATATGCTATATGAGTAACCCATAGTGTTTGGCTTAAAGGCAAAATAAAAGTCAGCAATAAATAAACAGTAAAAAACAGACTGCTGGGAGATGGAAAGACTCACAGTCTTTCCAGTCTTTAGTTCCCTGATTCTGAAAACCCTTATATTATCAAGTAACTTTTATTGTAAAAAAAGCAAGTACTGCAATTATAGCATCTACAGATAATTTTGAAAACCCATTAATTATTATCTAACACCCTTTCTGAGGTGAGTTTTCTTATTCTACTCCATACAAGGGGAGGATGAGACATAAAGAAATTAATAGTTTTGGCAGACCTGTAGAGAAACCAAGGGAAACACATTGCACATCTGCTTGTGAGAACACACATTTAAGCAGGCACCTGCATTTTGCAGGTGCAGACACCTACAGCATACAAACAATTCCACACCAAGCTCGTGCACACCTGTCCCAGAGTGTGCACCCAGAAAACTTGTTAGAACAAAGGACTCTGCAGCCATGAACACATACATGGCAGTGCAGGTGTTTGATTATTTCAATCCAGAGTACACGAACAGATGTTTGCATCACATTGAAATTGTCACCATCCTCAAAACTCTGCAGCTCTGTTGTTCCACCCTTAGCAGCCTGTATTTCTCATATTCCAGAAGGCCTTGTCTCACACTGCTTTTCATGGTACAACTTCCATGTGTTTTGTCTCCAGCCCCTCATCCTGTTGCAAGGGAAATAAAAGTTCTCACCCCATTTATCTCTCTGTTCTTAGGCAGATAATAACTCACTTTTTGGCTAGATAAAACATCTTTTTCATTAGGGTTTTGTGCTCTTCCCAGTCTCTCTGCATTTCCCTATTGCAAAGATCTTGGGGTTTATGCAGTATCAGTTCCATGATCAAAGAGTAGATTCAAAAACTGGGGCAAGTATGAGAAAGGTGGACTGCACCATTCAGAGATGGGAACAGCTGGTTCCAGGAGGGAGAGGTGAAGGTGCTATGAAACCACGCTTTGTTAAGCTACAAGTGGGAGACACCAGGATGCAGGGCTGTGGGACATGATCAGTGGAGCATGAGGCTTTTCTGAATCCCTGTGCCACAGAGGCACATTGTCAGCCTGGTCTTCACATTTTCTCCCCTCCTTGTTTTCCTTTTCTCAGTTATCACCAGAGAGAATTTATAGCAAAATTAGCTATAAATGTTCCTCAAAACATTCCCTGAAATTCTGGAAGTGAGCAGATGCAATCAGGAGTGCTTGCACCTCTGGTCATGGGGGACATCCCGTGGAGCTGGCACAGAGCCTTGCTTTGCTCAGCCACTGCTGCTGTCCTGTGGCTTTTTGGCTTCCTGCTATGGAGTTGCCTCAGTGCAGAAGAGTTTGGGCAAATAAGGAACTGCCCTGCAATTCAAACCCTGCCTCTGCATCCAAAGAGAGGAAAAGAAACCACAAAGTTTTTTGTCTGCACAGTGGTCCAACTACTGGAGTACTGGAGCAGTTGGGAGCCCATATGTTACTGTATGGGATTTTAAGTAATGGAAAGGAAACAACTTCAGGGAGTGATTGGAGAAAGAGAAAAAACCCCTATCCTATAGTTCACTTCCTCTGCTCGGGTGTGATCTCTTGGCCACTGCTCTTTCTAATGCCAGGAAACATTCTCAGATCACAGCCTGCCCTCCCTCCAGTCTCCTTTGCAGTGCTGGTACTGAGCACCCACTCTTTGACCCACCTGCTCCTTCTATTCTTTACACTTTCAGTTCTTGACACAAACTTATGTTAGAAATTACCAAAGGTCACTGCTTGCCGGGAGCCAGGCCTTCACCAAGGGTTTCACACCATTATAAGCCTCTGTCCTCTTCCTACATGCCCTCATACTTCCCTCGAAGGTATTTCTCCCATTTGTCTGTGGAAAACTTAGAAAACTTTGTTAAGAACAAAAAGAATGTGTGTCCATAGAAAAATAATAAATTTCAACAACTCTACATATCTCCATAATGACATAAAGGTGCATCCTATAAAATCAGGTGAGACAGTTATAATTTGTAAAAGAAGTTACTATTTTCTTTAAAATTAAGAATTATTCATTGATTTTTGAACAAGAGGGAATCCCTTGGGTGTATTAAATAGTGCCTTATGCTAATTTCCTTCCATGCACATGGCTGACAGAGCTGATTTCCTCTGGAAACCAAGGTAAAAGGAGAGGAAGCAACAAGTCCTAATTTGTCTAAACTCTAAGTCCTCATTGGCAGCAGATCATGAACAAAGTTGAGTTTTACTTGTGTTTGCTTATAATCCTTGAAAACTCATCCTGTTTGTGTTCTTGTAAAATCTTGGTGATTCACCTTTCAATCACTGCCCTAAACAACCTATTTAACCCATTCTTGCTAACCCACTCTTTCAAATAAAATCACAAGAGAAAATTTCTAGTAAAAACACCCTGGCACACAGAAGTGCGCATGCATGTTATCTCTATTTGTTCCTGAAACTAAATACAAATATTGACTGAATGATCAAACAAGACAGATTTTTTCTTTTGTTATTGAACACAAAAGGTTAACTTGGGTCACTTCGGAATACTCTTTATATTTCCTTAACATAAACCAGTAAGACATGCTCTACTTTTCATATTCTTTACCAGTGTATTTCCATACAGAATCAGGTTCAGACTAATTAAATTCTGGATTTAAAAAAAAAAAAAAAAGGAAAAACTCCCCTCTAATTTACTCACAGACTCTCTCAGTTACGGAAATACCCTGTCAGTGACCACGCACACCCTATATCTTTTGAGTTAGTCGTGTTTAAAGCAGAAAGGCCTATTTGAGAGCACTGTTTGTGCTCTTAATTTCCACACTGCTCCTATTGACAACCTCAATCCGTGTGTGCGACTCCAATTGGGTTGTGAAATTAATATGGCTGTTTGTGTACATCAAGGGCAACCTGCACTCCTTTGAAAGCAAGGGCATTGCAATTATGGGTAGTAAGAGCCTACAAGCTTATAGTGCCATCTGTACTATCCAACACTTCCACCCATCCCTACTTGTATTGCTAACTTTGCGTTTCACAGCCTCTGAAAAAAAAAACAAACCACCAAAGAACAACAGATACGCTTATACAGGCAAAATATTTTGAATCTCACTCCACTAGTCAACACATCTATTTAATCTGTTCTAATGATTTTTATCTTATTGAGAATTACTCTTCATTTATCTCCTCTACGGAAAATAGATCCAGAGATCTCCATTGCAGTGAATGTAAGGGCTAAAACCTTTGTGTAAAAGAGCTATTGCAGGTTTGTGCTGCACCTGATCCTCACTCAGACCGGCTACTCCTGCTCCAAGATCAGTTGAATTTCTTGGGAGTATGGCAGGGCCTCTGTTTTTTGTGGGTGGATGAAATATGAGCGTATTCCATGTGCAAGTGTGTGTTTGAACATGTACAAAGAGTTTGAGCTCCCGAAATGTGCTCTGTAATTATTACCTGCAGCACTTGTGAAAGAGATTCCTAGCGACACTCATGTAAATAACAAGGATATTATCAGTCCAAACCACGCCGTTACGAACCAGAATATTTGTCTTCAAATATCAATGAAGAAACAACTCTATTCATCCTAAAATAATCTTTAAATATGAATCAGTGTGAATGACCACATCTGAGGCAGAGGGATGCTTCAAGCAGCACAGTGACATTCTTTTCACTCTGGGATTAAAGCAAGGGAGCCTTTTGATAAACCAAGAATGTTACCTCTCCTCTCACATGAAGTTAGGGAAAGCAAATATTTATTTCCTTATTCATAAAAAGTTTCATATTGTTTGTATGGAAACTACTGGGACCTTTCCAGCAAAAAGTTTCAGAATATTCTTTTATTTTCATCCCCATTTCCAATTACTCCCAGTATTAGTGGGAAACTTGCCAAATGTTGAAAGGCCAGACTGCCAGAAACCATCACAAGCATCCCAGTACATTTAAAGATCCACTGCTGGTGTTTAAACAGGAGTACATGGATAGTCTGGCAGTCCCCAGGTCCAGATCCAGATGTTAGGCCTTTCAGGTAGTGTCTATCTTTTTCGATTTTCAACACAGTTTTGACACATTCAGCCCAGTGTGTAAAATTAAGTGATGGTGGTGGCACAGAGGTACCTCAAGTACAGCATGGGCTGAGCTTGAAAGTTCTCCTGTTCATCCTTCACAACACAGACACTCCAGATCGTGCTATTACTGGCTTTTCCCAACTATCACAGTGATTTCATAACCAGGGGCATGACGAGCTCTGGAAATAAGACCAGAAATGTGGATGACCAGTAAGAATGAGCTGGCCCTTAGGGGGACAAAGCTGTGCCCTTCCTCGTTCTCCTCCTGGTGACACA
The DNA here is from genome assembly GCA_013397795.1 of Orthonyx spaldingii. Taxonomy (NCBI): domain Eukaryota; kingdom Metazoa; phylum Chordata; class Aves; order Passeriformes; family Orthonychidae; genus Orthonyx; species Orthonyx spaldingii. The sequence continues at coordinate 95,594 of VZTJ01000758.1, forward strand.
GCTACCTACACAACGTTGTCCTCCCGGCAAACGCCGAGCGAGGACGTCACCGCTCCGGCTCCTGGCTCAGCGGGCAACACTGGGAGCCCAGACAAAGTTTTTCGGATAAACAGGCTTTTCTCTCCAGCCTTTCCTCAGTGTCCCACAGCTACACCCTCATGTCACAACGTATGTGAAAGTTTCTGAGGGGAAGAGGGTTGAACAAGGGTTAACATGGCGCATTCTCCTCTTACTAAAATGATGTCATTTCCCTCCCCCTCCCCGAAAGTGTCTGTTGCTTGGTTGTTTACATACTGAATTTAAAATCTATATTATAGACCTGCATGACTTAAAACTGAATGAATTCTCATACCTGAAGACATTTGTACAAATTTAATTTAAACTTCCAGTGCTTCAGTGTTATTAAAAAGTATTGAGTTTTAGCTGCAAACTACCCATTTTCCCCATTTTCTGTACTTTTTCCAGGAAAAAAAAGACTAAGAAAACAGAAGTACTGATACACTGTAGAAATTGTCCCAATGAGTTTATAATCCAGCATGAGTTACACAGTACTGATAAGTAAAGGAAGTTCAACCAGACAGTTTAATCCTCCAATTTCCTGTCTTCTAATCAGCCACTGACTCCTCTGGCTTTAAATTAGAAACATTCATGGCAATATTCAGGACAGGTGAAGGAAAAAGAGTAGAAAATAACTAGGACAAATACTTGTAAGCAAGAGGAGGTCATGTATAGAAAATGAAGACAATATTAAGTGTGTATAATGATGCACTGAAGTGTTTAAGCTATACAGAGAATTTAGCAACTCTGACAGAGAAGGAATAATTTTATTAAAAACATTTATACAGCAGCTGAGCAGCGTATGAACATACAAGAGTTATTGTATGAAACAAAGGAAATCCATGCTGCAATGTTACACTGTTCACACTTTGTTATTTTTATAGGGGCAGGAGCAGGATAATTATTAATACATGTATGCCTTTTGATATACTGTAAATCATAAGTAAGAAGCACAAATCAGCAAAGCCATGGATGGTTCAATAACATGTGGGGATTACCATGATAAACTTGGACTGAGAGTGTGTACAGATACGCTCAGTGATTTAAACAAAAAATACTTCTTTTGAGTATTTTGGCAGTGCCAATTAACTTTCCATATGATGAAATTAAGTATTTATTAGATGCACCATCATTTTTATTTTCATTTGCAATGAGATTTATAGTGAGGATTCTATTAATTCTTAGTTGACGGAAATGCTAGCAACATTCTGACATTTTCATTTTTTTTTTTAATTGCATGAATTACCTGAGCAATTCCAGCTATTCCTCTGAAAAAACAGAGCACAGAAGTGTAGAAGAAAAGTAGTCACCAAGAGCTTCAGTGAAAAAGTGATGCTGAGTTAAAAACCTTTAAAGTAACTAAATGACCATTTTAAGTCTAATCTGACTATTTTTAATAAATTCCGGGTTTGCTCATGGCACCTATAGAAAATAAGGGCATTTGCACTGAACTGTGGATTGAGAGCGGGATAGTAAAATTAGAAAATAATTATTTTGGAGATGACTGGAAGATCTGCTCTAACTGTCGCATTCAATAACAGCAGTTTGCTCATACATGGAGTCATTTGAAATGGCTTCTTATTTATTAATGAGCCTTTTTTTCCCCTTCAGATGTTTCACAAAGACAACAGTTTGGGGGTTTGAAACTCTTGAACAGACATAACTCAAATTATGGGTCCAGCTTGGCTCTCAGTCACTCAGGTGAGCAAACCTGGAGTCGCTCCGCTCCTCCTAACGCAGCGACTCCAGGCTGGTGGCAGCGTAAACCTTGAGCAGAATTTGGCCCAATTTGGGGTCTTTAGTTTTGTTTTGCCATGGAGGTTTTTCCTCCAGTATATACCTCTGCTGCACATCTATTTCAATAACCCCGTGCAAAGGAATTTTTCAGACAATCCCTTATTAAACATATTATAGTCACATCAAACTGGCTTGCTAGAGCAAATAATTTAAAAAAAATAATCAGCTTGAAATAAATGTTTATAAAAGTAGCACAGCTGCACATATTTGTTACAAATGCAAGACAGAGTACTGAAACTTTTCTATGGCTAACCCTTTAGTGTCTCTATGACAGCAGCAAGTTTGAATTGAAAGTGCCAATGATAACAAAATAATGATCATTTTTCCAACAAATTCATCTCGTATCTTCAGGCTTCTATATTGGTTAAATTATTTGCTATTTTATATATATTTTAAAAATAAATATAAAAAAATTATAACTCCTTCTTACACAAATTTACAGCATTTGGGGGAAATTTTATGCTAAAATATCACAGTACAATATAGCCAAAATAATAACTGTTTCTGCATTTACTTGATTAAAGCACAAAAAAGTAGATTAGGTGTAAAAGTGCCTTAAAACAGTGGAGACAAATGCAATTATTGCTGAAATGTACAAATCCTGTGGATTGTGCTGAAATAGTTTGAAACATTTACAACTGTCTACAAGAAGGAGAAATAACATTTTTTCTTTTACTTTGACCTTTTGCTATTTTGGCAAGTAAGATAAAATATATTAGCCATTCCATCAGATGGCTGGGGAGAAAAACTAGTTGTGATGAGGAAAAACGAATTAGAGGAGCATTAATAAAGATTATCTATGAAAGAAAATAAGGTCAAAATTAGAACTCTGCATTTTAAAGCCACCTTTCAAAATTGCAAGCTGCTTTGCCCAATGCTAAAGTCCATTCATTTTACTAATCATGCAATCAACCAATCTCCATTATCTCCAGAGCTGGCTATAAACATGCTATAGACTGGGGTGAAAGAGGGAGAGTGTGAGGTTGAGAGACAGAGAGAGGGAAAGAAAGAAAGAAAGAAAGAGAGAGAGATTACTACACCCAGCCTTTTATAAAGCCGTTTCTTTCATTATAACAGGTCTTTTCATCCCAATGACACAGAACCTTTAAATTTGGGCATAACACTCCAGTACAGTACACAGCTATAGCTTCAAATGGATTTAGAACCTGCTCCAGAAAGAAAACAAACTCCCTCGCTTGACACACAAATTGTTTACGATTCATTAAAAAGCAAAATTGCATATCCCAGTGCTGGCAGCTGAGTCCATATGGGTGCAAGGGGTATTCACTCATCTCTTTGTATGCTGGCAGTACCAAACCGAAGTTTAGCACTGTGCAGCTGAGATTTTGTGCAGCCAGACGATGCATGAGGTAATTTTCAAAGCTTTATTTGTCTTTAAAACATTAAAATCTGCTCTCTAGCTTACTTTTGATGAAAAGAATGTGGCAAAAGGGATGAGGTTGGGGGGGGGGTAAAAAAAAAATCTATTTTTGCTGTGTTTTAGATTCATAATGTATGAAAAACTGCTTATTACTCCATCAATAATTGAAACTTTGTATGAAAATTATTTGCAATTAACACATCTATTGTAAAGATCTTGAATTATTCATTTCAGCTAAAAATAACGTCTCTTATCTACCACAGCTTCTACAAAAAAAGGCTATTTTAGTGATTTTTTTCTTTCCTGTTAGAAAATAAATGGTGTGATGTTCAAGTTTAAGGAGAACTTTCTGCAATGTTTAATCTAAACAACAGCATGTGTGGTTATAAAACTGTTTATTTTTAGGCAAGTGGATTACTAAATGTTTCCAGGATTTTTACATATTATATTCACAGCACTCAAACATCTGTGAAATAGATGTGACTGAAATGAAACTTCCTCGGACACTTTCTCTAGAGTGCTAATAACTGCCTAGTAACATTTGAGGATACTTATTAAATAATAAACACGGACGTACCTCATCATAAAAGCAGCCGATAGACAATAAAAGAGGAGTGGTAATAAAATATACAAATGGCTTGGAATAAGGCAAAATCACAGCATGATATAAATCTTGTGGCTAAAACAGGTACTTGAAAAACTTTGCTTTGAAAACGATAAGTAAAAATCAATAGCCTTATTTACAGGGGTTTAACAAGCTAAAAAAAAGTCACATGAATAATCAACAGTTTATGTGCATGCAAATACCCCTTCCCCCTCCAACTTCTCCTGGCAGAAAGTCTAATTGGAAAATCAGTACTATAAGTAAAGTGGTTAGCCTTCCCTATCCCCATTAACCAAACGCTGCATGTTACATTTCACTGGCAACCGCTGGCAAACCTCTAATAGATGCTTAAAAAATTAAGAGTTTAGACAAAACAAAACGGAAAACCCCGAGCCCAAACACCTTTAAATACAAGCCACATGATATACACAATGGCCACCACCAAGCTGCAGAATAAAAACCTTCCGGATCTCACTTTTAAAAGTCTTTCAAGTCCTCTGAGGTCTTAAACTTTCCAAATGATACCAAAATTGGTCCAGGGCGGCGAGGGGGAGGGAAAGCCCCCGACTTGTTTCAGCGTATCATACAATGAAAGTGATCATGCCTTGTTTTGTAATTCCACTCGCCAGTCCTTTTTTAACTGATATCTATGTGAAATGAGCTGAGGTTCACGGTCCAGTTAGGAGCGGATAATACATTCATTGTCCTGGCAGCAAACTTTTCCTCTCACTGGAAGAATTCACGCTTGCCACAAGAATAATAATTACAGAAAACTAAAAATGCGCTGCTAACGAATTAATCCCTAACGGACAACACGCTAACGAGGGCAGTAATGATTTGAGGACTCTCTTCCTCGCAACAGGACTTGCATCTTCTGCTACAATGGGCTATTGTGCATCCTCCTAACTCACTATACCTCTTATAGATTCAAGATGTCAAAGGTTGTCTGGCCCGGCTGACCATGACATGCTAGTTAACTCGTTCTACGGAGCACGTTGGGACTTTATTGAAACTTTAATTGTGCCCAAAAGCAGCTAGAGCCAGACTATGTGGGATCTGTAACACATGGCTCCAGGTCAGCACAGCCCGGGAACCTGTTCTAACGCAAACAAGCGGAGGGAAAAGTTAGATCGGGGTCTCGGATGAAAGGCAGCACCTCGCAAACCGCGCTCCTCTCACACGTGATGATTTTACACCACGCCACGACCGCACCGTTCCAGGCTTTTACAGGGATCAACTCTCTTTGTAACGGACTGAACTTTCCACCTTCCCTCTTTACAAAATATTGCATGGAAAAAAATGCACGCACACACGGACGCTGGAAAGCAGCAGATAAAATAAAACAAACTGAGCGTTAGGCAGCCGACTGAGACAAGTTACTCTGCACAACAAGGCTTTTTCAAACTACTTCTTTGCATACTTTTTTTTTTTTTTCCCTTAAGGAGAATTGAAAAAGCTTCCCTCTGGAAACTGTAGTGCACATTAACGGTCTCCTGTTACACAGGGGAAAGCACACAAGTGGGACAAGTGTGAGGCTGCTCTACTGAAGAGTGTGAAAAAAATCAAATGTTAATTTGATAAATGTGAGGTCTGGGACATTTTGTCAAAGAGGGAGGGAAAGTAGAAAAGGGAGAAAAAAAAAAGCAGCCCTGCTGCCAACTCACCATCCACCAAGTTCTGGCCGAGATGTCGTAGCAGAGCTGCCATTTGATGGAGCCGTCGGAGGTTTTCCCTGCCATTATGCTGTCAGCAAGCTTCATCTGATGCTAACTCACGGGAGATAAGACACCTAATTGAGAAAACATTTGCACTGGCATGTTGGGCAACATGTAGCCCGGTCCATACCATATGGAATCATGGGTAAAAAAAAAAAATCTCCTTGACAATGAACCAATCTCTCACAGACCCAGTGGCAAGGTGAAGTGGAGATGAAAAGTCATCTGCTCCTAGCACTGTCTTCTCCTCTCTCTCTCTCTCCCTCTCTCTCCCCCTCTCTCACTCACTCTTTTTTTTTTTAAATAAGAACCCACTGCTCAACATCAAAGAGAGGCGGTCAAAATTAGGGCTTCATCACTCAGATGATTTTGGTCTGCAAGGTTTTTCTTTCCTTTCCTCTTTTTTCTTTTTTAAGAAGAATAAAGAGATTTAATAGGACAAAGGCAGGTAGTGGACTGTGGAGGGAGATCGCCACAGGCTATTAGCCTAAAATTTCTGCTTGACAGATGGAACTGCTTAGAGACTATCATGCAATGTTTTGGGTGTTTTTTTTTTTTTTTAAAGACTTTCAGTCTGATTCAGTATCTGTTTATCGCAGCTACTTTTCTCATGTACGTGACTGGGGGGGGAAAGACTGAGAAAAAAAGAAAAAGATCACGTCTTTCTTTCTTCCTTTCATAATTGTGCATATAATAATTTAAGCAGTGAAAGGCAAAACAAAAGTATAAACTGTCCAAGTTAATTTCTTAATCAGGTGACAGACGCTTTCTGAAGGACTCAAATGATCTTTCTTTTTTTTTTTTTGAGACACCCAAGTTTTGGCTCTTTATTGCTTCTTGATTTTAGATATCAGATCATATTATTTAAATGAATGACTTTTCATGTAAAGGTTCAAAGTGCCCCCTAAGAATAGAACGATTCCTTTTTTATATATTTTTAAAATATAATTTTGCAACCATATTTTTTTTTAAACGTGGTTTTTAATGTTACATTTCTTAATACCATCAGGTGACAACCACCAAACTCACAGAGGTTTGTTTCTCCCTCCTGAAAAACTTCTCTGCCACACTCAAAATTCACATGAAGAATTGACAGATAACTTGGGAAAAGACAGCCCCAAAACAAACTGCCTTGAAAAGTTATGAAATCCTGTTATTGTCTAATATTACAACCTTTTCCTGCCTAGCAAAGTCAGAGATAATCATAGATTTTCTCATCTCATTTTCCCACTTCTTCTGGTGCACTGTAAACCCAACTGAAGTATTACTTTTATGACAGCTGACTATTAAGCAGGCAGTGAATGCTTTCCATTTAAATCACCCCGCTGTGTCACAGGGAGCGACGGTTGCTCGGCTGTGACCACCACACTCCCTGACAGGGCACTCCAGCCTATACAGTAGTGCCTTTCCTCAAGTGCTCGGGAAAATGAACTTCTGAACTGGCAAACAGACTCTCGCCAGGAATATTTCTTAGGGCTGTGGAGCTATGGCTGATACAACTTGCTCACTCAGAAACAGCTACACTCTGCAAGACTTTTTGTGATTTGAACACAAAAGGAAAATGTAGTAAAAACATCCACTTGATTTTAAACAATATCCGTTTCTGTTTGTATCAGAAAAGGGAGCTCGTGGGTGCACAATTCTTGTTTGGATAATTTTGTGTATTAACTGTTGTTTAACTATTTGGCTGCAGTAAAATCATAATTCTGGGCTGCACAGATTACAGAACTGCCATTCAGTACAGGACAGAACTAACTTTCACTGAACTTCAACAATACCCTTGTATTTCTGTGATGTGCGAGATGATAAGCAAATGATTTAGTGGAAGCACGAACTGCTAATGCAACATGCAGGGGTTTGGGGATTTTTTTGCCCCAGTCTTACAATCTGTTTGGACTACACATCAGTGAATGATCTGTGCTACTACAGCATCCCAGTTTGCACTTTTAGCTCCAGATAGCAGGTACAATCCCACTGCTGTTTACAGGAAAGGGTCTGACTAGCATGGAAAGTGTTAAGCTTTATTTCGAGTCCAGAAAAAAAAAAGATGGACACTGTGCCAGGAACTGTCCTTGCTCTGGCTGGCCAAAGTATTTATTGTCTTCTGTTACTACAGGTTTGCTAACACTACCTGTCCTTTCAATGTCTCACTGCTTACTGAAAAAACTTCCCTCCAAATAATCACACAAAATATAAAGCAAAACGCTTAGTAACCATCAGCCCTTAAATTGGTGTCGGGTTCAATTTCATGCTGCTCTCTCTGCTCCTACCTCTCAAACCCATCATCTTACCCACCCTGCTTATTATTTATTTAGTATTTCATACCCAGTTGTGCTGCATGCCATTCCGGGCAAGTTCTGATAAATCTGTATTCTATATGGGGTTTTAGCACCTGATGTAGTTAGAGATCTACTGACAAACTTTTTTTGGACTGCTGTATTAACCACTTCTTCCTATACCAACATATGATTTTACCTCCCAATATTAATTATAAACACACCAACTAAATATTTTTTTTAGAACATACACTTTTCAGATTATGAATGACAGAAGCATGAAACCATTTCCTTCCTGACACTGGAGTGGTTATGTGCAAAGAAATGAGGAGTGCTGTTGGTTAACAGCATTTTAAATTCAGAACAATTAGGTGCAGTTAACTTTGCCATTGTTCTTTCTGATGCTGGGGATGGTGGGTTCTTACCCGTAGACCAATTATTCCTTTCATAAGCGGCTGTTGTTAATAGCATTAAAACAAGATTAAATACAACATGTTAAATATTGCAATTATTGTGGAAAATAAAATTATTTGGTGAGCATAATGGGGAGCAAATCAAGCATTTAACATGATCCAGGAAATGCTACTCCAAACAATTGCATTTGTTTTATGCAATTTTTCCCCTTTGATTGCTGACAGATGCCGTTTTGGAAACAAACATCTAAGTAGTTTTCCTTCAATCAGGAAAAAAACCACACACCAGAAAATGGCTACATGTTTTGAATTTAACTCTTGTCAATCAGCATTCTGCACAACACTCCCTGTGAATAGTACTGGGACAAAATGATGCCTTCCAAAGACTAATAAGCCACAAAGATATTTGCTTCTAAATCAGATCTGTTCTGAAGAAAGAAAAGCCTTCGTGTGGCATCAACATTTGTGCAGACACAGCTGCAAAATAAAAATGCTTGCAGTATAGAGCGGTATTTCAAGTTGAAAATAAGTTAGGTGTATATGCTTGCGGGCTATAGGAGAAGAGATTTGTTTTCCGACAGCTTTAGGCCTCAAGCGATGGACTGAAGCATTTGCCAGTTTCTTTCTGACTTCCTACTGGAGAAGTGGCCAACTACCCACAAATAATTTGCCTAATTGTTGAGCAGAGTTACCTGCCGCAGCTCACACAGCGCGAGCAGGCCCCTCTATCTTCCCTCAGCAGCAAGTTTGGATGAGGATATTGTTCCTACCAAGTGTACAGAACCAGGAAAGAATGCTAAAAAAAGGCTAATAAAGTATATTAATTCAGATGACTGTATCAAGCTGGCATTTTACAGTATACTGGAAACCGAATGCATGAGAGCATTAGAAATGTTGGCATAGTGGGTGGTTTCTCCAAATGTTGGCTTCTACTGTTCACGTCGGTAAAAGAAACGCAGTAGAACTGCGGGCAGCTCCCAGTGCCAGACACATCTTTAGGATCTTAGACCTCGTTATTAGATTATCTATTAATTGCATGGTACCCACTGCTCATTAACCCTCTCTTCATTCCCCTTTGCCTCCCCCTATTTCTCCAGTTGCAATTGCTCAGAACCTTTTCAGCTCATTGCAACAGTGTGATTTAGATCTGTTCTTAATTTTGGAGGCGTTTTCCTTGGGAAGCCTCAACTTTCATGAGTTACGAGGAGGATTTCCTTATCTCAAACAGCGACAATTAGTTCAAGTGCCACGTGAGAGCAGGCAGTTGATTTTTGGGCAGCCTCTGAACTGATGCAAAGTTGCTGACAACGAGTGTGTTCTAGCTTTTGGAAATCCTATAATCCTGGCTTCAATCAAGAGGATCTGCTGTTGCTGAAGGCGTAAACAAGGAGAGAAGCAGCATGTGACCGCTGCTGCTGCACCTTCAAGGACTCCCGAGCCAAAATGGGCGCAATGGTAAAGCTTCTACTGGTTGCTTAACGTTGCACACACATTTTGGATGATCTTTCTGAATCCAGGGAAAGCAGTCCTTTGCCCTCTGCAGGAAAAGTTCGTTTTGGACTCTGCATTTCCCCCCGTATCTCTGTTGTGTGTGTTTCTCGCTGCTCCCCTCTCACTCCTCTGATTTTCTTCCTACCATCTGTATTCCCCTTTTCCCTCATCTGAAACAAGCATCAAGATCTTGTTTCTGACAGAACGGTCTGTCAATATGGAAACACACTGACATCACAGACAGTGCTGTGACTTCATGTCTGAAAGAAACAGGAGGAACAGATGAAAGGAGTGAAGGCAAAGGAATGACACATACAAACATTTTTAAAAAATAAGTAAAAAATCATCTCAATCAACCCAAAATGCAAAGGAACATAAACCAGATTTATTTTTAAGTCTAAATATAACCCACTAGTTCCTAATCTGTGACCACAACTCAGTACAACACTTCAACATGCTCTTCACCCATGAGAGGTCCCTGTCCCCCAGAAACACGTGCTTGGCTGGCTCAGGGCCTGTGTGACAGCCAACATGACCTCAAGAAGGACTGAGCAGGGTCTAAAAAAAAGCTAATATCAAGCATATATTGGGAGAAGCCTTTAGAGGGAAAGGAGGAATCCTGCCCTGGACCAGTCTATACCATCTAAGTAAATGCAAATTCATGGAAGTATAAATAAAAATTTTCTTCAAAATCACAAAGTCAGTTTGGATGCAGCTGGATCAGTTGTAGCATTGCCCCTCTGGGATGGGGATACAAAATACACAGAAAATACTGAGTACACAGGGGTGGAATATCACCTTACTATGATTTTCTTTTTTCTTCCTAGAATGAAATATTAACAAAAGGGCCTAACCACTATTTCTATTACTAACAGGGTTGTTTTTTGTTTTCTTGTTTTTTTTGCTTGTTTGTTTTTTGTGGAAGAATTTGGGAGGAGTTAAAAGCCCCACATTTCCTTTATTATTTGAATTATGTATTTGAGCTCCAACATTAGAGTGCATGCAGAAGATACTGCTTTCCTTCCATCTCCAGAGCCACTGCAAACCCTTAATAAGGAGATTCATAACTAGTAGGAGAGGAGCTCAAGAAAACTAAAAGGTTAATATATTCTAACTAGATGTTGGGTATAGAATGTCAGATCTGTCAAATTTCATTACAGTTTGGTGCTCAATGAAAAAGATTTGATTTCTTTTGCCACTGTCCTACTATGTTCAAGTCACACAGTGCCAGCAGCAACCAGCCAACGACCACAGGCTGGCACTGAGCGGGCCCGAGTGGGAAGCCAGCCGCAAGGACCATCTGTTTCCGATTTCTAGCGAAGCCAAGATGTGCAGTGAAGTGCATTCCATTCACCCAGCCAGCCTTCTCTCTGCTCAAGTTATTAGTGTTACAAGTGAAATTATCTTTTCCAAACAGCGGGGGAGCTATAATCCTTATGGAACAAGGCTTTAAAAAAAAGGGAGAAAAATAGGAGGGGAAAAAAAAAAAGAAAAAAAGAGGACAGAAAAAAGGCCCCCCAACACTCCCCCCTCTTCAAACATCTTTTGTCAAAGTTGTCGATGACACTGTTTGTAAATTTAATTGCCATGTTCACAGGTTTTATAATTTTAAAGGATGTTTTATTAGGAACTATATTCTCTAAGGGAAGAATGTGTACGTCAGTTCATGGGCTCTAATGTAATAAACCATTCAAATATATTTAGAGGGTTATTTATGAATAAAGTTAAAAATGACAAGATGAATGCTCATTTAAGTCTCTCTAACATGAAGTGCCTTGAAAAACATCATAGGTTTAGAAGTATAATTTAAAGTGCGAATGCATAAACAGCGCTAATTACATGCTACTTACATTGTTTCAATATGTAATGCATATGTTTAACCTCGCAGAGGAAGGATTGGTCTTGGCACAGCAATCGTGGGGATTTAAGGCTATGCTAAACTGATAACTGTAGAATGAGCTCTGACACAGGATATTGGTCTCCTACTGTTACCTAAATGCCAGGTGAAACCAAAGGATTTATAGGAGGGCGGGTGGAAAGGGGGAGGGGGAAAGAAAAAAAAAAAAAAAAGGCAACACAATGAGGTGAAACTGAGAAGTTTATTTTCAAAGGGGGAAACATTTATCCTTTGACACCATTCCATTCCAGTGACTTTATTTCTAATATACCATGAGATTAATGATGTGGCTACTGTCACTGTGTCTGATGAACACTGGCAGAGCTGTGGAACAGTTGCTCCCCCTACTATTATTGGACATATTTGTAAATTGGCATCTATATGATGAACTCATTCTATGTGCCAGCCAATTGGAAAAAATCTCATGTGGGAGGACAGAATTTTTGTTTTCCCATTGAATTCTATATAATATCCAGTTGGTTAAAGATTGGCCGATATGAAAATTTTTAAAATTAACGATGTTTGATAGTTTTCATGTCATACAATAATCTCAATATGACTGTTATGCAAATCAATTGTAGATAATTAAGGGAGCAAATTATAATCAGGAAAAAGATCCCTGACATACCAGAGGTGAGTCAATATTTAAGTCTTTGCTTAGGGAGGGCACAATTCCTGAACATCGACATAATGATTCACTATCTCATCCCCAAAGGATTTATTCTTCTGAAAGTAATGCCATCCTAAATGAAAATCCAGAATAGCTTGTTCCTTTCATTTTTTTAGTCCCTTTCAATCTGTTTTTACAGATCTAAAACTACTGTCATAAGTAGATGATATCACATATAAAATGTAACTGTTGAGTCACCTGAAACCTAATTACGAGATGAGCCCCTTCTTTGGGTTTTATTTTTTTCTCTATATTTTCAGAGATGCAACTGGACACTGATTATCTCTGTTCCAGGATATTATTTGAGCTGTGGCTAAGCTGATATTAACACAAATCATAACCTCATCCCAAATTTTCTGTGTATCCAGAAACATCTGCTATAGCTGCACAAGTTGCCCATCCTTAGGATGCCCTGTTTTGCCACAAGTAAAATATATTTCAGGCTCTGTGGTGCTGTGAGAAATGACCCTTCAGGATCTCTATGCAAGCTTGATTCCCTGTAGGTCAGGGAGGAAGAGAGGGGTGCAGAAGGACACAAAACCACAAGTGGAAACTGGGGGAATTGCTCCAGCCAGCTTTAATATATGTGATGTAAATGGAATGGGAAGAGAGAAAGGCCAGCAGGTGAAAATGCAGCTCTGCACACTTCTGTCATTAATTTTGTCAGACAGAGGATGCTGAGTGCTGGTGCTTACTGAGCCCATGACTATTTGTGCAGGGACAGGCAAGTCTGACTGTCTAGTTTGTAGGTAATGCCATAGGACTAGTTTTGGATTCAAAGACTGCAGCCTCACATGCTGTAGGAAATAATCTCTGAGTTTATCCATTTGATTTTTACTTATTCTTCAGTTTTTGGAAAAGAATTTGCGGCAAGTGGCTCATAGTGGAAAAAAAGTTTTTATTGTTAACCAGGAGGGACAGATAAGTCCTCAGAGTCTCTGTGGAAATGTTTTTCTTGCACAAGACCTACTGAGTTCAGCAGTGCTAGTGGACTTTCAGGCAGCAGTGCTAAATCAGTGCCTTTTATCATTTACAGCTACATGAAAGACTGAGACTACTCCTTCCTAATGAGAGACTTCTGTAACACTCTCTGCTTAGGGCTATTCTTAAGGAATAAGGAATCCAAGACAGATGTGGCAGTGACCATCATATTACTCTCAAAGACCGAATCCCCCAAAGCAAAGGAAATATGAACAATTAAAACAATAAATACACTGAATCATAGGAATTTCCAGTGCCCTCTGTTCTAACTCCACTTCCACACATTAATTTGTAATTCTTGAGCCATGAATAAGTAAATCCTCTTTTGTTTAGAGAACAAGATTAAAATGCTACCAATATTAAAACCACTCCTGTTTGCTGGCTCATGCATCTCTTTAAATACCTGCCTATTTCTTTGCTTCACCTCTTGAGCACCACACTTGTCCTCCTGCTAATACCAGCTGACTGGCAGCCAGCAGGCTGAGCACTGCAGGTAAATACCTAGAGAAGTGCTTTGGCAGGGCTGATCTCTGGGTAAGCAAATTTTACAAGCAAGTCAGGCATAATCTGTTGAAGTGGCTCTGGATTACTGAATATTTAACAGCAAGATAACACTTTTGTGACCACAAAGACATATTTACACTCCTGTGTAATCTATGGCACTGGACATTACATCATAGAAGAGAAAACTCTGAATGTATTTTATTCGAAACAGAACACTCTAAACACCTCCCCCCC
>VZTJ01000758.1:109626-196488 GCA_013397795.1 Orthonyx spaldingii
AGACAAAAACCCCCAAACCCCCCCCCCCCCCCCCCCCTTTTTTTTCTTTTTTTTCCCCCTCCAGCTAACTGGCCATAGAGACAAAGGAACTTTGGAGATGAAATCTATAGCACTTGTCTTTTCTAGTGTGGCTCCTTATATTTTTCAAAACAGGCTTTAAAAATCTCCAGGAATCTTAGCTAATAATAAAAATCAACACACCAAGAAGGACAGAAAAGTTTCAACTAATCAAGTTGAAAATTGGTCATGAGTTAAGAATTTGTGAAAATTGATTACTTCACATATTTGAAAATCAACTCTTTTTCAACACACGGTGTACTGCCAGCAAGCAGGACATTATGTAGGAATTCTTTGATATTTTTTATTGTATCCACTGGACATTCCCATTAAAACAAGATGATATAACAAACATAATTCTTTATGGCCTTAATTCTGAAGACCTGACTTTTTCCTCATGCTAAAGGACTTTCTCTTGCAAAGCATAACTCTGGCTGACGGATATGAAAGAACTGGTTGATGTTCTAGGACACAGAAACAGAAGGGTGCAGGGATTGCCAAGCGTCCCTTGATGCACCTCCCTCTTTTCCTAACAGAGGGATCCACCATTAAGAAGATGACACTTCTGTCTATGAAGGCTCCTTTGGAGGGGGTTCAGGGCCAGGAGCATTCCTGGGAGTGGGTAAAACAGGAGGTGGCGCTTTTCCTGCCACCTCACCTGTCCCTTACAGGATTTCTTGCTTCTCTGTTCTGGCAGGAGTTTGCACGAACCCAGAAATGAGTCTGGGGGCTGTGCTTTTATCTTCATAGGTGTCACTGGAGGAATAGCTGTGAACTTGTCTCCGTGCTTGGGATCAAATGTGCTCAGTGCTAAAAAGCTCAGGAATGATTTCAAAATGTACTTTGAAACCTTCTTGGTGGGAACAGCTGGAATGTGTGTCTGTGTTACCAGCTCTAATACTACGAGCACAAACACAAGCTGACTCACAGTGGACGACAATGCTGCTGACAAAATGTTTTAAACTGCAAACTAAAACAACAATGGGATTATTTATGGACTGCTACTCTTATTTTAATGTCAATAAATGTACTGGATAAATTCCCCTTCATTAGCTGGAAACCTCAGAAGGAAACAGAAATATTCTGGTAAACCACAAGTTTGTTCTTAGCAAATAGATGGCTACATTTCCACTGCCGAGGCATAGCCAGACTCTTTCTGCACTGGGATAATAAATCTCTGGGAGTGAAAAACAAAGTCTATAAAAGCAAGACCTACAAAGTAAGGGTGTGAGACACATGGCCCTCAAACCTCCAGAGGATGACATTAGAAAGTATCAAAAGTAGCTTTTTTTTTTCCTTTTTGTGAATGGAAAACATGTTTTCAAAGATCTACCATTCAACTCAAAACAAATGGTTGGAATGAGTCCCTGTCACTATGGGAGGTGTTTGCTCTCTTATCTACGGGGCTGCAGACAGCCCAGACAGAGTGAGTTGCTGTGACTGCTGTGTGCTGCAAAATAGAAAAAACAAAGAGGAAAAGCACAAAAATCGTGTGTTACACCTCCCTGATTCCTGAGATGTCTGAGGTGCAGAAGGAGCAGTTCTTTGTAATGTCTGGCTCCATAGATATGCATCAGGCCATGGGATACACCAAATACAGGGTGCTCTAGTTCTTCCCATCCAACTCCTGACACCTCATTCCTGCTGGTCCTGGAGAGAAACAGAAGATCCAGAATTGCCACTGGGGCTCTCCCATTGAGGGAGAAAGTCTGTTAGATCAGCTGTGGTCAGCTTCCCATTCCCTGAGAGAGCTTTTCAAAGGCAGACAGAACAAGGCACAACATCTTGCCAAATAGTACTGATGTCTCCTCATGTTTCTAGAGGGAATAGTTTCATGTCAGGATGGAAAATCCAAACATCACAGTCACAGATTGCTTTTTTGTTCTCCTCCTCAGCACTTATCTGTCTTTACTTTTCCTTTCTAACTCTGTGGTTCTATATCTTATCCTGCACCTAATGGCTTGTAAGCTGTTTCCAAGATGGAAAATGTGGTATTCTCTTATCTGTGCAGCATTTTGTTTATTTATAGCATGACACTAATGACACTTTGGGTTTGCTTCTGAGTTTTTTTCTTATTGTAAAGACAAGGCACACAAACAATTGTGTCTGGGTCCAAGTACATTCTTAACCCCATTCAATTTATTTCAGATGCTGAGTCCTCAGGAAAGTGGACCAATGACTAATAAATCAGGTGTTTCTTCCTTCACCTACTGGGATCAATAAGAAGAAAAAAGTTCTTGTTTGCATGAGATAATGCAGACGAACAGCTCCATAGTGGGTAAGAGCATATTTCAGGCCTTAAACTTTGCACACAGGTTCAGCTTATTGAGAATAACTTGTATTCCAGCAAGACTAAAAACTGTTTCCTAAGAAGGGAATACAGGGGTACAGATATGGCTTTCATATTCTTGGAAGGTAAAATGGAGAATCCAAGTCCTTCCCCATCAGCTTTCTGTCGAGCCTCGGGGTCAACATCTACACAGCAAAATTCCCATTTCAGAAATCCTGGTTTTCTTTCAATTTAACTGCTATGAGCCTGATGCTCAGCATAGCAGGGACCAGAGCAGGGTTTTGGGAATGCTGCTGGAGGCAGGTCTGGCTTACAGGGGACACTCTCCTACCCACACAACCTTCCCTGGAGCCAGAGCACTGCTGTGTCCTCAGCCACCTCAATACAATGCAAAACCTGCCACAACACCACTCTATTTCCCATTGAATTAAAATTATTCCCACACTTTCTGTAGATTACAGATACGAAAGAAGCCCTAAGGAATACCATCATAGTATGAGGAGTCACTCCAAATAATTGGCACAACATTATGTCAAGAGGAAGCATAAGGCAATGAGAAAACTACAAATTACAGATACTTTTCACTAACAGGGCAAATCTTCACTCCTGAAAGTGAAATAGTCACCAGAGGAAGCAGAACTGTTTATCAAAGGATGGGAAAAGGCTTCATCACACTAGTGCAAGTTCGTGGATTTCTCTGGTGCAACTAAAACAACGTTTTTACAACTGAAGAGAAGCTTGTTGCAGGTACTGCAAAAAGATTGTTCCTTCTAATGCCACCCTGTCACTAAAAGGTTACTGATCCTCAGCACACATTGTCTACATTTGCTGCATACGTAAATATGCAGGCACAGAACCCCCTTTTTGTTCAGTGATTTATGTAAACCTCATATTGAGTTGTGCTTCCAAACCTACAATACCTGAATATGTTCCAAATAGGCAGAAAGACACAGGGGCAAGAGAACTCAGCACCTTTATGCACAACCCCAACACCCACCAGTCACAAATGGATGGTACTTTGCCTAAAACACCCCATTTTGTCTTTGAAATAAACAGAATCAGGCTACTCCTTGTAATTGCTTCACCTAAGAATACAGTGATCACCTTCCTAAAGGGAAACAATGCTCACTACAGCTTGTTTGTGTTGGAAAAACAGGGGCTCTGGTGCATCATCCAAACCATTATTCCACAGTGGATTAACCCAGACAATACTTATCAAAAACGTCACACCACAAATATGAGCCAGGAATACATTACTGGGAAAGCTGCCTGGACCAATGTAAAATTGGAGAAAACGGGCAAGTATTATCTATCAAACAATGCAAAACACTTGCACAGACTGTGAACATACATCACTATAACTGCTTTTATATTAATTTAAACCAAGTAAAAAAATTAAGAAAACTAAACCCTGTCCCCCTTCAGTGTCTCATCATATTGCATCATTCTGACAGCTCCACAGGAACCCGGTGGCTCTGTACCCATATTCTCCACTCACACCTCTGCCAGTACCTCCCTGACAGCAGTTGCATGTTTCCATCCTCCCTGAGGATGGGACACGTTGCAAGTCCCATCCTCTCACCTCTCTACATCCCCTTGTCCTTCTCTTTCTGCACTTCATTATTTCTCAGACCTGCAGTCATCAGTTTCCCCAGTCTAGATCACCTTGCTCAGCAGTCTCAGCTGCACTCAGCAGCAACACAAACTTATCCCATAGGTATTCCCATCTCTCCACACAGCCAAGCTTCTGCTCAGGCCTCTCTTGCTCCACAACTCTGGCCTCTTTCCATTCTCAATGTACTTCTGGTTTCTTTTTCCTCCCACTTCATTCTGTAACTCCCTTGCCCCGCCCCACTTGAGTCCTCTGGTCATTCCCACACCCACCTCTGTGGCAATCTACAAGTCAGAAAATGCTTGATCCATCCCACATAGCTGGGAGAATATAACACAAAGATATATAGAGGCAAACAGAGAAAGCCAGATGTGTTCACTAACCCCTGTGCTTTTTGCCTTCTAACAGCCCAGATTATTTGGAGCAGGAATCTTATTAACTCTATTTATACTGCACCTAACACATAGGGGCCATGAATGGGGATTTGGTTTCTGGACAATTTCATTCTAGAAAATACATTTTATGCTAAATAAATCCCTACAGAAAAGATACTGACAAAATCTGTCTTGTTCTAGGATTTGATAACAAATGTACTATTTGCTGCATAATAGGCAATTCATTTTGCTATGCATTTACTCTATTTAAAATATAAAGCACTTAAGGATATTTGGAGTATGCAAGACTATTAGAAAATCAATTTCTATTCTGGTTTATAGCCCAACCACTTAAAGTCTTAATTTGCTACAATTCACTTTCGTATATTCTGACTCGTTAAGGTGGATCAGCTACCTCCTGAACTCTGGTCATACGCTTGTTAGAGCTAAACTGTTTAATTATTGTCTACCACATCCACTCTCTCCACTTGCTTATTGCCTGCATTTCTGCATTTGCAGCATCAGTTCAGGTTGTTTGCACTTGTTCAAGAACCTGCTGCCTCTTTTTCCGAGGTTTGGAGGAGGGAGGCTTTGGTTTCACTGAGGCCTATCCCATTCCACTTGACAAATAAACAAACAGGAGAGTAACTGGCAGGAAGTCATGTCCCTTTGGTGAGCAGGGCTGCAGCTCAGCAGAGGGCAAACCAGGCAGCATCATTTTCACTCCAGCACAAAGTGTCCATTCTTGACTCCTTGACCAAAGGAAGCAAAAGCAGAGGGACGACGAGCACGGCACATCTGCAGGGCTGGATTTCACAGGAAGTTATGCAGCTCCTCCACAGATAAGTTTCACTGAAGAACAAAGACTGATTTTGTTCAACACTCTGAGAATGCTGCATTGAACCTGGACCGAGCTTTTCATTCCTTGAAAATGAGGCTCAGAGAGCAAAATCTAATTCTCCCTCACCCTTGTTTAAATGAGCTGCACGATTTTCATATCAGCCCTATACTTACCATATGAAAAAAGCTTAAAAGACACCCACTCTTCTCCAACTAAGTTTACATGTTTTATGTATTGATTTTAGCAGACTACACACAAGTTGGTGCATCCAAGATAAATGTCAGAGCAACAATGACTAAACCAGTTACGTGAAACTTAGTCTCTGATATAGAGCTGCCTTAAAGCTTAAGAAACAAAATATTTATGACCAAGAACAAGACAAATGGAGCAATAATACATTAGCAGGCAGTATTGTCACTGATTGCAAACATATTTTGAGCTTACATATATCATGTACACCGTGACCTCAGAGGCATTCTACCCACTACAATTGGTTTTGCAGCAGCTGAACATTTACCAGGAGATAATGAGGTGTGTTTTTGAATGATACAAGCAGCATTAGATGTAGTGGGAGCCAAAAACATGATCATATTAAAAGCAAATAGCAGTGCAGATTACCTCTTGCCCTCTCTTTTAGCCTGAGCAGCATATTCCAATAAGTGCAGAAGAGACACTGTCAAGTACTTCTTTATAGTTTCATTTCCTTTTTTTTTTTTAATCTCCATTGCTTGCAATGCCCTTGCCCTCTTTAAAAGCTGCAGAATAAAATTCCTTTCTCAGTCAATGTTGTACTTTCTCCCTCAGTAAAGAATGACAAGGGATAAAAAAAAAAAAGCTCATAATTTCATCCCCTCTCCAAGAGAAGAATTAGAGGTAAAGGTTAAATACAAGTTTTCATCAAAATTTAAAGGAACCACTAAGTTCAAAAGAAGGTCATGTGCCCTGCTCCTAATTATTGCTCATTTCCACTGTGCCCAGCTCTGGGAAAATAGGGGAGCGTTTTATAGCCAACCACAACTAACAGTAAGCACAGTCTTGGAGATTCTACTCTTTAAGAAGAGCAGTAAGGTCTTTTCTCAAAATATTTCTTGGGCATTTTTGCAGCAGAAGTTGTGAAACGTGAGGAGAACAAGGTAACAGTGGTCTGGAGGAGGTCCCTGGATCTGAGCAGTATCACCATGGCAGCTCTGTGATGCATATCCTAAGAACTCCCCTTGGTGGCTGCCTGACCCAGAGCTGGGCCGGCACTGGAAGCAAAGGCTGTTTGTACTGGCTCAGGGACTGGGAGCCCCGCGGGGCAGAGGGATCACCTGGGAAGGTGGGCTGAAGGCTCTGTGTTTACTCTGGCTGGGCACTCCACAGCTGGAAGCCGTCCCTGTGAAGGAGAAAATATCCAGAGCCCCTGAATTTATAGGTTGGCAGCCTCCACTTTTTTTTTCCTAACTGCAGTGGAGAAACTGTCTCTTAGTGGTTATTGATAGACATTTTCCTTCAGTTTCAGGACTGATAAGATTATTATTTTTTCTGTAACTTAAAAATTGTATTTCTGCAGACTGTTATTTAAACACTTGACCCTTGGTGCTGTCTATCACTTATAGGAGCACTCCTTATGATTTAGCAAAGAGTTTGAACATGGCATTCACAATGGTGCACATTTCTGTACAGAGCATATAATTTACATGTGCTCTGGGACTAAATTTGATTTAATTGCTTTCTCTCCTCATGTATTGCAAGTCTGTAAAACAGCAGCGTGAGGAAGAAAGATCTCACCTCCCCACCTCCCTTCCCACCTTCCAGCCAGCACAAGTGATTCAAGAGTTAATTGGGTGACATCACGTCAGTGATTTCTCTCCAGTAATAGTTTGCTCCCTTGTGTGACAGTGGGCATTTGGGCCAACAGATGCCACAGTAGCAGTGACAAAAAGCTTGGCCTGCATCTTATCTGTCTTTCCTGTAAATTTCACCAAACTGCCTTCTTTTATCTTTTTTTTAGGGATCCACGCGGAGGCAGCTCAGCTCCCCAGTACACTGAACAAGCTGATTTCTCCAGCCCAAACTCTGATATAATCAAAATGAATCCAGAAAGAATCAGAGACTGATTCACAGCATAGCTCCAGCTCCATTACAACAGACAAACCCCAGCCTGCAGCTGAAGTGATTCTTCTGCCAAAAGAACAGACAACTGCTATTCCAGTAAAAGTAGCACATCACCTTGAGAAAACTCTTACATAAACCCACATCTTTCTACCTCTGGGTTGAAAGCAGCAACTGGCTGTCAGCTGCCTCTGGAGGGAAATTAGATGGAGAGTGTGCTCCAAGATGGTACTTTCTGATCCCACCTCTGATCAGTGCGGTGGCCTAAGCAAAGCCACTGCCTCCTGCTTCCTCCTGTCCCCCTCCACATTCTCTGGGCAGCCAAACTGCTGTGGATGGGCGAATAGTTCAGGAGCAGCAGCCTGAATCCAGCAGGTGAAGGAAATGGCTCCCTCTACCTATAGGGATCCAGTCATGAGAAGACGTGATTTGGGGCAGGGAGCTGCTACGAAATGCACTTGGGGCAACTGGGCATGGATCTTGTCCTCTCCTCAAGTATCCCCCAAACAGTCCTAAAACTTTGCTATTTGAGAATATATGCAAAGCAGAATAGGTGTAATTCATTATGCTCAGCAATAAACAAAATATTAAGTGCATTTTTAATGCTGTAAAACCTTTTAAAAGACTTTTAAACCTTTCACTGTGGGACATAATTAAATTTGTTTTGCTATCTGTAACAGGCCTGGCCTCCAAGCACATAATTAAGCAGTCACAAATTGCAAAATTGGTTTGTTTGGTTCCCACACCACACAAATACTGATAAAAGCTTTTTTGTTTGTCAGTGCACTGTAACTTACAGGTTATGGGCAACACAATTCAGCAAGTTTGGAGCTTGAAGACCACATCCACATCCTCCCATGTTTTCCCCACACTGGATATTTTACTCAGTGTGCTCTCTATGGTTTCAGTGGCTGCATGCACTCAGATAATGCAGCAGCTTCAACTTGAAATAAAAGATTTAAGGCTTGTTAAGCATAAAGGACCTTTTCTTTCTTTATGAGACAGAGGGTTGTACTTCCTGTAGCCAATTACACCATCTCTAACCACTGCAAGGCCTCATAAGCACCAGCATATGCAGAATGCCTGGCTACGTTTTGTAGCTCAGTTCTTACAGACACGGATACGTGTCCTGCAAACCAGAGGCACCATATGCTCCAGGAAGCAAGTGCTGGGGCTTCTGCACCATCTCATGTACTCCTCCTGTTCCTCAGACTGCCCAAGTGCACTGAATAGCCAAAGCTGTTCACATAACAAGTGCCTTGTACCCATGAATAATTTTTATTCAGCGATAAATGTATTATCTGTAACAAAAAAAGGAAATGCAGAAGATTGGGTGTAAATCATCTAAGCAGGTTCTCTGCAAGATTTTCAGTAGTAGCTTTTGGCACTACCAATCGGCCAGAATTGCTATTGTTGGAATTTTAATTCTTTATGAAAAAAAACCCTCCTAGATTACAAGGGTGAAAACAGAACTACATCAGAAATACCTAAGGGAAGGGAAGCCAACATTTTCTCACAGGTTTTCCAGACTAGCAGTAAGTTAATGCTTAAGGCCCCACAGGAGAGTTCAAAATGCATATAAAGATTTTTGCTTGCTGTCAAACACACCAGTTAACTGAGGCTTTTAGATCCCAACTCTGAACAAGGGTCTATGTAAAACATCAAAATCCTTGGAGGATCACCAGGAAGAACATAAGGAGGATACAATACTTCTATGTACTTTTGTGGGTGATAGGGGGAACAACAGTCTGCTCTTTGAACAGTAGAGAGACTTCACAGTCTGTATTTGTACTTATATTCCAGCAGGATTTCCAATGTGCCCAAGACCAAACGTCCAGACTAAGTACTTTCTGGAAAGAGGAAACATCTCAGTGTTGAACATACGATGGCAGGCTGTTTCATCAGCCCTTAGCTCATGAAGTGGAAATAAAGAGGAGAACTTGTCAGCGAATGAAACCAGCAGTGGGACTGTGCTGCAGGGTACTCCAGAGGCTGATCAGTTCAGAAGGTTACCAAGTACAGTATCTACTAATTTTTGCTAAAACTTGCTCTTCAGAATCAGGCTCCCTGAAATTTAATTCTCATTCTCTCTGCATTGCCTCTCTACATTAAGGTAGATGGGCAGCTTGCATACTTAGTCACGAATGAAATAGCTTTGCTATTAAAAGGCCAAATTCACAATTCTGTTGCCATCTCTATGGCTACAAGGTTGCACTTTCAAAAGTGACAAAATTAGACTTTGGTTATATCTATATAAAATTATTGCCTTATGAGAGGTGATTTGGATTTATGCTGGTGCAAGCTAAATTTAGCCCTGAAGTTGATGTTTCAGGGATTTTAATGAAGTGAACACTTTATATGGCTTAAAATAGAATTGGAAAACACCTCCTACCCAATTTTTCTAATATCTAGGTTAGCATGTCTGTTACTTCAGTTACTTTATGCTTTAAACTATTGGCATTTGGCTTGGGGTTTTGGCAGCTATAGTCTGTTTACTCCAATTAACAAAGAATGGGGAAAGATTTCTGTTTTTAAATGCAATTCAATATGGACAATGTTATATCGGTTTCATCCGCTGAGAAATTCAGAATTTGCTTGCACCCAGACTGATTCTGCTGCAGAAGGACTGGTCTGTAATTGTCACACGTTTGCTCAAACCCTGGTATTAATTCACAGTGGAGCCCAAACCTGATCACCACAGGCAGGCGAGATTGTCCAGGTGTTCCTGGCAGAAGCACAACTGAACCTGCGCTGCAGCAGGGCAGGTGTTGTGCTGCCACACCTCCCACTGCACCTGCCTGCTGTACCAGCTCTTGTTTCCAGGCCACCACATTGTCTTGGATGACAAAATTCCCTTTCCAGAGAGCACTGGCATTTAAAGTTATGCAGTTTTTCTGCACAGGAATGGAAATACTTTGCCACCTGAGCATTGTAACTATATGTTTGAGCAAATAACTACTGCACTACTACATGCAATCCTCAAAAGCTACACTCTGCATGCCACTTGCTGATCACCAGTAAGAGGCCATTCTAGCCTTTTATGGACATTGTTATTTTAAAATAAACGAAGCGGATTTACAGGTTCTGGATCCAGTCAAGGAATGAGCAGGCTGTTACGAGAAGTCCCATATATCTGACAAGTGCTCTGCCACTCCTTAGCACAAACAATCCCTGTTGCAATCAAACAGCATCTTGGTGATCTACATCAGCATTTACAGCACGTTTGAAACCAGCGTGTTTCTGCCTCCAAACGTTCCTCACAAAGCAAGAGCCCTGAAATCCCACAAATATCCTCTTTTGAACACTGCTATTTTGTCCAGTTTCACCCTTAATGCAGAGGGGGGCACTTCTAGACTTGTCTGTGCTCTGAGCAAAGATTAAGTGCTTCAGAAAAATACATGCTGGGCTGCTCTGCCTGCCTCCTTCCTGCCACTCCAGCACACAGGGACTGGACTGAGGGCACAGGACTCCGCAGGTAACATCAATCCTGGCTCTCCCTGTCAGCCCCAGTTTATGTTTTGAGTGCTCCGTGGTTGTGAGCAAGGCAGAAGATGCAGGGTGCAGAGGCACTCCCACTCTGCTGCAAAGGATAATTCCCTGCTCCAGGGCACTCTGCCCCCTTCAATCACTGCCAGCCTTGGGGGTTGGCCATGCTTCAGCTCGCCTCCAAATGAAGCTATGGAGGAGGATCCAGGCCATTCAGATGGTGTGGGATGGATGTCAGCAAGCTGGGCCTTCAGTAATTAATGGTTCATAAAGATTCCTGGTATCCAAATGAGCCTGGTTATGTGACAACATCAATCTGTTCCAGGGGGTGATCAGAGGCAGGTGAGAGGAATAGGTCTGTGCCATCACTCTCCAGGATGTGCCTGGGAAAGGGTCATGGCCGGGCTTCTTCCAGGTCTTGTTATTAACCACAACATCCCCTTTGTGCTCTGACAGGGAGTGTAAATGCCCCCAAAATCAAAGGCCTGCAAAGGACAACAGAGGTCAGGTGTCCTAGAGCCCAACTTCTCAGGCTTGCGCCAACTATTCCACCCCTGTGCTAAAGGTGCAGTGTCAGACTAAAATAATGAAAAATAGGGTAGAGTTTCACTGAAGTAAGGTCATTTTCATGGTGGTGTTTGCCTGAAGTAGGAATGACCAAATCACCAAAAAACTCCCAAATCTTGTAGGTTTTTTTCAAGGCACTTCACCAACTTAACCACAGAATGAGATGTAAACATGCATTCCAACTACTTTGTGTGGAAACCACATAACAAAACACCATTTTTTTTTCAACCAGTAAACAACATTCAGTGACTAACAAGCAAGATGTAAGTGTGGAAGAAATATTGCTTTTTGAAGAATTACTGCACTTTGTGGAAAGAAACTTCATTCAGAATTGAATTTGATTCACTTCATTCAGAATTCTCCCCCCTCCCCTCCTTTTTCCAACCAATATTTAAATTTGTTACTTAAGAAAAAGAACTAAAATGTCTCCTCGCCCCTGGAAGAAGCTTTATTACCAATAAGGATCCCTTTCAAAATTTTTTGGATTAAATGAAGAAAAAGAAAAGATGAATAGACAGCTAAATATCCTCTAATAAGAAAAGTTAATAAGGAAAATGGTTCTAACATTTCTTTCTCTGATAATGGTTCCATTGTTTTGATTGGAGAGGCAGAAGTGAAGCACACACTCGGTGCTGCATTCCCATGACTAAATCACCTGTAAGATTGCGTTTTGCATTTGAAAGCTCTTTGACAAGCTCTGTCCCAGGGTAGATGCCTTCGCTTCTCTGATGTGGTTAAGCGATTTTGCACAATCATGTAATGGATTAAATTAGACTTAGTCTTCCTTGAGTGTTTTATACAAGGTCTGGGTTAGAGATGGAGCTCAGCAGCATCCACTCACAGTGAAGAGCACACTTGAAGACATTTTGCAGGATGGGCTTCAGCTGAAGGATCAAAATGAGAATGCAAACCTCTACTAGTACAGAAAAAATATGCTCTGCTTTCAGTGACCTTACTCTTTTTTTTTTTTTCCTTGATACCTTTGAGCTGGAATATTAAATTGTGTCATTTTCTACTAATCCATAAACACCTTTTGAAGGTGGGAAAACAAACAAACCCCACTGCACTTAATACCTCAATATATTATTGGAATAAGGGCTTTTGAGGGAAAAATGAAAAGATTTCAAGTTCTTTTGTGTCACCAACAACAAAAATGTCCATTCACCATCCCTGGAAGAGTTCAAGGCCAGGGAGGATGGAGCTCTGAGTAACCTGGTCTAGGGGAAAGTGTCCTTGTCCACAGCAGGGGATTTGGAACTAGATGATCTTTAAGGTCCCTTCCAACCCAGGCCATTCTAGGATTCTGTGATTCACATCACTGATGAAACATGGAGCCAGTAGGAGGGAAAAAAAACCACCAAACCCTCACTAAAAAGTTGCTTTCATCTTTTAAATTTAAATTGTATTTAATGAAGGCGTTAATGAGAAATGAAACATTTTGTAGATATTTGCTATGACATAAAATAGACTCAGGGAGTCCATTTGAAGGAAAAAGTACTCTTGATCAGGCAGTCTGCGTTTAATAACATAGCAGAGGACATAAGCATTTCATAAAAAAGAAATGTAATAATTAGGCCTTATTTTTTTACTACCTGGCTTGTATACAAAGGTCTGGTTCAAGGTGCAAATGGAAAGTTCCCCTTTGATTTCAGGAGACTTTGGCTGTGTGTTGCTTAATAACAGCTTTGCTAATGAGGTGTCTGTTGGTTACTGAATGTGACACATTTCCTGGCATTTTAAAAAACTCTTCTAAATATACAGAAATTGTCTACACTTGGAGTTTCTGAAGAATGAGGAAAAAAACCAGCAGCCGACACTATGTTAGCCAACAGAATTTCAAATACATCTTTACTCATAATATATCATGTGATAAATGCTTCTTTTAACATTGAAAAAGGGGATTTTTGCACTTAGCCCTGATAATGACCAGTGCAAGGCCCTCCCTCTACTCTCACACAATCAACCTGCTTGGGCTGCACCACCATTCACATCCCCCTTTCTTCAACTCACTGTCTGCCTGGTTTTGTTCTGAATGAAACCCAAAAAATTCTTCAAGTTACTTGAGTTGAAACTATAAACCACATGAAACCCCTGCTATAACTGAGGTTTGTTTTTTTTCCTAATCTTAGTCAAAATTCTAGCCAAACTGGCAAACAAGATCAGAGCTTCAGGTTAGTGCGTGTGAAACAAAAATCCCCCCAAAATCTGAAAAACAAGTCACTTTTGCCTTATTTTGGGGATTTCTGTGCAGAACATTAAACAGCCCTGTGTAACAGGATTAAAATAAATTTAACTTCCAGGGTCTGAAATTTCTTCCTCCGGGTTTAATGACAGTTTTATTAACATAAGCTGATGCAGGATTAGACTGTTAAATATTTAAATCCCAACACTTCCTGAAATTAATCTGGAAAGGGGAAAATTTCAGGTTGCTCCTTACCTAAAAGAATCTATTCCACCTATGTGCTTCTATGGTCCACTCTTCTAATAGGTGATTTAGGAAATGGGATACGGAGTCACTAGTTAATTTAGTTTTGGCTAAATTTGCCCGGAATACTTCTGAACAATTAGCACTCTGGTCTGAAGGACAAAATTACTTTGACAAAGTCGTGCCCAGGGGCTGCTCCATGATGTGTTCAGAGTCCGACATTTTTGGTACATGTCTGGAATTGACAGTGACTCAATACATAAGGATATCCTTTCATATTCATTTATGTGATAACCTCACTTTTGTTGGCACAGGAATATGTTGTCTTTTAACCTGACTTAAGGAGCTGGCCCTAGAAATAGTCTTCATCTTTTTGGATAGCAAGTTGGAATCAAGATTATTTTGACAGATGGCATCTAGCCTGTCTAATATGCATTTTACCTGCTCCATAAATATTGATGACTTTAATACATTTGTGTTCTGCCATATGCTTCTTAAAGGTACACTTCCAAAACTTGACTTGGTGTGTGATTTAGATGGAATTAATCTCCATTTTGTAGTACTATAAGTGAGATCACAGTCACATGTGTTGTGTCTGACGTTGGAAGATTAAAAATGGTGTGTGTATGTGAGGGCACAGGGGGTAACTCCAGCAGATTTATATCCCATTTCCTCTCAGTTCTGACGTCATGGTCATTACAAAGTACAAGGGGAATATGTCTTTAAAATATAAACCTTTTAACACAGAAAGGAGTCCTGGACAAAGGGAACTCCCTGCCTCACAAGGTCCTGCCACTTGAACCATATTTAAAGCACTTTTTCGCTCTCCATTGGAAAACCCCTCAGCTCTGTCACCTCCTATGAGCGCCATAGAAAATGCCTCAAAGGAAAAAAAATTGGAAGGATTAGAAACCTACTAAATCAGGATTTTTAGAGTCACAACTGTATGAGCATCTCATATGCACACTGATATACTACACAGATATTCCTCTGCACAAGCCATTTAAACGATTGCTCCATGTTTTCTGGAGGAGGACTGTTTGCCTTATGCAAGGCCAATTTCTTTGAACTCAGTCATTCCCAAGGCAGATGGGGTGTACAATTATTAACACCACTTTCCTGCTTCTCCACCAAGGTTACAGACTCGTTCACAGGGCCGTCGCTGAAATGGGAGCGGGGCCAGGGCTCCTGGCAGGAAAAGGGGAGATGTGGGCAAGAGAAAGCCCAAGAACCACTCCCCCAGGCTCCCGTGGCCTTGAAAAAAGCAGCACCGCTTCCAACGGGAAGAGCCTCGTGCCCCACAGCTGGGAGAAGCTGGCTTTGACTCCCAGCAGTTTTTCCTCTGTTGGATTTGCCACCTTGTCTCATCAAGCAGAAAACGCAGCCTTAGCTCTACCCCTTTTCACATTTCACTGCTGCTGCTTCCTTTGCCCACTCTAATCAGAAATCGTTCCAATAATGCCTGGGACAACCTCTGTGCATGTGTTTGTCAAGGTATAAAATACAGCTGAATACAGCAACAAACAACACACAAAAAATATGGCATGGCCTTTGTAGTAAACTGTGGGAAATCAGAGCAATACTTCACAATTTCATAAAATACTAAATAATGCAAACGTACATTTTTGCACCAGTTTGAAATGATATAAGGATAACAGTTTTACAAAGAAAAGGTATTTCAAAACAGAATTGTGGATTTCCAGTGAAAAGGATTTTTCTCAAAGATGATGAAAAACTTATAAATATTACAACTTAATATAATTGCAGTTTTTCAAAAAATTGTGAATAATAACTTTCTACTCTGTCAGGTACACAATTTTTCTAGCTATTTTCAGAGAAATGAGAGATTATTAAAAAAAAACCAATTAGAATCATAGAATATCCTGAATTGGAAGGGACCCTCAAGGATCATAGAATCCAAGTTAGAATTATGATATTAGCATTTACCAATATTTTCCAATATTTAAACTCATCAGTGAAGGAAGGAAAAGAGAACAAGAAAACCTGCTGAGCATATTTGCAGCAAGAATTACTTGATAAATAATAACCACTTCAGGGCTCAGCATGCAAAAGGAGAGGTCAGTGGTCTCGCTGAGGCTTTGGTACATCAGTGATGGCAGAGGCTGTTGGTTGGCACTGAACTCACACAGGAGCCACATCCAGCTCACAGTAGAAGTACAGGCAGCTCCGTGCTGGAACTTTGTTACCCCAGGTTTATTACAAAAGGACTCCAAGCACCATAGAAAACCACCAGGAATGTTTCTCTGTAAAGTATTTATCTACATTCTCTTCAAATTAAACAAATCTTTTCCCAGACTTTTTTTTTAACAGCCAGATTGTAAGAGGCTTGGTCTGTGCCTGCTCTCATTAGTTTAAATTCACTCACTCACAGTCAGGATTTGTGCCTGGGCACTAACTTCCCACATGGCAGTGCCCAGCAGCCACACAGGGTGGTATTTATCAAAACCTGAAGCTATGGTGACAGCACTGTCCTGAAATTCATGCTGCTTGCAGAGGGGCTGGGCCATGAAGGATGTTTTGCATAAGATTTGGTTTGCCTGGATGGACTTTAACTGGCTACTTGATGAAGCAGCAAAGGCAGACTGGCAAAGGTAAACTTAATTTTGTGTCCACTCACAGAAGTGACACTCCATAAATTAAAGCTTGGGCGAGGCTCACCTGACCATACTATTTAAAAAACATTTGGAAAAACCCCAGCATCAGCCTGTGCAGGGTTCAAAGATAGCTCAAAACCCTGCTAGATGTAAACCAGCAAAGCATCCCTGGCTTTTGTGTGTTCAAATCAACTTCCACCAGCTAGGAATACATCCTGGCTCTGGTTGGATGAGGCACAAAGGAAAGCCAGAGACCACAAGAAGAGCTGGCATTTCTGAAGCCAATAGTAATCTCTGGTTTAGCCCATAAGAGATGGCTGGGAGTCAGTCCTCGGCTGGAGCAGAACGTGCTAATTTGGGCAGGTGCTAAAACACAGGAGCTTGGCAGCTGTGAATGGGAAGGGGAAAAATGAGTGCTTCTCCAGCTTTCAGTTGCGATTTGACACCTCTAAATGTGGGCAAAGGCTGAATCAATTCAGAAGCTCGAGTGTTTGGTCAAACCAACAAGAAATATATCAAATAAAACAGAAATACAGCAAGAAATGGCTTTCCTTGAGTGGCTTCTAGGTAGATCAAAACCACAATGGAAAAAATCTCTCAGAGCTATTTATTTTTTTTTCCTACTGTCAATTTGGTACTAGTTCTGGAAAATACTGTGGCAAATTACAGCTCCTGTGGCACTAGAGGTTAACCAAAGATCTGTAGCCCTCACAAGAAATGAAGCAATTTCTTTTTCACTTCCTTGTTTGATTCAAACTGTTTTTTCAGGTACTTTAGTTATTTGCATTTTACCTGTTCTCAGCAGCTCTGCCTGCTGTCCACTGATATCGCATTAAACAGTCACATATGAATTGCATCTAGTCTTACAACAGCCCTGTCCTCTGAAACACTCCAGTGTTTGGATCAGGGAACAGCTCAGTGTGTTCAGACTGGGACCTGCACTGAGCACAGCCATGTGAATGTGCTCCTTGCTCCCAGCAATGCTCATTTGGTTCTGTGGTTCTCCACCTGATGCCCCAGCAGTCCTATTCTCTGTCAAGTGTCCTTCTCCAACTCATTTTGTTGAAATGCCAGAGAATACAACTGACAATCCCCAAATGAAATTTATCTGAAAGATTTCTTAACAGAAAAAGTAAGGTCTCAATGTGTTTTTAAGAGAAAAAGGACTCTGCACATAACTGAAGAATCCAAGAGTCTTTCAACCATTTTTCTTCAATCTGAGTGTAATTAATCATTGTAGCAATTCAAAACAGGTATTAGTTCAGTTTGGGGCTCAAGTTCAGGGAATTCTTGTCTTGGTGAATAAGAAGCTCCACTGACATTTCTCTGTTTCCTATCAAAGCACCTCTCCAAGGAAAGCAGGTCCTGGAGGTCTGGTTTAGGGAGCATGCATGCAGGATTTTAGGGACCTGTCTAATCTCAGTGTTGGTGACTACAACAGAGAAGCCAAAGCCACAGCTCTGTTTCCAATATACCTAAATCATTAGGAAGCTGAGATAGTGAAAGCACAAAACCACTGTGTTCATAATTCGTGGGATACTGAAGTCTGGTAACAAGCTTTATTTCCATGTTTTCTTTTTCCTAATATGTACACAATTTACTTCTGAAGTCGCGTGTACTCTGTAACAGAGCTCAGGAGCTTTTATTTTCTGAGGCTTGGATTTGTAGTGTCAATGTGTCACAGAACACCCCCAGAGGAATAACCTTTTACCCCATCAGTTTGTTTACTGTGGTGTTTCTTGGTTTAATAAATGAGGTCACTAACATTTAAACTTTTCCTTGCTCCTAAGGTTTTGTTATTGCTATTGAAAATTATTTCATTACTTCAGAGGGCTTATTTCAAATCAGTACCACATCTTTCTTTTGTTCATATCCCCGTAACATATAAGAAATAACAGTAAAATCTTTCTCTTCATTACCTTCCCCTCCAATCTCATTACTCCATGTTTCTTTATGTTGGATTGGATGAGTCACTCAAGTTTCTAATTCAAGTTTTGAAACCATTCAAATTTAAATTACATGCTTCAGACCATCAGCAAGTAACATCTTCTTATAAAGGTTGGGGTTTTTTTTTTGTGTGTGAAGAAGCATAATTTAAGTTCTAGCAATGCTGATAGTGCTCTGTGGATTTAGTCTTTTCTGCAGTTATCATTTTCAGTATGCAGAATATTCTGTTAAGTAATACACAGCTCTCCAGGGATTTACATATATTTTATTTATGGAGGAACCCCTACCATTAGAGAATCCTACCAACCTTGTTGGCTAAGTAGTTCCACCCAGGGAAGCATTTCGTCTTGTCTCAAGAATATTTCCTAATGACTTTACTGCAGTGAATTTCTTGCTGTCTACAACAAGTAATAGTTCTTAATCAAAAGGTTAATTTCTCACAATAAAAAGAGCTTTTAAGGTCTCTGCAAACTCTCTCATCAGCCTTTTATTTACTCAGTGTTGTGTAGTGGTTAATGTCCAGTCAGATTCAGACAGCAGAAGGACAATTCTGTATTCCTTGTTCTTCTGTGGATGCACTACATGATCCAGCTATATGAAAGAGTGTTCCTGAACCTAAGGCTCTCTATTTGGAAAGTGGAAGTAATAACCCATATGTAAATGTAAAGAAATATATGGGATTTTAGATTTTACAGAGGGGTCTTACAAGCCTTGTTCCATTTATTATTCCCTATACAGTGGAATATTTTCTAGTACAAAAGACTTTTAACCTTCAGTAAAGCCATTGTTTAATTTCTTGTGTTAAGTCTTTTCTGGTTGAGTACCAGAAAACCAGTGACCTTCACTGAATTATGAGAGCTATTGGGAACAGTTTCTACTTCTTTCTCGCACATTTCCTGACTGATAGAGCCAGGGGGGGAAGACTTAAGCCCACTCCTGGTGTGGGAAGGATACACTGCAACTTCTACAGAAGAAAGTTTTGCCTTGTATTAATCAAAACCAAGGCAAAACACAACCCCAAAACCAAAGCAAATGCTCTTGATCTGTTCCTTGGCTGTGCAGTGCCTTGCCTTCTATTTCTGCTTGAGATTATGTGCAGAGTAGTGAACATTAAACAAAGCATGGGTACATCTGGTGCTTTGATTACACTGTCAACTCAGGTAACGAAAGAGATAAATACTGATATCGATAGGACAAGCATTTTAACCAAAATACAGGTATGATAATTTGATAGTATTAGCAAACTGCTTTTATGTTGGGAATTGAACACAATCAATAATTTTCCGAGCACTGCAGCAGCAGGAAGACTACTCATTAAATTCAGTTAAATCAAAATCACCTTATGAATGGCTTCAGTGTTGGGAATAAACACTTTTCATTAATTTTGATATATAAATGAAAACTCATAACAGTTTTCCCCCCACTCCCTGTTCTTCCATTAGATTTGTTTGATTCCATTGCTCCCTCTGGGCTGCACAGGTGTACATGCTACAGAAATTTGGCTTGATGCACATTTACCTATTCCCTCCAAGCACACAGCTTCTTGGGAAGCTCTTAGCTTCCACTTACAGAATAAGAAAAATCACATTATGTAAATGGCAAATCAAAATTCAGCATTTACTAATTGCTGAAAAGTCTCTAAAAACCTGCATGTTTAGTGGTAGTGGCATCCCAGAACTTCACAGCTCTCACCCTCTGCTCTCATATGGCGCAGTTCTGCCACAGGAACCCGCACCAGCAACTTGAACTGGTGTCAGCCAAAGCCAGAGGGCACAGCATAAGATCCCCGGCTGTAAATATCACTGGACCACTCTGAAGTGGGCTCATTTCTGGCTTTGCCTTAAGCATCCTTTGAAGGGCTAATTCTGTTTCATTGCCCTCTATTTTCAGCTATTTAGCATAATTAATTTGATCAGCCCAGCGAAAAGAGTGCTTCTTTCTTCTGTGCTGCAATTGCTTTGACCCCTATTTCTACCTTTTAGATATAAGAGGTTCACATATTTAGAAATAGTGACTACTGCATTATTAGCAGTTATAGCTACAGAATAATTACTTCAGTAGGTGAAAATACTTATTTATCTATTTCTAAAATGGCAAATTTTCAGGTTGTCTCCATGTCATGTGTGTTTACACCTCCTGTCATGTTGCTACAGTTAAATATCTTTTCAGGAAACTGAATTGTGTGACTTTTGGAAAATGTGGGAACTATGACAAACTGTATGCTTCATAATAAGAAAATAATCACCTTTTAGGAGAAGGTCATGTATATGTACAATACTAACAGTTCATTAGTAACTATTAAGGAGAAATGCAGTTCTGATTAAATCCCAGCTTTTGTCCAAACTCGAAGCTAGCTTAATCTTACAGATCTTGAGATCATGAAAAGTCCAACAGACCTGCAAGAAAAATGATACTGTACCCTGAAACTCAATCACACTTTTTAGAAAAGTTTTAGAGTCTTTTTTAAATGGGAATATCTATTTCTGTTCCCACAACTCCAAAGCTCTCAAGCACGTGCCTAACTTCAGGAGAGTAAGATGACAATTAAATCAATATACGCTTAAAATCTGTTCCCCCTGAGAACACTGTTGCAGATTTCAGGTGTGCACCCTGTCTGTTCTGGGTTACCTGAGCTCACAGCACACAGCATGAGGAGATGTTTTGGATGGCAGGTAGTATTTTGGCTCATTTTCCTCCATTCCTTCCCCATCCTTACTCCTTTAAAGCCTATGTTGTTTCTCCAGGGTTTTGGGGAGCAGAGACAACAGCAGATATGGGATTTACCTGCGTTGCTTCCACCACTATCCCATATTATTATTTCTTCATGCAGAGCATTCAAAGCAGTTTTTGAGGCTATAAATTTATAAGCAACAAGGCAGAGGTGGGCTCATAGTTCACAGTGTCATGCCCTCAATCAATACACACAGAACATCCCAGGTGCTGCTGTTGTGGCTTGGGCACACAAGAACCCACCTCAGTTTCACACCGACTCAATCAATCCTCTTCATTCTTTCTTTTTTTTTAATAGACATGCTATGATAATAATTAGGTTTTTGTTCAAAGCAGCCATTCTGTAAGACATGATACTCAAGGTAATACTTTTGGTTTTACTTTATGGGCTTTTGTTTTGTTTTGTTTACAATTATCAGTGCCTGCTCCGGGTTCTCCAGAGAGCTTTTTTTCCGAAGCAGGTGCATTTTCAACTCATGTAATGGATTTAGAGATATTTGGCCATAAATAGATAGTGTTAAACGCTGCTGTAAAAATGAGATAAATGTTTATTACCCAAAAGGTTAATAAAAAATCCACTTGGGACCCTCTAGAAAAGAATTAATCCCTTTAAGCCTGTATTGAACCAGTGACAGTTGCACAAGATTCACAAGCAAATTGCATCCCTAAAACATCTTAAAAGCAGAAAAAAAAAAATCCCAGACTGCACACCACAGTAAATGGAGGGAAGGAATTCATGAGATAGGTACCATTTATTATCTAATTTAAGCACTTAGTAGCAGCATCTGTTTACAAATAACCACTTTCAGCATTAGATAAGTCCCATGTTAGGCTACTGTTCCTTCCCAACTTTATTATCAATCAGTATGATTTTATCAGGGTAACACAGAAAATCTCAGCTGAAAAACAATGAGCTGTAAAACAGTCAACAATCCAAAATGTCAGCAGGAAGAGGAATCAGCACTTGCCAGGCATAAGACACTTCATGCATATACAATATTTTCCCTGGATTTCATAGGTTCTTACACCTAGCCCTAATGGACTAAACGCACTTGACTTTTTGCTCCCCTTACACCTTGCTGTTGAATACAGAAAGGACATGTAGCAGCCCACATGGAAAAATAATTTAATTTCATAGGAGTACAGGTGATATTATGACCATCAGACCTGGCAGTTGCCCATGACAAAGTGAACATAACACGATCTGTTTACACAACAAACAGTCCCTCAATGCAAGCTCTTCCACACAGGCACCTTTCCTGCTCCCCTTGGGGGCAGGCAGAAGTCACACTCTGCCAAGATCAATATCCTTGTGGCCTCCCAAGGTTTTCAAGCATCCTCTTTCCTTATTTCCATTCATACCTCACTTCTGCTAGTTGTAAGTCTGCTTTTCCCAATCAACAGAATGGATAGCAAAACCTCTCTATTCGTGCTAGAGGTGATTAGTGGAGTTAAGAATAATTTGGCCCTCTAAGTCTTAAACAACCTGGCTGTCATCCCCCCCTTCTGGCTGCCTGCTAGAATGAGACAATATATCCAAGTCTGCTTCCCCAAAGGAATCCAGTGACTACCAGGGATGGCAGATTTGGGATAGCTAAGAGCAGTAGATGATTTCTGCACTATTTGGCAGCCAATACCTCCATACATTCTGCTTTTATTCTCATTATTTTTCCAGATGGCTGATGGATTCTGTCTGTGTGGGGACTGTCTTCAAGGAAGGACGAAAAGCACGTAATATGCTGTGTCTATCTACATGACTACTTGAAGCAAACACTGGAGATGAACCCGAGTTGAAAGGTGCTGACTGAGATCTGAACCTCCCAAGGACTGCAAATGTCCTTCTGGAGCAGTGAATTGCATATTTCAACAACTGAAAACATCGGGACTGCAACTCAACAAGAGATATTTGAGCCACAGATTTCACCTCCTGAGGTTTTCAAACTCTGCATGGAAGGACCAGCCTGGTATGCATCCTCAATGCATTTTGGTGAAAAAAGAGCTGCATAATATCAAAACAAGAGTTTCAGCACTAAAATAGTGTGCGTGGTGTGAACTAATGAGTTGTAAAAGACCTTTTGCCAGAAAATACAACCTACTTCTTCCTCTGACTCCTAGAGCTGAAATTACTGGCTGCACAAAGCAGTTGCATTTCGTTTTTGGAAGGCTGGCATAGGACATAGGAATTGCAGGCTCTAAATTCTTAGTAGGTACTACAGTCTAGCACATCTTTTTTTTGCTTTCATTTCCAATTGCTTCCATCTCCTTGTAAAGGCATGGAAAAAATAACTCTCTGTGAGAGTCTGACAATGAAAATGTTTGAACTAAACTGGTGCAAAATTTGACCAGTTGCTATTGTTTCTCTTTCAGGTCACTGTATTCAAATGATGGTTCTATTTTCTCAATAGAGTCATGCCATTATTTTATGCTGTCTTTCCTCTTCTATTTATTGTCCCTTTTACTTTTCCCAACACCACAGAGCTCTTAGGAAATCTGCACCTTTATCCTCCCAATCACTAAAACGCTGGAAGATTTAGTTTTTTTAACTAAATAATAAATGTTTTGAGATATAACCATTCCTTTTAGTGCATCTTTGTTAGCATGTAAGAAAATTCTGAAACTCCAGTTTATTTTTTACTGTGATGCTGTTTGCTAGAAATATATCCTGAAGTTAACGAAGTATCACTGCACATCAGAAGTTTAACCCAGATCCTTCAATCCCCCCAAACTTTGTGATATTTTAAGCCAGTGTAGAGTTCCAATTAACCCTGCCTTTGTGTATCCCCAGGTTGGAGTCCTGGGCTGATAAAATAGCCTAACTCCATCCTGAGATTGACAAGTTATTAATTAGGACAGCAGGCCTGTCACAACCTCTAAGCCTCACCAGCACTTCCACTGGTTCCTTGGAGAGATGTATTGTCGCCTACTATTGGGATTAAGCTTCTCACTTCCAAAATATAAGCCTCAGTCATGGCACTGGATTGAAAATGACTCTATTAGTATTTTTGCAGCCTGCTGGCCTGTATGTCTTCCAGTCTGGTTTTGAGGATGAAGTCTCAGATCATTGAAATCAATGGGAGTTTTGCCACTGACTTGACTGAGGCCAGAATTTTACTCTACATATTTTACAGGGAATCCTGAGAGAAAGAATTTAATTAACAAAGTAGATTATCAAGTGCAGCGGAACAAACACAGCCTTGAAATATCCTCAGTTGTCTCAGTAATGGAGATCGTGACTCCCATAATGCAGGGCAGGGTCTGATCTACAGAATCTTGCTATGGTGGCTGAGAAAGCAGCAGCCAATGTCATAAACTCTGATCAACTAATAGTGAATTACTGTTGTGGGACAATGCTCAAAGCACTTGGAAAAAACCCTGGAGTTAACAATGCTCTTGGACTCCAACAAAATAAAGGGAAGCTTTTACAAGGGATGATTGAAGAATTCTTGGGACTCCCTGTAAATTGAACTCTTGCCTTCACACAAAGGCATGGAGAGAACATACAGATTTGGAATCAGCAAGAACTGTATGTTTGCATATTACTGTTTGCATTGTATTACTTTACTATTCTCTAATGAGGCCATAAACATACAATAATGGCAATCAGATGTAGCATGAACTCTGTTTAAGAGAGTTTTCAGTTGCATTGTTTTTACCTTCCACGAGTTTAGGGAGGGAGCAAAGTGTGAAGACAAAACCAAAAAAAAAATCACAAACAAACAAATAATTTTATGGGAGAATGTCTGTGCTAGGGTTTTACTGAGAGTGTTGTATCCCATTTGAAGTATTCACATTTACTACCAGGTACCAGGAAGAATAGCCACAGTGCTAAAACATGAGTGCTTTTGCAGCTCTACTGGTTTAGAGACAGCTGCTTTTGTTGGATTAGATTCACAAGAAAAGCTCCAGCCAACGCCATGTAGGTCACCATGTGGGGTTCTAGCACTTGCCACACTGCAAAAACATTATTTAAGACCAAATTTTGTGAAGGAGCCAAGGGCCCTCTGTAGCATCTGGGTGTGCTGGTTTCTAGCTCATTGCTCAGAGAAAAATACATGGTTTCAAGACAGAAAATGGAAAGGGATTAATAGAGGGATTTTTGTACAATGCAGAGCTATGCCCAGTCTCAGATCTGAGTCCCCTATGCATTTATTAAAACCATCAATGTCCAGCTTTATAGTCACTGTTTTCAAAACATCCACAGGCTTGCAGACATCATGTAGAATTAGTACAAGTACAGTATGTAGAAAGGCAACACCACTAAGAATGTGTGTCTAATTGCACCCCAGTCTGGATAATACCGATTTCCACAGTAAAGCTATAGCCAGTCATAACAATTAAAAAAATCCCACCTTTTCCTTCCTACCCTTTCTAGTCAGCCTTTCTCAAAGCACCTCCAAATGAATACTATTTAATTGCTGGGTTTGAGAAAGGACTTAGTTATCTTAGATTAAGTTTCCAGTAAGCAAGAGTCAACGCTGCAGATTTATGCATTACCAATGTAACACACACAGGCTATCACACCTATTATCTGGGATCTCCTGGACTGCTTAAGTATGGAGACTACACGAAAGCACATTCCTGTTCTTGGCAGAGTTCAAATCTAGGTCATTTTGGCAACAGATATGAAGGAAAAGCAGTACAGTTCCTGGCTGTGCTAGAGAAATAAAAGTCCAGCTTCAGTCAGTTTGGGACCATGAGAAGGGCAAGACTCTCACCCAATCTTTAACACTTTGCTCTTTACACAGCTAGACATGTTAGATGTTAACTAGCACAGTACAAATAAGGAATCATACCAAAACTTGGGACACACACAATTCTGACTAAATCTAGGAAAACACATAAAAAACCAACTGACGACCAAGAGCCAACACTGTCACATTCACAGAGAACTGAGAAGGCACTCAGAGGAGGATATTTCCCAAGAGCCATGCAAGAATTTCCCATCATCATTTTTCTAAAAATTTCCCATAAAACTACACTTTAAAAGCATAAATAACAGTTCTCTTTTCCCACCTACCCCATCTGCAGTTCCTCGTCTGCCAAGAAGATGCCACAGATCTCTCCCTCCTCACGCACCAGCAGAAGCAAAAACTACTCTGCCACCAAGGTGAGACCCTCAGAAACACCTGGGTGCATCCCTGGGGTTTAAAAAGATTCAGCTGGGTATCGTCAGGCTCACCTGGCCCTGCCTTCAGGATCTTTATTCCTAATAATGCTGTCTACGAAAGATTGAGCTGGAAATGGCTTTCAGGTGAAGAAACTAATCAAATGCAAAGACCCAGGTTGTCCCCATAAGCATGAAATGGCAAAATGCCTTTTTTTTTTTTTAACAGAGTCATTTTCCAGGATGGATTTATATCTTGCAGTGTTCACAAGGCCCGTGTTTTCACAGCATTTGAGGCAAACAAAATGCTCTTGATGAAATACCAGCTCTTACTGTGTGCAGAATATGGCATTAAATTTATAGAGCAAAGGAAGAAGTGGTTTACTTGCCTTGAGGGGAATTGAGAAGTGACAGTAGGCACTTAACAGCAAGTTCCAATTACAGCATTTAAATATAATTGCATACTCTGTTAGTCTATGTCAGGGTGGCATCATTTTAATATGATTGTCACAGATTCTTTCTAATATTATGAGTGATGTGAGTGAAGCTGAGCCTACGGAAAAAGTTCAGTTCCAGGTCTTAATATACACTCTAATTCTGTCTGTCAATTATGCTACAGAAGAGTTCAAATAAAGGTCTGGGGATCTAGAGGATGTAGCTACCTTTATTAAAGTACTTCTATTGTAAATAGATGTATGGGTCAGGAGACAGTTATCATTTGGTCTTGTTATTTTTTATGAGCCTACTACTATTAGAATAGACTCTTGTGTATAATCATTTAGATGTGTCATGGAATCTTATTTCAAATGGAAACTGTGAAGTGAAATAACAAAATTTACAGCTTGACCTCTGCAAAAACGTTCATTTAGCCACTCCCATTTGTGCATTATATATAGTATTACAGGAGAAAATTATAACCCAAGAATCCAAAAGCACTTTGTATATCCTTTATAAACTCCAAACTTTTAATTATATAATGGAAATTTAACTATGCAAAGAATGGAGATTGATGTTTAGTAGTTAAACTTCAAAACTAAAAATAGGCATTACTCTTCTGGTAATGGCAAAAATGTGTCAGACTGTTTCTTCTGGTGTAAAAACCACATGAAGGTGTTCCTGCCTCCTTGCTCCCCCACATCTAGGTCTGCATTGGGATTTACTGCCTCCACAGTTGTGCTGTAGGAACTGATTGTATGTCTGCACTTCAGACTTGATCAGAATTTATACAAGTTGAAAAATGTCTGCTTTTAGAGGGCTTTTTTGTTCAAACCAGCTCACTGATCTGGTTTAGAAAGCACAGTTGCATCAAAAAAGTATTGCAGCTCAGAGGCTGGAATCAACAACAGCAGTAAAGGGAGAGAAATTGTTTATAACAAGCTTCCTAAAATATTTTCGACTGCTGGAGAGTATTTAAAATGTCTCTATACAGGCACAAACTGCAGGTCCTACACCTTATCAAATGCTGTTGATGTTTTGTAGGCAGTATGCATAAACAGAATTGACAAAGATGCAGCCACCTCCTTGGAATAATCCACTTCTGTTGTAGTGATGACCATGATCAACCAACAGAATAAAACAGGAAGAAAGCTCCATAAAACAGAAAGCAGAAGGTGGAATTATAAGGCAGTAATTACCAAAACTTCCTCATTTTTGTGCAAATCATCACCAGATCCTTCAACAAGTTTACATCTCATATTAAAATATCACTGCCACCAACAAAACTATCCCCGAGCACCATGCTGGCACTTGAGTTGCTGTAATCATGCAGGAAGGATGCCACTTAGTGAATCACTGGATTTTCCTTGGTGGTTTCCCATCCAACACTACAGGGCTTGGCTGTGTTTAACTCTCAAGATCAGGCAGGATCTCAGCCAACATTGCATGGCCACATATTTTCTTAACCCTCCGACCAGCTGCCATGCTAAAAACACAAGTTGCAAATGCCCAGCTACACAATTCCTTAAATTTAGGATGGTCTCTTCAAGCATTTTATTGCCCCAGTCTCTATGCAGTTACTTTCATCTATCAGTCACTCTATTTTCTCTGTGGTCATTTAGGGTAGCAGGATAATTTTTAAACAGATTTTCTTTCATGGAAAGAACAAAATAATATCAATATATGGAGTTTCTCCTAAAATGACCTTTGCTGAAACAATGGCTATCCTGGGGGCTTATGAGAAAAGACCCAAAAAAGAGATGTACATTTTGGAAATCAGTGAAGCAAGTGAGTGATTGTCGTACGAGCCCTTGGACAGCACTGCGCAGAGCTACCATATGCTTCCTAGTGCTCCCCTAACTGCCAGCTGTCTCCACCTTGCTCCTTCCAAATGGCAGAGGGGGCAGCTGAGTTGCCAAACTTGATGTTTTGACCTGCAGTTATAGGCAGAGAACAGGCTTGGGGTCGGTTTGATAAGAACATAAGCTACATGTAAGTAGAGCAAGGACAAAAGAAGGTCACATCGTTCCGCTGCTGTCACGCGAGGGCAACTGAGGAAAAACAACAATACAGAGGCATTTCTGCGAAACTGGGGGGAGATGAAAACAAAGCCCAGATTCTGAGCAGCATTTTGCGTCCATTTTTCCCTTCATTTGGAAAAGAGGCAAATGTTATACAAAGTGCCAGG
The DNA here is from genome assembly GCA_013397795.1 of Orthonyx spaldingii. Classification (NCBI taxonomy): domain Eukaryota; kingdom Metazoa; phylum Chordata; class Aves; order Passeriformes; family Orthonychidae; genus Orthonyx; species Orthonyx spaldingii. The sequence goes on from VZTJ01000758.1 coordinate 138,392, forward strand.
CAATAGAAAATTGGATCCACTGCCCTTTGCATTAATGTGATCTGAATGTAGATAAGCCTAACACAAATGAATTGTTGAAACATGTGCAGGCTGGGGAATCTGTTAGAGTCACCATATCATAATCTTTGTTCTCAGAATGACCCAATTTGCTTTCTTCTGTCTCTTCTTATCCTCCCTTCCACCATTTCTCACCACGTTGATGGAGAACCATCACAATAAGTCTTAGTTTGGGCTCTGTGCCACACTGGGCCTTGTTTCTAAAGACTGGTGCTTAGAATCACAGAATGGTTTGGGGAGGGAGGGACCTTAAAGATCATCCAGTTCCAACCTCCCTACCATGGGCAGGGATGCTATGCACTATACCTGGTTGCTCCGGGCACCATTCAACCCAGCCTTGGACACTTCCAGGGATGGGGCAGCCACAGCTTCTCTGGGCAACAGAAGAGCTCCACCCCAGTGAGTGGCCCCCGGGACACAGAAATGGCGCGTCCCCAGTGCCTGCTGGACTCTGAACTTGTGCTTTCACAGACATCCTGACGCAGGGGGAAGGAGTGTGCTTGTGCTTCTAAACATGATGAGGATGTTAGGTGGAAGCCCTTAGACCAAGAGGAGAAAAGCCACTGTTCTGCTGAATTACAGTGGTTGCTCCCTGATCCTGTCACATTGCTAAGGATAGTATAGAAATCCCTGAGAAACCATGTGTGAGACACCAGCCTCTTAGCAGAGTTTTAATTATTTTTCCAATGCTTTGTTATGGTGGTGTATCTGGTGATTTTTTACTGTGCCAGATGGAATCCTAAAGCTTCCTTCTTATGAAACATTAAATTGGACAGGTTATGACTGCCTGATTTGAGTTACTCTCTAAGGTATGCATCTCATGGGAGATTTTACGAATAAAAGTTTTTAATAATGAAACACATAATAGGCAGGTGTGAGGCACAATGTAGGAACACATCCTTATCTCAGTCATAAACTGAAAGCTTGGAAGAAATGCTAATAAACTGTTAAAAGCATTTAATTAAGTGTGGCCCTAATAAATTGTGTGTGCTTGGACGTGTGAATTTAAGAGATCATAAAACCTCAAAAACTCTTAGGAATTTACCCCAGGGCACCTGGAGACACTGAACATGCCACAGGTTCTAGGAAAGGCAAAAGACAGTGCAATCACTTTGTCAGTCTTCATTGCCCCAATACCTTCCTGAGGGTTTCATGACCTGCAGAGCAAAGAGTGCCAGGATTCACATGCTGCAGCCAAGCTGTCTACCAACCAGGCAAAACCAGACAGGAAAGTGTGAAAAAATGCTTAACTGATTTTAACTACCTTTCAGACTGAAGGAAGATCTGCAGAATGAGGCTCCTGATGGCGTGGGTTTTAAGGGGCACATGCTGTCTTGTTTCATTGTGACCTTTAGTATTTTGTAAACATATCCGAAGGACAACTAAGTTTCTGCAGGTTGGGTAAAAATCAGTATTTAGTAGAGAAAGACCCACTGAATGAACCTGTACATACTCCAAGGAAACATTTATCACAAAGCTGACAGTATTAGATCTCCAAGAATCCTCAGAGAATTGCTCCTACCTAGCATCCCAAAAACCTCAGTTTGACCCTGCATCCGAAGGCTTACACTAAGGCATAAATTCAAAGAGAAGTCCAGGCTTCATTAGCTCTAATTCTCATAGAATAGGTTGTTCCAAGTCTCTGCTCTTGAGGTTTCCTAAAGCAGTCCTTGCTGGATGCCACAAACTTCAAGGGGCTGTTCAGCAGTCACAGATCATAGTGGCATCAGGTGAATGTCTTCAGCCCTGGAACACAACCAGGATATTCAGCTGGACTGCTGAACTGACTTTTCAAAACAGGAATTTTCTCCACTCTAGACTTACTTTGCATTGCCAGGTTGAACTGACTCTGTGCTTGGTGATTTGCTCTTATAATCTCCAGAATGCTCTGCGCTTCCAAGGGCTCCTTGGTACAGAAGTGTACAAACAGCAAATCGAGCTCAAGTAAATAAGGTGGTGCTCCCTGTGCATGCACTGAACACAGACACACAGAGCCTCATTATTGAACTCCCCTCTCACATCCATATGTTGCTGCATTTCCCTAATGATGCTTCCACCGTGCCAGTGTCTCCTCCTGAACAGGAGATGCACAACAGCTGGTGAAACAGGACAAAGTCAGGGGAGAGCAGCTATTAGAGGAGTTAACTGGTGAAGCCTGGACACCACTAGGAGACATTTTCCATGTCACTGTGCATTCAGCATGGAATCTGTGTCATCACATGGTGCGGCAGGCTTGGCAAATCTGCTCCAAAGCTGAGTCTGCTGGCACTTTGCAATTACCATCATCCCTGCTGTCGTTGCTCTTTGGCTGCCTCACTGCAAATGGTGTTCTCCTGGCACCTCTGCTGCCACACAGACAGACAGACAGGGCTCAGTTTAGTCCCAGCCTACCTACATAGTCTGTCACCAGGCTGAATGGGAATACTCTGGGCTCCTTTTAGATGGTATTAGTCCATAAGAGACAGCCTGAAAAACAGCGATATAATTATTTTCTGCTTTTATCCAGGAATAGAGGGGGAATTCCTGATTCTCTACAGGCATAAAAGTATTCAAGTCTGCTCAGTTCAGATGTTATTTTTTCAGTGAAGATCATGCAACAGATAAAGAGTCCATGAACTTCAGGCATCACACCTGAATTCTTTAAAGGGGCAGCAGACATTGCTGGGAATTGGAGTTTGGCTTGTGTGTAAATCAGCACAGGAGTGGATAATAAACTATGCTGGTGTTGAAGTAATTTTGTATCTGTCAGAGGCAGTTCCTTCTACATAAAACTGTATTCACTGTGGATTTGCAGTTATAAAAATGGAAAGGCATGAGGACAGAGCAGCTCCTGGCTCATTTGTCAGATGTTGGGAGCATACCATGCTGTACTGGACAAACCTGTTTTTCCTGCTGTGCAGATCCTTTTCCGCATTTCACCCCTTTCATATATCCAAATAAACTCTTCATTATTTTATAGTTGTTGAGGAATTCTTCAAACCAGTTACTCTGTTTCTGTACTTTGTACAGAAAGAAGGATATTACTTATCATTCCATTCTGCTGCTCTCATTTACCGTGGAGAGAACACATTTCTTGTTCACTGACCCCTCTGGATGGCAGGAGTAAATGTTAAAGGGATTTGCTCTACATCTACCCTATCAGAGTCCTGCTCAGTGTGACTGATTCACTGTGCTAATACGTAATTTAACACACCTTGAGGATTTTTGCTTGGTTTTTTTTTTTTTTTTTTTCCCCTGAATCTGCATGTAGCCAAATCTTTGGGCAAGTGTTATGGAGGTTGAATTCCCATCTCAGAAAGAAACTGACTTGAACATTCCGGTGGCTGACAGCACTGGGCCACTTCATACAGCCAGTACATTGGCACAGGTCTACAAGCTTTTTGGAAAAAGAACATTTAAACTTGGATTCATTACCCACATGCCACATTATTGTGCTAGGACCAGCAGAGCAACAACTGCACACTCAGGTATCTTCAGAGAACTGCTGGCTTGCCATTTTTTTCCTTTCTTCTGCCAACTCCTGAATACAAGGAAGCAATATTTGTACAACCTCTACTTCTTTCAGGAAATTCCCTGTCTCTGAAAGGTTTCATTAGTTCTTTCATGAAGCTGCTATTAAATTACATGATTTTATTTGCAAAACAACGAAAGAGTTCAATCTTCTGATGCAGAAAATTAAATACTAGTCTTTAAATGTTCTTATTATTTGGAAACCCATGGTTTCAGTGTCCAGCTTTATCTACTCTGTCCTGTACAACTGAAAAAAAATTTCTGTTAATTTTTTTCTGGCTTTGACATATTTCTATACCACTGAGCCATGTGTTTTACTGCCTTCCTTCTCTTAGCTACTGTATTGCAAGAGTGAACCTGTGGCATTTAGGGATAATGCAATTTTCTTTTGGATACCTGACCCACAGCAGAGGGACCAAAGGGACAAAGTTCTTTTGTTCTACTTGTCCCACATAAACCAGATACAGAAAATATGTGTAAGCCTCTCTAAACATTCCTATGGACAAAATCTCTGCTGGTGTTGGCTGACAAACTCCCCTCCAGCGTTTTCTTCTCATGCAACCAGAAGACTTCCCTGATACCAAAACCAAGTAATTTTCATCTAGCGTGTTTGGACTAACCTAATCAACATGATGTGACCATCTATTTTAAAGTCTGCAGGAGGACAACTAGACCAGTGCAGTACGACTTGGAGCAATTTTTACTCTAAACTTTACCAGACATTGTCTGCTTTAGTTTATCTTTATGGCTGGTTCCTTAGCTTCTGGCAAGGCAAGTATTTAAAAAATGAACATATGTTGCATAAAATGACAATGCATGTAAATTAATTATTTGACTCTGACACACATTTCTAGCGTAGCCTCTTCCTGCAGAGTAATCTCTATGGCTCGTGATTCTGATCATGTGCTGTGAAGTCTGTGAGGCCAGTCTGCTGAAATGCAGCTGCCTGTCACGAGTCATTCATTACCTGTAGATGCAGGTGAGCATCCTATATGAAGTAAAGATGAACTTTCAAATAATTGATCTAATGAGGACGGGAAATACTGTAGTAATTAGTGCTTTGGGAGTAGCTGTTAGGGTGGATAAGCTCCTTCTGTGGATTACAGAATGTCTGATTTCTGGATTCAAGTTACATGCAGTGCAGGTGCTATTTACTCATCTGCCTTGTAGATGAGTTGTAGATAATTTTTTTACGTAATGTCAAGTAAATACAAAGCATTGTGGTTAATAGCTTTGAAGAGTGCTAATAATAATCATGTTTTTTGCTTACTGCTCCCCAAATAACCTTCCTGACTGGATTTCTTTTCTTAAAAATTGAAGCTGAATGAGAGAAAACAGAATCAGAACTGCCTGAAATGTCAAATCTTAGGAGCACAGCTTGGAGCGCAGACAGATGGACCTAGCAAAAAGCAACTGCATATAAAAGTGCTATAATCCGTTGGAGCAGCATGTTAGTCGAGAACAATCAGATTCAAAATTGTTCCTCTGAAATTTTCTCGCTGGCAACCAAACATTGTGACTTTTGTCATCGTGCTACGAGGATGAATCAGATGGGTGACAAGAGCCAGGGACTGGAGAGAAAGCAGCAGATGTGAAGACAGAAAAGTGAAGCCAGCACAAAATGCCGCTATCGCTTTTGAGGGGAGGTAGTGATTACGGCATTAATCAACATTCCATAATCAATGGCAAAAACCCTGAGGAGTGCCAATATCTATTCATCTTTATTTATGCATATGCCAATCCTTCTTTATAATGTTGTCCCTGGGAGTGGTTTCTAGGTTATAAAGATTGTTGCCATGAAAAGAGATAATTGTAGTTCATGACCTGGAGGCCAAGGTGGTACATAATGACGCTATTGTGCTGCGGGATGTACAGGGAGCTCTAGAATGAGGGTGGAATGTAACCAAATACGGTATTCCAGCGGAAAGTCAACAATTTAAACAGAGCATTTTAAACAGAAAATCCTAGCTGTGCTATTAGAAATATGCTTTTGCCAGGATGTAATTACACAGAAAACCAAATTATATCACAAAAGTGATAGCATTCCTGACATCAACAGCCAAAAAAGTACTTTACCCCAGGAACCCACCAGACCTGTGAACAAAGGGAAGTTGTGTTGGAGGGCTGTTAGCCTGGAATGGAATCCTACCTTTGAGTGCATAATGCTTAACTCCTTCCTCGCCTCTTGAGCAATGCTTTCTATCTTGCTCACCCCATAATTACATCCAATATCTGCCATGTTTGAGACTGAGAACTATTTCCCTGTATGGTACTAAAATGTCCTAGTTATAAGCCTTAAAATTATCTAAGAAAGTGTCTGGCTTAGCAACCTTTAAGCCTGCTATTTCCAGAAGGCTTCAGCTCAGCACACCGGATAAGGAGGCCTCAGGGATGCTTTGCTGGTTTTGGCAAGGACTGTACTAAAAACCTGAAGCAATTCTGACTTCTCTTTACTGGTTGCAATCTCATTTTCTATTTTCAGCATAATTTTAGTAGAACACCAGAGTGCCTTTTTTTATGCTCAGACATACAGATAATAAGTTGCATTACACCAAGTTGGAGGATTACATGATTTTTGGAAAGACTTGAGTGTTAAAAGTTTATGAGAAGTTTGATTTAAAACTACAGTCTACACCATGTTCCCAAGGGAAAAAGAGAAGGCTCCTTTAAAGCTTGGAAATGATGCTCCATTTGCATTGCATGGATCTGAATATACTGGATTAAGTTGCTTTATGTGATGTTATGTGACTGAACGTAACCAAGTATAACCATATGGTCCATAAAGTAACTTGTGAAATAGACTTGCCTTACCATGGGAATAGATGTTGCTCATTTACGATCCCCAAAATATTCTGTGTCTGAATTGCTTGCAAGTAGTACGAGGGAGCTGGGCTGTGTTTTGAGGCTGGTGCAGCAGCCAGACAGAATCCTGACACCAGCTCAGCTATAAAAGGTACTTGTAGGTCAAAGCTACAGAACAATCTGTATCATGCTGGTTGCTGTCGTTAGCGTTTCCCAGCGCAGATCTGTTCAATATATAAAAATGCTAAATTACTGATCCGGGTTATGTTAAACTGAAGGCTGTAAAGACTATCACATTATTCTGGTTAGATCTCCAAGGAAAAGAATAATCTTGGAATCCAGTTCTCCTACACATCTACCTCAAGGATAAAATAATCTGTCTGAAGTGATCCCAATTCATTCCTCTGTAGCTTTAGTACCTGTCTGATATCTTTGACAGGTAATTCTTTCCATCCTTTTGGTGTGTAGTTCAATCACATAAAACTACACTAACACTTCTCAAATATTTCAAATACACACTTTTGCTGGTTTATGTAATAATGATTTGTAAATCCTAGAAGCTTTCCTGACACACCTTGAAAGACTTTAATTGCATTTCCAAGTTGGTTGCTTATAGTAGCACTTGGATGTTATGGAGTCACTGGATGCTACTAAGATGGACCATAATTACAAAGTTAAGACTCAGATCACAGTTACTTCAGTATCCTGCATCAATCTGAATACAGAGCCTGGGACTAGGCTATGACAAAAACCAGAATTTAAATGAGAGCCTTCCCCAGGACAAAGAATGCTTCAATCCAGAATTTTCATTTAAAATTTTGCTAAGATCTACATTTTTTTTTCACTTCAAAGAATGGCTGAACATATCTGGATACTAAAAACATGTTCCTGTGAGAACAGAATTGGAGCACACTGAGCATTGGAGACTCAGTTGGCTTTCTTTTCTATGTTCTTCATCGTCAATAACACCCATGAAATCCATATTTTAAGTAAATAAAAGGACAGAGAAGAAAGAACAAATAATGTGATCAGCAGATTAATCTAATAATCTTATGGTAATACTGGCAATAACCATTGTTGTTTTAAAGCATGATGAACAGTGCTTTTTGATTAAAGCTGCATGGCAAAAATGCACATTCTGTTTCTTAAATATCTTAATGAAAATGATTTTACTAACAGATACATCCTTTCCCACTTTCCTGTGAGTTGAGTAATACTGGATAGAAACCAGTGGCTAGGTAAGTGAACCAAAAGGACACACTTCTGATGAATGTCCAGAGGCCGTTCTGTATAATACATGTTGCAACCTTATAATTAAAAAGTGAAGTCTAAATTCAAATATTGCATCAACTACCTGTTGACTTTATTAGACCAGTAGTTCCTTATTACCTCTTAGATTTTTGGGAGGCATCCATAAATATCTAAACCCCTGCTAAGAATATAAATCCAGAGGTGATGATCTCTATTTCATTACAGAGATTTATGCCTTTAACAAGAAAAGAGAATATTTGATACTAATAATAAAGATCTTCACAAATTTCCTAGGGAGTTACTTGACTGTATCATCTTGTGCAGTTACTCTATTCATACCCAATTTCATGTGCTCTTTGAAGACTGATCATTCATCTTTTCTATTTTGTTAAATAAGAGATTCCAGAAGTCATGTAACACCTCTCTCTGTGCATGTGTGTCTGCATGTGAGTGTGCATGTACATGTAGGGAAGTTTCTCCCTACTTTGCACTCAGTGACACATCAATCCACACACAACTCTAATTTCTCAATTTTTTTTTCCCAGAGTGTTTCTGCAGATGCCGGTGGTAGAAGTATCAAGCCCTACTCATGAACGTTGGATGAAAAGAGATACAGGCATTGGCTTCCCCACTGCTCAAGGAACTCATTTTTGAGACTTATTTCACCTCCAGAAGTAACTGAGCACCTTAACTATTTAAGTTATAGTGATGGGAGCTAAATATAATTGTCTTACCAGATATTGAATTCTTTCTACATCTGGCATTAACATGAAGTGATGAAATGGGCAGGAAAACAGGAATTAGAGGTAAAGAAAGGTAGGAATGGATATTCATTCCTAAAAGTATGCATCAAAGCTCTGGGTGCTATGTCCTTTTCACAGTATTTCCACCATCCCTCAGTTTCTTCCTAAAATGTAATTTGAGCAGGTGGCCAGAAAAGAAAGAAAACTCATGAGAAACTAAAAGAAAACTTGGTCTCATTATTTCATACCTAAAAGCTCAATGCTATGACACTAAATGTAGAAAAAAACAGAAATAAAGTTTTTTTGACCTTTGTCCTTTGGACACCAGCTAGATCTTTTTTCCCCACTGTGACTGATAAGCATAGCAAAAAGGGAATGAAACCACGCCAAGCATGTCCAAGTTCTTTGTGTCCAAGCCTTCAGTTTCCTTCTGAGAAAGGGAGTAACCTCTGCATTTTACATTATTGAGCTGCAACTAACAAAAGTAGTGCCTCCTTCCTGTCCCACTTTACAGCAGACCAAGGACATGCACATCATGAGATTATTGATTTATTTTACCTTATTTCATTAAATATGTATTTGTGAGGGAAACAGGCACAGCCAGGATTATTCCCTTAGAACAATTTCATAAAATGCACATGTTCTGCACAGACTTTTAGGCACAGACTAAACATCCATTACTCCTTCCTTAGATATTTTCCTCAGGTCCTTCATTTTATTTTCCTCTCCCCTCTGGATTAGAAAAAGTTGAGCCGTTTCCTCCATAAAGTAATCATCTTCCTAAAATAAGAAAATAGATACTTCTGACAACTGTATATCACTATGGTATTCAAACTACACAAAATAATCCCAACATCTGTTTCTCTGTCAATTTTCCAAACCCTAACCTACTAATAACATGCTAGACGGATGGTAAAACCAACTCTCACGCTATCTGGATCCTTCTGATTAAATAAATGCAATGTGGATGTGTGGCAGCTTTTGTGATAACAGAAAAACGTATGGAAAAAATAGATGCAAAAAAAGAATCACAACAAAAAAAAGGTAGCATATGCCACCGATAAGCAAACATCACAAGTAAACTCCAGAAAAATAATTTGAAGACCTGTCTTTCATCAAAACAAATTTGATCTGTTCTGTTTTTACAGTTATATCACTTACAAGACGGTTTCTTGCAGGTTTTGAAATCATGGTTGACCAAGGAAAACATTCTCTTTTTCTGAGTGTGTCTAATGCTCAGAAAAATGTTCTCTTGATTGACTAACATCTCACTCTGGGTACTGGCATCCTGGGACTGCTTGTTATCAGTGGACAATCATTTTAGTGTTAGGAATTCTGCAGTGAAGGCTGTTGCCATCTAAACATGCACGAACATTAAGGATGTTCTATTGCATATAACTGTACCTTAGCTAATCTTTAGGAAACAATCGATGGATTTGATAAAGTATTTTTTCCTATGTTGGAGCCATAGATGAAGCAAGAGGCAAAAAGAGGCTGTCATGGCATCCATTTCTATGCCAGACTTGTAAAGACCTTTCTTCTGCTCGGTACATGTGATGTGATTAATGACGGTATGTACCTGAGAATGGCAAACTGAATCAAATTGGAGATCCTGCTACTTAAATATCCCATCTCCAGAAACATATAAGAACAGAACAAGTAGACAGGTAGGCAGCAATAACCTTCTCCCAGGTTCTGATAAGCGGCATTGTATGAATTTCCAAAGCTAGAGATAGTGTTCATATCTTTGCACCGAACAGCCCTTGCTGCACTTTGCTTCTCTCTGTTTGAATAATCAGGTTTTGGAGTTGCCTTCCTGTGGTTTCTACAGCTGTCTGGTTGCTGCAACTTGGAAGAATTCGTGTGATTATCTCTCCATCTTTTTTGTGCTATTTAATTTGAAAAGAGAAAGTGCAGCTGCCTCATTCCTCTTCAACAACTCTGCACCTAACTTCCAGCTAATTTTGATTGCACATTCCCATATAACCCTAATACCTCCCTTTGTCTGTAACTGGCTCTATGAATGAAGGCACGGTGATTAACTTACAGTGATGACATGCCTGCATTGACTTCTCTGCTATGCATTGTGGTATATGACAGGGTTTGTTGTGTAAAGCCTTTCAGGCTATCTGCTGTCTGAAATAATCTTGCAAGAAAAGGTTTAGTTTTTAATGATAGCATTCTAAGTATCAAAATGGAGCTGAGAATGGGAAAAAAAAATGGAATGAAGTAGAAAACTTATGATAGAACACCTTCTAATTACAATAACACACTCCAGGGCTCAAATTATCAAATGATAATTTACACCTAGGTGATTTGACAGCACTCGGCCTTTGGCCTTCTGCCTAACAACACAATAGGCGTAAATCATTACCAAGCGATTCACACCCTGTCATGTCTTATTGCTTAATTAATTTGTCTAAAAGGCTTTCCACGAGAACTTAGAGCAAATGCCTTTGTTGTACATCTTTTAGTATGGGGGTCAGTACCTGCCCTCTCTGTCATTCTCAGCTCTCATTTCAGCCTGCTGTAGTTCAACAGCAAATCTTTGCTTTTTCCATGCAGTCATTTAAATTGATGTTTGCATTTTGTGCTCCCTTCTTTTTTAGGTGAGTTCATCAGTTGTTCAATGGCTGCTGTGGACCCATGGATGAAGGTTAAACTCACAGTGAGTTTAGGACTGTGGAGAGCCTAGAACTGATCTTATGGGTCACTGGAATATTCAACTCCAGCAGTTGAAATGTTATTTTTATTAACTTGTCAGTGTATGTTTATTCAAGCAGCAATATCAACCTCATATATAATCTTAGAACAAGTAAAGCTATGTTGTTGAGGCAGACATTAAATATTTTGAATATAAATAATGTATAGTATACTCTTACAATGATCCAATCCAAAGCCCTGACACTGTTCTGGAGAATAATAAATCTGATTATATAAAAAAAGGAGTTAAACGAATTTATGTGGAATATAACTACTGATAGCCATTAGATAGGATGATCCAGCTGCAGTCTTGAGTCCTTAAACTGCTGATTGCTGAAAGCCGGAATGATTTTACAAGGGAAGTGACCCTGGAATTCACTTCTGACTCCTTTAGTAGGGAGGATGTTAGGTTAGATGAATCAAACATGCAGGAAGGCTTATTCATGTTCTTATGAACAGTGATAACCAGAATTTCCTAAGCAGTCTTTTCTGCTAGAAAAGACAAAAGATTGACAAGAAATATTCCATAAGCCTTTGCAATGAAAATAATTTGTCTAGGTGTTTAGTTAAGCCCTACCCAATCCTCTTCAAAAGCTTCCTTTATCAAAATAATTTGCCTGTCCTGAGAACAAACAATATGTGACCTGTCCTTGCATCCAGAATAGCCACTGCTGGAAGACATCCAGGATCTGGAATGATGAGCTTGGTACAAAACTGAAGGTGGGAGCCATAAACATGTGATGTTAAAGGCAAGGGAAAAGCTGGAGATAGGAATTACATCTTTGAGCAAGCAATGGTCTCTCAAGGAAAAGCACTGCTGTCGTAAAATTTTCTCCTATCCCCTTGCTCTAAATGCTGGGATTTTGAATAAAAAAAATTGCTCTTGTAAATTAAAAAACTAAACAAAACAAAACCAAACCAAAAAAAAAAAAAAAAAAAAAAAAAAAAAAAAAAAAAAAAAAAAAAAAAAAAAAAAAAATCAAACCACTTTTAGTGAGTGAAATGGAATTGGCTCAAAAGCTGAAGTCGTTTAGCTTTTCTTGCAAAAGGCACAGTGGAAGGGCAGGGAGGCCACCAACGTGCCTCCAGCACTTCTCAGAAGACAATGATGAGCTGATTTCATTCCTGTTTAATTATTTGGTCTTTCTTGCTTTGGCTGTTACCTAGAACTAAAAAACAATTTCATAATACCTTGGGTTGCTTTGATTTCACTTTACTGACTGTAATCTTTCCATGATGAGATCGTGATTTCTTCCAGACATCTTCTGGCTGAAGACTGACTGGGCTGGGAAGTGTCCATAAACTATCTCAAGCTATGGAACACTCACTATTGGCCACATGGAGGCTTTTAATGTCTCTGCAGGTGAATGCAGAATCAAATTTCTGTGCAATTAGCATTTGTGTTCTTGGATACATGTGTGATTCCTATTAGAAATTATATTTTGGGAAACCATCAATCTACCTCACACCTCTTCCTTGACTTTTAATGCTATTAATATAAGTAAGAAAGCAGTGATAGGAATGCAAAAAAATAGACACAAGACTACATTTATCTTCCAAGAATCTTATTTCTTCTTAGTGAATTTTGTCTTTGAAAATGAAATTATGTACCTGCAACTTAACACCTGCAAACTACAGAAATTTACTTCACTTCTTTGACAAGCTGAGAAGGAACATCTGGGAAAACCAAGCCAGAATGTGAGCAGTTGGGAATTTGATTGCAAGAGAATATAAATTGTTCCCTTAAATAGAGTTTACAAATTAAGACTATTTTCTGAGAATGTCCCTTATCAAAGGTACTTACTTTTTAATTCTTAAAAACGGAACTGTCTCTTAACTCAAATTTCAGATTAAGATGTTCCAACCGATATTTTCTCTTTTTTTCTTGCTTACGTTAATTTGCTTTGTGTTCATTGCACCTTTCCACACCTGAGTTTGAGCTTGCAGATAAGACCATGATTTTATGACTATTTGTGTAATGGCAAAATCAAAATGGTGATGTCAGAATTTGGCTCTCACTGTTTCCAAGTGTGTTGACTCTAATTACGTAAGGGTGACTGAGGCATAACCTCAGGTGTCTTTCAGCAGATCAAGGCTCACTGTTCTTTGCAGCCTTTTGCTCCAGAACCTCATGGAACAAGAACAGCAAGTAGCAGTCCTCTTGATTCTGAAGATTTCTTGTTTATTGTTTTGACAAATATTTGACTTATTTGGGAACCTCATATAAGATAGCAAATTACATCAATGGTTTTAGCAAAAGTCGTCTTATAAATTTGATATTTTGTCCATGTGGTTCCTACAGCATAGGAGAACATGATTTGGAGGTAGCAGACAATTACACTTCCTAAGAAGCCAGGTGAGCAGGGCATGTATTTCACCACTAAATAACCTTAATAACCCTCCTGAACACTCATCAGACCAAGTGACCTGCTCGGCTCCAGCAAGGTTCACATGTTACCAAGATCAGCTGCTCAGCCTGAAGGAGGGCCAGACCATGCAAATACTTAACATTGCACAGAACACACAGACAAGCCCAATAGTGATGATTTCAAAGGCGGTTGTACAGAGATCTAGCTGTTCCTTTCATTGCTTTTATTTTTAAAAAAGGAGTTAATTCAGTGTCATTTCATCCCCTACAACTGTTGGAAAAGCACCCATGAGTCTGGCTATCAAGTTAAAAGGAAACTTTATGGGGACCACCCAGAATCTGTCCTTGGTTATCCAGGGCAACAGAGCCTTAATGAAAGATTTTCTTTTTCCCCTGTTTTTGTCTTAAACTTTAAGAGGCAAGGAGAGCCCTTTAAACATTTAGGCAGCTGCCCAGACACTAGCTTGCTCTGTCACTCAGCTTGGCCCACACTCTATGACTTCCCTTATCTTAATTCCAAACTCTTTAATAGTAACATTGAGTACTCAAACCCTAAGCCACTTTTGATCTTTTTATTAAAAAAAATAGCAGGTCTGGGTGGTTGGATTTTGAAAATGCATATATCTCCTTCTCATGATTTACTTGTTCTTGACCTTAAAAAGTGTATGGAAGGTATCATTAACTTCAGGAACTTGTTTATTTGACTTCTGAAACCCTGGTTCTTGCATGGATCAGCCTCATTTCTGCTGGCTTCTCAGAATGTTCTGAACATAAAGCAATAAATGCTCTTACCAGCTTTCTCTGGTAAAGGCAGCATCTCTGCTATTTCCCAATGTGGTTTTTGAAACAGCAGTGGCAGTGTTCTTCATCTTCATCTTTCTGAATTCAGATTATCTTTATTTTGCAAGTGTTCTGATTCAACCAGAAAAAAGGGAATTGAAACAAAGAAGCCTATATTGAAGAGTAGAATATGACAATCTATTTAGGGAGACTCTCCTTTGATTTTTATTTGAGAACAAGGCTAAGTTTCTTCTTACTAAGCCAAATTTTACTGTCATTACACCTGGCAAGTTAGTCAAAGGCAGTGTGACTGTAGAACTGCAATTGAATTCCACAAGAGTGACATGGTACAGTCAGAAAGATTAGTTTGTAAATCCTCTGTAAAGACTATCTGCAGGACAGTGAACAAAATAGTTTTAACAATGACAAAGCAGAGTGAATGGCTGAGCAATAACAGGGTCCTCATAATTTGTTCAGTTTGAACAGAAATTGTGGATTACAAGGGCCCTTCAAGATTTATCAAACCTTTGGAACTCATTTCCTGCATTCTGACCCAGGACACTTGACGGGTTACAAGGAAGCCTTGCAGACAATTCATGCAGCATGACCCAAATGAGACATGAGAGCTCAGCCTGACCTTGGAATCACAGCCTGGTCTCTGTCACCAGGACTGCCCTAGCTCTGCTCAGTTTTGATTAGGAGATTCATCCAAAGGTTTATGGTAAATATTTTTCCTGCTCTTTCATTCTATTCTTTCTCCCTGTAGTTAATAGCATTGTAGGAAAAGAAGTAGCAAAGGGTTCATCCGACGCAAATGCTTTACAAGCACCTCTAAATTGTGATCATACCAAATTTGCATGCCTGCCATCT
Source organism: Orthonyx spaldingii (assembly GCA_013397795.1). NCBI lineage: Eukaryota > Metazoa > Chordata > Aves > Passeriformes > Orthonychidae > Orthonyx > Orthonyx spaldingii. Next base: position 153,476 of record VZTJ01000758.1, read on the forward strand.
GCACAGAAACCCTGTCTTTGCTCCAGCAAAGCTGACTTGCTGAACTTACGGTCTGTAGATCCGTACAGCTCTGCCCCATTGCACGGTTCTCTGTGCACACTCAGACAGTGGGCACAGCAGCAGCTGCCTGTGTCTATCTGAGGGCAGAATGCATTCTTAAGCTTTAATAATAATACTAGTGGCAATATATAACATTTAAATAAGCCTTTTCATCTTCAAAGTCCTCTGCAGGCACACAAATTCACCCAGCATCTCTCTGGTGAGGATATTATTAGCATAATTTTACAGAAGCAGTCAGGGGACAAAGAAAAACAATGAGATTTGTCCAGGGCAAGTTGTGGGATCACAAGCAGACAGATTATTGTAAATTGGCATTACCTGGGAACTTCATTTAGAGATCATCAGAAAGAATGACATAGGAATGTGTGTTCAAAGAACTACACAGAATGCTGACAGCATTTGCATGATGCTGTTCTTTCCTAAGAATTATGGATGTATCCTAGCCATTAACCTAACAAGAGAAAAAGGGGGAAATTTTAACCAGTGAAAGTCATCCAGAATTCTCCTGTTGGCAGTTCAGTGTTGTTCAGTGTATTGTGATGTAGATTTGATTGATTTGTTGCAGAGAAGTGCAGCACACTGCAGGGAATGTGAAATATCACCTCCACTGCACGTTGATTTAAACCACACAGAGCTGATTTAAACCACACAGAGTTAAACTGCAACAATCTAGAGGTTTCTGATCAAGCCACCCTTCTATAAATATATGATCAATCTTTTTATTTTTTAAGGGATTTAATTTTCATGGGAGTAAATTCCTATGCAAAAGCTGAAATGCAAAGGAGCATCAAAACTATATTACAGTAGCTGAAATACTAATGCACTGTGTCCTGGACTGTACCTCCCTCAGACACATGACATGGTTTTGATCTAAGCTTTGGGGAATAATGTGGACAAAAAGCCTTTTCAAAAGCAGAGAATAAAAATGGTCTTATTTGAAATTTGAGTATAACAGCTGAAAAAAGCACCACCCTCATCTTTATTAGCCTGCTATTCAATCCACATGAAGTGAAGACATTGTAATGCTGCTATTATCACCCCACTGGATGTGGAGTGGGAATAAATGGAAAGAAATGCATTACACGCTATCCAAGAGACCTGATCCTGAACTGCACTGAGCTTCTTATTCCAAGCCAGGAGTCCTTTTAGCTCTCCTTGACCTCAGTGAGAAATCTGGGCTCTCCAGACCTAGTGCACACTATTCTTTATTCTTACAACTCTAGGATAGGTGCACTGAAAAATACATTTATAGGACACAAAATGTATTTAGTCTTTGTTTTCTTTTGTTCTTACATCTAAACATAGTACCTCTGGCAACATAAAGGTATGGCAGCTGAACATTATGTGAAAAATAAAAATCATGTCTATTTTGTCCAGGATTTCTAAACTGTGTAAGGTTGAGAATACTCTGCAGGAAAAAAGCATATTATCCTTCCAGAAATGTATTTGCATATTTGTATAAATATAAAATATTATCTTTAACACACTATTCTAAGTTTTTTTATGTGAATAAATACAGAGTAGGCAAAATATACTCCATCAGTATAATATTGGAAAAATGTTGTTGGGGGGGGAGTTTCGTAAGAAACAACGGCAAATGCTAGAAATCTTATAATCCAGGGTGATGTTGATTTTTCTCTTTTATTTATAGGAGACAGCTATAGGCACACCACTCACTCCCTGATATTCCTACAGAAACAGCAACCATCTGGGTGCTGGGGTGGGTGCACCGAGCCCTAGGGTGCCTTTAGCCAGTTCACTTGGAATCTCGAGTCTGTCCTGTCCTATCACCCAACAGCAATGGAACATTTGTTCCCCGAAGGGCCGGCACGCTGCCAGCAGCAGGTGTTAGGCTGTCCTCTGGGATGAAGGCAGCAGGCATGAGCACTGATGTGTGCCTGTGACAAGATGTTGCAAATCTGGTCTCATAGCGACGGTGACAGCATCTGGGACAGTGTTGTGAGTCACCATTCTGTAACCATTAAAAACCAGTTGCCATTCCTTTCATAATAATAAATTAAAATATCATTCCAAAGTGTGCTGGTCTCAGGAAGAAAATTAAAGAAAGCATGTAGGGATAAACACATGTGTGTGCACTGGCACATGGCGTTACAACGTGTATTATCTGACCGTGTTCAAGTGATTGTGCCTTAAATTAACAGGTACAGGTGATTGATAGGAGAGGGTTGTAGCTACTGTTCAGAGTGCATTTTTAGATTTTCCTAAAGGAAATACAATCTAGCAGAAAATGCTTAAAAGTCAGTAAAAAATGTTGCTATCCTTTTAAATTAATGAATTTATAATTAGTAGATAATGCTTACAGAGTTGCATCTATTAAGTCCAGATTCCTAAACCACTCAGTTTTAAATTTTATTTACATGGGCTGAAGTTGTGCTGCTTCTTCCTGAATGCAAAGCTAAGCAGGGTATGTGGCATTTTACTAGAAGAGGATTTATATAAATATCTGCATGGAAACAATAATAGTTTAGCAGTAGCTGTCTCTTTCCAAAATGTCTGTTTTGAAAATGCTGTCATAGATCTGTAGGCAGGTGCACAGATATTGTTTCCATGACCTCTTCCCACAGAGATCATATTCATCTACTTTGGTTTATACTGGATTTGAATATGGATAAAGCACATTTTTAAAATTCACCAACAAGCCATACAGCAAATATCCAAATAATGCTGTCCCTTGATTTCTCTGGAGTCTTGTTTCAGCCTGGCATGCTTATCTTCTGAGTGATCTAAATCCAAGACCTGCCATCCTATTGACCTTTGTTGAATAGAACGCATGGGATTGACGAACTCAGTGACTGGGCCTCCCTCTGACCAGTGGTCATTTGTCAGCAAGGCCCCTGCTTTCATTTGGGCTGAACCCAACCCGGTCCAGACCAAAGGCAGAACTGTTAATGATGTCAAGAGAGCCAGGATTTCACCCTGGGCCTTGACACTTGCAATGATCAGCACTGTCGTGATGGAGGTTTGTAAGCAGGGCTCATCAACGTGAGGGGCTTCAGAAAGAGAGAACTCACATTAAATCTGACACAGCTTAGCCCAAGTGGTTTTTAGCATTTCAGTGTTTCCCTTCCATTCATTCTCAGTCTTCACTTGGTTTAACTATCTGGGTGGTTGTTCACTGCTTTTAGCCCACCAAATAAATAATTTGCCCACTTGTTTCCCCTTTAGTCTTTGCTGTAAGCCCCATATTTGTAGGTTTGCCCAATAATATCCCAGGTATTGTTGAAGAACAGATACTTTGGTTATCTGTCACCACATTATAGTGAAAAATAAGTTATTTTCACAAAGACAGATGAGAATTTGGTTTCAAATGCTCCATCTTATGAAAATACCTTTTACTTTTGCCTTTTCTCATTTAATTTCCTGTTTTTAAATAAAAAAAATCAAATTTTTTTTCTCTATTGTTTTCCTCATAAATGAAGCTGGCCAAATGGAACCAGGTGGGCTTTTTCGGACGGTTTTGAAGAAAATAATTTAGGTTGTTTTTTTTTTTTTTGTAGAACAGATTTGGTCAAAAATTTGGTAAAAATATGCAGAAAATATTGTAAATGGCAAACCATTTTTTTTCTGATCCTTTTCAAAATAAAAATGTCTGATTTCAGGAAATCTGGTTATTTTTGGTTATGAATACTTTAGAATTTTCCCTCAGAACCAAATATCTGTCATTGAAAATTTTACCTAAATCCGTAAGAAGACAAGACTCCTGAGAAATTTTAAGTGATATAAATAGGGGGAAAAAAAGAAAGAATTTACATTCAAATGTTAAATCCAGAGACGATGCAGAGCACTTTTTTTTTTAGTATTTATTTTGCAATGGAATTGAAAAATTGACCACTGAGCTATTTTTTGCTGCATATTGCATTTGCAGGAAACCAGAAAGCTGCCTGTAGTGGCATGATCAAACAACTCCCCTCACCACACATTAAACTCCCTTGTTACCTGCAATACTACTACAGACTTTAAGTCAGACATTGCTCTACAGTTATTACAGTGTATTCAGTATAAACATCCAGCAAGACAGAAAATAAACTTCCTTACGAAAGCGAGGAGAGAAACAAAAATAGACAAAATGAAGCACAGCTTTGAACCTCTAATAATTTTTAAGGATTAACTGCTGGGTCTGTGTTTGGTGACATAACATCACCAAATTCAAAAGGTGCCAATTACATCACCCCCTTGACCTCTGCTAAAGCCTGGTGACAGGCACCTCTCAGGCCATGGTTCTTTTGATATTTTTAGGTGAACAGTGAAGTTTTCTTCAGTGTCTCACATCATTCACTCACCTGCTGTATGTTTAAGATCAGATTTTCGGAGTCAGACACGTGAATTTGTGCATGTACACCTGCGTGCGTCAACAACTGAAACCCAGCCCCTGGTTAAAATGAAAAACACCCACCCAGAATCCTATTGCAATGTGAATTCTACAAGGGCCCCTGAGAGACTTGAATCCTTTCTTGAAATGTTTGACAAAGAAACCACACACTTTTCTGTTTTGATGCATTAGATAAGGATCTACTTCTTTTTTTTTTTTTTTTTTGAAGAAAAAAGCCTCTGCTGTAAATCAGCAGCATGAAGAATTAAAACATGAAAACAAAAGCATATTATTTAAAGAACAGCCTGTTCCTTAAACTGTTACTGTGCTGGGTGCCAAACCACATTTTGTGATATATCATGTACAACCTCCTCTTGCACGTTTTACTGTTATGCTTTATATGACTTGGAGTGAGAAAACCCTGATGGTTCTGCCTTGGACTTACCACAGCCATGAAAGACAGGTCCACTTGCAGAGCTGAATCACAACATGACAATTTGCTCCCGGGATGACGACTCTAAAAGAACTGGAAAAGTGTTTGTTTATTTGGCGATATCTATGAAAATCTGAGTTAACTAGAAATGTGAATTCATAGTGGATCTGTTGCCTTCACAAAACACTTGGTGGTTGCAGAATGACAGTGGCCTTGCTGCAAAGTGCAACTCACACGAAGTTGGGCCACTTCATTCTCACACAGGTCTGGAAATAAATGACAGTGACCTAGTGTGAATGCGAATTTGCAGCATGTAAACCATAATTAATGCCAGTATGCAAGTAAGCCTGTAGAGGTAAATGTGAAATAGTTTATTTTACAGAGGGATATGTTATATTTAATTTACAGTGGAGTAACAACAAGCACACACATAGTTACTGCAGAGCATCTCATGCCCACCAACTTCATCCTCAAATCTATGCTGGAATGTTTTGGTTATATGCCTCTATCCTCCATCACTACATTTACACTAATCCATTATCAAAATTCTTCCTGATTAATTTTCCAGGACACACCTGAGAGGACAAGCCCAACTTTCTGTACTATGGTAGAGAGAAGGGTTCAGCAGCCTTTTATAGGTGTTGTTTGTAGCCTCTCACTGAACAAATCCTGTCCCAGAGACACTCACAGGTTATGAAAAGGCAGGTCCAACAAGTTAGCAAGGGAAAAAAGGACTGGAGCTGGCTATGGAAAGGGTGTAAGTGGAGAAACCTGCAACTGGAAGCCAATGGGGACATTATGTGTAGAAGCTGCTGTTAACTGCTCCATTAGCTCAGGTAGAGAGGTCCAAGCCGTGGTACAAAAAGTTCCAGACTCAGGAGTGACCCACAGGGATGTCAGTGTGATGGAAGAGCTATTTCCCATTTATTTATGATCCTTTTAGAAAGATGACAGGCAGGGACTATACTAAACTTATACATCTTTTAATGTCAAGGACTTATGGGAAAAGAGATTACAGAATCAATGTTATTCCTCAGTTGAGATTGAATTCTCTGTGTTCATATGCATTATATCTTTAATAACATAATTGTGTGCTATTTTTTCTACAAGTCTCTTGCCTTATTCCCTGCATAGTTCTGACCCATGCTGGGATGAACCAGTGTCAAACAGTGAAGTAGACTGTTCTGGATCTCCACGTCTTGAGAAACTGGAGGTAATAAATGAGGTAGAGATTCTTTGGAGTTATAGGAAAGTTAAATCCTCTTAAGACTGAGGCCTGGACTCTCTAAGTGTCATTACTAAAGTCATCATGTAGTGATAGGCAAATTATGTAGTCAATGATATATGGTCACTTATATGTATCTCATTTTCACAGAGCCCAAACTGATACTCAAGGGTTAGAAACTCTGAACTGTTGAACCAGCTGAAGGTGAGGACATAAAGAGCCATGCCAGGAACATATAAACTTTAACTTGGTATTTCCATAAACATTTACAGTAAACTCAAGTATCAGTAAAAAAGAAGTATCAATTATGAGTATATTGAAAAGATGGAATTTTTTTAGATACACTGAAAACAGAAAGTAGCCTGAATCAAAAATTCTCTTTTATACACATTATCACTGTGAATACAGTGGATTGCAAGGAACAAAATGATTGAATTTAACAACTCACTAATGTCACTCAGGTGATCCAACTGCTGCAGATTTTTACTTTACTGCATTTTACAAAATAATTGCAAACCTATAGCAAATATGAACCTATTTTCTGTAGTTAACACCAAATTAGTGTATTAATATGAAGATCTAATGATAAGTATTCTAAAATAATTATAACATTAAGATTTTTTCTGCTTTCTGTACATCATTTCCCTTCAACTTCTGGTGGTATAACAAAAATAAATTAAATCTTGTTTGTCACATACGTAAATGTGACTGTAAAAAGCACTGTAAAAAGCCGAAGAGGAAATTAATAACTCAGGGCAGTAAACAAGGCCTGGGACCACACATTGAACTGTGAGGAAAACCAGAAGTTTTTCTGTCCCATCTATCTTATATGTGAATAAAAACCCACACAGTCGAGTCAATGTAGCATAATGCATACTCAGAAATTGTGCAGTCTTAATTTCAGCTTTCTAACGTTTCATTCTTTGAAGTCCCCAGTCCTTTTAACATTCCTTAAATGTTATTTCACTGTAATTACTGTGTTTGTAATGAGAGATTTGTTTTCCCAAATGGCGTTATTCACTATCAGCCCGGTGAGGCTCTGGGAAAGGGAGAAAGGGTTGTGGCTTACCTGCTCAAATCCCTTGCACACATGGCAGATAATTCTGACCAAACTGGAAGATTTTTCCTCAAAATCTTTCATTCCAGAAGAAGGAAGTCTTCACCTGTAGGAAAATGCAGAAAACAGCTACTATGACAGTTTATTCCTGAATTTATTCTGGGATGTGCTGCCCAATCCCTTACGTTGGGCAGGGCTGTGGTGGAGCACATCCCATGAGGAAGGCAAGTGTGCATTGCACAAATGTGGATGAGCAAAACCTCATGGTTTATGAGGTGGGTTCGGTGAACCGTGTTTATAGTATGGCTGGGCAAAGGTGCAGGCTTCGTGCTTTTTTTTTTCCCTAAAAAGGGAAAACCACGGAAAGAAACGGAGATGAAAAGGAAACAAGTAAACAAATGCGGTTTTACAGAAACTGAGGGACAATTTATCCTCAGCACAGCAAGTAAAAACTTGGAAAACATTTGGAAAAGTCAGAAAACAAGTTAAAGTTGGTTGGCAGACTCTGACAGAGCTGACAGCTAAAACTACCCCTGGCATGTTGACAACAGTGTGGCATCAATCTGTGTGTAACAACCTATCCTTGAAAAACTCCATCCTGGATTTAAGCTAGCACTTCCTAACCTTTTCTCTACCCAGCCTCCAAGCTGCGGTGAGGAAAAAGTTTTCAGACGTGACTTTTAACTCGTTCGCGGACAGCGGACAGTTCCCTCCCTCTGACCGCCATCATGGCGGCCACCTCGGCCGTGCTCCCTCACAGACAGCAGTCAGCTCCTTCCCTCAGACCGCCATCATGGCGGCCACCTCAGCTGTGCTCCCTCACAGACAGTGACCAGCTCCCTCCCTCAGACCGCCATCATGGCGGCTGTCTCAGCCGTGCTCCCTCATGGACTCCTGGCCCCCCCTCCCTCAGACCGCCATCATGGTGGCCGCCTTGGCTGTGTTCCCTTATGGACAGCAGCCGGCTCCCTTCCTCAGATCGCCATCATGGCGGCTGGCTCCCTCCCTCAGACCGCCATCATCGCAGCCACTTCGGCCGTGCTCCCTCACAGACAGCAGACAGCTCCCTCCCTCAGACCGCCATCATGGCGGCCGCCCCCGCCCGGCTCCCTCCCCGACCACNCCCTCACAGACAGCAGCCAGCTCCTTCCCTCAGACTGCCATCATGGCGGCTGTCTCGGCCGTGCTCCCTCATGGACTCCTGGTCCCCCCTCACTCAGACCGCCATCATGGTGGCCGCCTCGGCTGTGTTCCCTCACAGACAGCGGACAGCTCCCTCCCTCAGACCGCAATCATGGAGGCCGCCTCGGCCGTGCTCCCTCACAGACAGTGGCCGGCTCCCTCCCTCAGACCGCAATCATGGCGGCCACCTCAGCTGTGCTCCCTCACAGACAGTGGCCGGCTCCCTCCCTCAGACTGCCATCATGGCGGCTGTCTCGGCTGTGCTCCCTCATGGACTCCTGGCCCCCTTCCCTCAGACTGCCATCATGGCGGCCGCCTCGGCTGTGCTCTGTCATGGACTCCTGGCTCTCCCTCCCGCCTCACTGGTCGGCACAAACACCTCTCCCCAGCTCCCTGCTCACCCCTCACCTCAGGTCTCGCACCTACTCCACATTCCCACTTTCTTTCTCCAGAACATGTCTCTGTTTCCTAAAACAAGGCTGTGGCGGGAAGACGAGGAACCTTGTGGCGGGAAGGTGAGGAACCTTGTGACAACACAGCTCCCTCACTGTAACCCACCCCACTGTAGCCTGTGTGCTGCATGAGGGGGCTCTGAGCACTCTAATAACTACAAGCTTATTAGTTATTCCTGCAAGACGAAATGGCCTCAAGTTGCACCAAGTAAGATTTCGATTGGATATTAGGGAAAATTTCTTCATGGGAAGTGTTGTCCAACTGTGGCACAGACTGCCCAGAACAGAACTGGAGTCCCCATCCCCGGAGGGATTTAAAAGATATACGGATGTGGCACTCGGGGATATGGTTTAGTGTTGGAATTGGTAGTGTTGAGGGAATGTTTGGATTTGATGGTGTGGGTGTGGTCATCCAACCCCAATGATTCCATGATTTTATGTTTCTGAAGTAGGAAGAGGTCACAGTAAAGCTGAGGCCCAGCAGCAGCTGAGTTGCTCAGTGGTTTGAGGCACAAACCCCCACACCAGGTTACACGGCTGTCTGTTGTTGCATGAAGGTGTATAAATGAATGTCATGGCACTGCTTCCTGGGAAATCTGCAGCTGCATCCACTATTTGCTGGTAATAGTCCAGGCATCCATCTCTATACAGCTGTAACGATGTGCTCAGCCTCTTAAGCTATTGACTATCAGATCTCACCTGAGGTGTGCTGGTAACAGTAGGCATAACCAGCCCGAACTACCTGCAGCTTCAGTCTTAAGAAAAGTGAGTTTAAAAGGTTGTTTTCATGCAACGATCTTGTACTGCCATATAGGATGCCGTGGAAGTTCTTTCTGTGTTATTACTACACCTCAAAAATAGCCTTCTGTTTCGAGAGCCTTTGGTGTTCTCAGATTATCTGTATTTATACAGTTCTTGTGGTCCTATGATCCCTACGTGTTTAGCTGGATGATGCACAGATAGCCTGAGTTGTCAGTCACTCTCTCCATCTATCCATCGCTCAAGAGCCTCACCTCACTCCTATAGACATCCTTATATAATATCCCCAAGGGACTCAGCTCAAACACCTCAAACACATTAAAGACATCTGTATATAAGATGTCTGCTTCTATGAGGATGCAGCCAAAGGTTGCCTTGCACAGCTCATATGCAGGCTATAATGACCATATTATTCCGATTATAAAAGAAAGCTGTGCTTTCTCACTCCTGGTATGCCTAGCTATCATTTGCTGCCACATGCTGTGTTGAGGTTGATACTTGGCAACTGATGGGGGGAAAAAATGAATTGCTAACATCTGTTTTATCATTTTTTGATGAATGAAAAATCAGAGACCTTAGTTGTGCACAGATCATTCAAAACAATGAGATTTACACAGACTTGGTGTCATTGTGTGTTGCATTTGTAGCAAGCAACATAACAAATGATTTTAGTGATAGTGCTAAAAGTAAAAAAGCTCATATTTACTGTCACATAGACAACCTTTCATCCAGCCCAGTGTATTTCAGCCTTTGGACACTTGGCTGTTGTATCACTGGTCACTGAATTACACTTATTGAGGTATCTATCAGAAAAAACTAAGATTACTTTTCTCTCATATTTCTCATGTGCTACAGCCATGTGAATAGTGGGTCTGTTTGGTTCCCAACTGCAAAAACAAATAAAAATTCCATCTTTAACACTTAAGAAACTGTCTATTTTTAGTTTGGTTTCCTATGGAAACAAGGCATCTGTGATCAGGCTGTCTCTGTGCATGTATCTGTCCTTGTGTACCCCCTAATAATTTTTGAATCTAGTGGCCTTTTCCAATCAAGTGTGATGAAATGACCAAATTTTTGAGATATCTGGGTTCTAACAAATTTCCTAAAAATAAGGGGCCAGATAGATGAACAAAAAATGTTGATGTTGCCCAGCTGAGGCAAAGCTGCAGCATGAACTTACTTACATCTTATGAGGCTCCAGAGAATCCATGGAGGTGAGAGCTGCAGTAAATAACACAGCTACACAGAAAAGCTTCAGTCCAAGGTCATGCTTTTATGCACCTCAGATTCGTAAAAAGCCAGACTTAATTCATTCCACTCCTCACACAATTATTTGTTTAATATTTGCAGAGGTCTCCCCTCACTTCTCAGTCAGAAGATTAGAAATCTCCCCTTTTCCCACAATCAGCGAAGAATCTAGTCCCAGATGTTTTTATATTTGACCTGTCCTTGGGGTCAGAGGATCAGGATCATGTGATAGTAGTCTATAAAATTAAAGCTCCCCAAATACTTTAGACTTGTGCATCAGGAAGCTTCAGGGAATGCCTGGAAGTAAGATGTCTTTGGGAATTAACTGGTGAGCCCTGCAAGAAGAAAATAATGTGGGACTCAGCTCTTCTTTTTGAGTGGGTACCTAAAACACATGAACAAATTAGGAAATAAGTGTTAAAGATGTGTTGTTTTTGGGAGAATGAGGAGAAGAAATGGGAGTAGTAGCACAGCATGATGCTGAATAGACCTTGGCATGGAAAAGTTGCAACCTTAAAATTATCTTGTTCCTTTTTAGATTAATCCATCTCTTGCTCTGTCTTCAGCCTTCTCAATATTGCCCAGAGCTGGAAAACAAGCAGCTGAAAGAAGTGTCTTTTGGGGTAAGGGAACTGGAACAGATGCTGAGCAGTTACTAGTACATGTGTAAATCTGATTAGATTGCAGGTTAAAGATGTTACAGCTGACTCTGGAACTGGAGGCACTGAGGCAAGAAGGGAAAGACCCTCCTCCCTCTCCACGAGCTGGATCTGAATCTGCACAGCTACACTTGTGCAGGTTTGCATCCAAATTAATAAGCTCTGTCCCCAGGGCAGAGCTCCTTGTGGATCTGTGCTGTGTAAATTAGTTGTGTCGTGCAGAGACTTTCTGGCCCAAAATGGTGCCTGCTTGGGGCTCTCTGCACTGTTCTCTGTTGTACAATGAAGCACATCTGAGATGTATGGTGAGCTTCAGGTGTGGATAGTGAGTTACTGAGGCTGGAAAACTGAGGAGAGCTGCAGCTTCTACTTTCCCTGGAGAACAAATGTTTTTCAAAGCCTGCTAAGGTCTGCAGAGGAATTTCAGCTGATTTGTAGCTCTTTTCCACTTTCTAGTCTTATAAGAACTCAGTGTCCTGGGAGACAAATAAGAACTCAACACCCTGGGAGACAAATGGGCCTTTCAGTACAGAAACAGTCTTTCTAACAAAAAATGTCCTGGCTGTAGAGATGCTTCCAAACAGCTCTGCCTTCTCATATTGTTTTGATAACAGAAGATCAGGTGGATGGAGATGACAAGAATATTTATCCTCACCATAGTGGTCTGAGGAGGAGGTCCCACAAACAAACATTTTGGATTTTCTCCAGAGTAATATTGCAATTCCCATTCCTGCCATTAGCAGTCTGCTGTCACTTCACCCTGCTCTGTGTAATGTGCTACCAAAATCAGTTCTGCTGCTTGTTTGCCATTGGATGGACATGGCAATTGAAGGCTTCCTAATTTCTGATCTTTTATATGGAGCAATAACAAAAGTATTTGAAAAATAAAAATAAGCAGACATATTTTTGAGACTGTTTGCCTGACACTGAAAGGTAATGTCGCCTGGTTGTATAGGTTTTTGCTTTCCTATTTCTACAACACTTACCATACTTCATTTAAAAATAGAGTTTAGAAAGCAGTGAGTATAATTAATGTATTGATCTAGTTTTCCATTATGTTGTTAGGGCAGGTGAAAAATGTGCTTTTGATGAAATTGTTGATTAAAACTACCAAAAAATCCATTATACCTAGCTTACTTTTCCTTACCTAATGAAGCAGATGGATATAAAATAAGGGAAGGCCATATTGACCTTTACTAGAAATATATACGGCATATAACTTGATACCTATAAGATAATTAATATTAATCTGACCTTTTTAGTTTCTGGGCTCCAGTGCTGTTGCTAATAGCAGCTACATAATGTGTTGTATGTTTTCACTGCAGAGGTCACGCACTGGCTAAGAGAAGGAAAATGTGGATTTGCTGGAGCTGTTCTCAGCATCTCCTCGATTCAGGGCAGGGAGAAGGAAAAACTCCATCTTCCTTCTCAACCCTCTCATACACGCTGGTGGGTCAGGAAAGTGCAGAGGGCTCATTCCGTGGGCATTGTGCTTTAAAGGAGGATCACCAGACTCCTGATCAGCATGAGAAAGTGCAGAAACAGTTACAGCAGGATACTGGAGGGTTTCAGCAAGGCAGTCCCAGTCCTGTGCTGGTCTCTGCCCCTGAGCAGGGACCATCAGCATTTTGGGCTTGCCTAGCACCTAATATGATCACACAGCAATGTTATTTTACATGATAAGGTAACTATGTGAGTATGTGACTGTGGCTTGCCTAGCATGGAATTACTCAGAAATGGCTTTTGCTTTCAAAATTCAGATCAACCCTAGATCAAAATAACTTAAGTACAAACAGTTCTAAAACAAATGCAGGGTATTCTGTAACAAGCTTTTAAGGAATGTTCTATTCACCAGTATCTTTCATAACTATTGAGTCAGTGACTGGACTTTATTAAGATTTCAAAAAAGCCTGGATGTTTGCTGCATAATCTTACAGTAGCTGTCCTTCATATTTGTCTAGCAATACAACTTGTGCCTCAGTTTCTCTATGGTTATTTGTTTAATATTAACATTTTGATCCCCAGTAGAAGTAGATGATCTTGTAGGTCCCTTCCAACCCAAACCATTCCATGAGTCTATGGTTCTATTAAATTAGATTTTTTTTTTCCAGAAAAACTAACAATTCCAAAGCAAAATCCCATTATCTTTGCCTTGGGTCAAGTGCAGACCTTTACAGTCAAGCCAGTACACTCAGAGCTGCCTCTGTTCACACTTCTTAAAGGTCATGGTCTCTTGGAGGGCATTTTATTGGTCACCCGCAGTCCACAGTGCCCTCTGAGACTAAATTCTCAAAGATACGTGGAAAAATATTTCATCCGCATTGGATATTGCTGACTGTCAGTTGAAGCAGTCCTACTACAACATATCTCTGCATCGAAATACTCTCCAAATGTCCAAATTAATGGGTGAAGATGCAGATAAATCCTTTTCCTCCCCTTGTTCAAAGCCTGTCCAGCTTTCCCAGCTGCCCAAGCGCTGCCCTGTTTGCACTGTTTCTACCACGCTGCTTTGTTTTCCCATGGCATCCCTCTGCTACGTGCTGTGAGTGCCAAAGGCTGACCCCAGACACTTCTGCACATGCAGAGTGCTGCATAATAGCACAAGAAGGCTCCACATTTCCGAAACGAGATGGATTCTTTAGTAGGAGCTCTGGTTAGCGCTGAGCTGGGACTGCAGCCGGCGCTCCAGCCATTCTCATTCAGGCTGAATCCTTGGGTGCCTTCACTCTCGCAACCCCTGCTCCTCCCTTCAAATTGTAGACAGGCTGTTAGCAGCAGTTGTCTGCCTGCTGCAGAGACCAAATGGAAAGGCTCCCCTTTCTCAGGATCACCACCTATAACAAGTTTCTCAGCTTCGAATTTCTTCCCTGTTTTTTATTTGACTTGGGTGAATTACTCTTCACTCCTTTCCAGGTTCCATGACTTCTGCCTAAATGTCCTGCTAAATTCTTCTGGTTTTTTACCACTCCCTTCCCTTTCTTAGGGACACTTACACTGTAGATTTTTTCCCAGTCCCAGTTTCTTGCTTATTATCATCTGACCATTTCCTACTTTGCCTGGCTTTCGTCCTACAGGATTCTGATCTCCTGGGGATCAAGAACATTGCCCTTCTCTCAGTTCCTGGTCTATTTATATATATCTATGAATACATGCATACATATATATATGTTTATATATATATATATATATATATTCCCAAGACTAGATTGTTATGCAAACTGTGTATGCTCAATCAATAAATAAAATATTTTAAGAATATTTTTATATTTCTGACTCTTTACAGTCAGCAGCATAACCATCTCTTGTTTTAAAGACGCTTGCAACTCTTTTTCTGGCTAATATAAATAATGTAAATAATTCATGTATTTAGTAACAATAAATATTCATATTCCATTTGAACCAGACAGTGGCCGTCTAGATTAAATTAAACTGCTTTGGATTCAACAGCTGGCAATCTCCCATGCCAAATAAGGGATTTTAGTCATACTTTATTTAGAGTATAGAACTACCAGAAATGGGAGGTGACGTGGAAAGGAAATGGACTCTCTTACCCAAACATGTAACACATCTGTCTATTGACTGTACTTTCTTCAGACTTGGCTACAAGCAAATATATTTATTCTGGAACAGACTAAATGGGTGCTGGAAGGAAGAACACAGTTTGCATACTTTATGAGCATAGATAGCTGTGTCAGGGTCTCTTACTGCTTTTGGAGGTCAATTCTTAGTGAGTTGTATTCCTTTTGCCAGAGGAAGCTCAGTAATTTGGGGAACCGTTTGAAAAAATCAAACAAAACAGTAACGAAAAGATGAATTAAATAGAAACCTAGTCCCCAAAGTAACAAAAATATTTTCCATATATTATTGAACTTGTAAGCTGCAATTTCATTTGTCCAAAATGTTCATCATTGCTCATAAATGGGAGTTTCATATGCATGGAGGAATGGTGGATTTTAGCTGTGGGAGAGACTTAGGGATTCTGCTTTGAAATTTGGGAAAATGAGGGTTTTCTTCCTTTCTGTTTCAATTAATTGAGCAAATATAGGGCCGTTGTGGGGGAAAAATTGTTCATGTTTTCTTTTTGTGTTTCCTTGGTGTTTGTCCACCTTCCTAAATCTGTAAAATGGGCTACTGGGCAGAAGGGCTGAGAGCTGATGTACATTTTCTTGCTCAGGAAGTTGAAGTGCATATGGCTGGAACTGTTCTGAGCACTCTATGTAAACCATAAATATTCAAGAGTCAAAAGCAAACTGTGCTTCCTGACCAGATGAGGTAGGATGACCAGTCTTTAATGAATCTCAGTCAAGGAGCTGTGCAGAACAGGATAGAGAGATTTCTCCAAACAATTGCTCAAATGCTGTATATATCTTCACGAGGAAAAAACTGTGATTTTTAAGCCAGTCTGAACTAAACCATGTTAAAATCCTGCTGAAACCAAAGCAATTGTATTTCACATGCATTGTCTGTTGGGGGTTAAAAATCAGCTTATATCTGGGAGTGAGCTAGATAATATGTATGTAATCTGTGTGTACCACATCTTGGTTCTGATTCGTGGGTAAAATATACAGTGTGTGTCTTTCTGTTCACAGCAGGCTGTTCTGGACTGGGCCTTTAAAACTGAATGTAATTTCAAAGGTCAGTGGTTTAGGGAGTCAAATTATTTTGTGAATTTTTACTGATTTCCAAAAGAGCTGGAGGTGAGGTTAATGGGATGCTTGGGGTCAGAATTCAGAGGGAATGAAGTGGGAAGAGCTTTGGGTCAGTGGGTTCCCTGAGAGGATTCTCCAGTTTGCTGCCAGCAGCCTTGTAAGTCCCAGAGACATTAATAAACCCTTTGTGTTGTTATTTTTGCTTGTTTCTGTATTCTTTCCAGCATTCAGCAGGATTTAGGGCAAATAGGATGTGCCAGTAATGGGAAGCAAACACTGAGATGGCCAATGGAAATATTCTTCTTATGCATGCTCCCCATACAACATGTGCAGGTGGGCCGTCTGGAATCACAGCCATGACTCTGCCTGGTGTTATTTCCTCATTTGTTGTTTCCTCCATCTGCTCATTTATTTTCCTGGTTATGGTCTTCTTCTCTCTGTCTCCATTTCCCCCTGCTCATTTGTATAAGTAGAAATATCCTTCCCTCCAGCAACTGTGTAATGTGCTTTCCCTTTTATGTATATATTTGGCTTGCAAATAGGTGGCTTAAAAAGCTGAGACAAGACAGAGAAGCCATGATCAAATTCCAGCAGAATCTTCATGTGTTTAGACTACATTCCTGCAGATTTTTTCCAAATAAGTATTTTTGGCCGTGGCACATCACAATCTAAACACATGGTGATGAAGATTTATTCAGGACAGGTTAAGTGGGAGAAGAGACTGAAGCCACAAATGCACAATAACTGCAGGCTCTGTCACCACCTCACTTGGGCATAGCAGGGATGGGAACCACTGGGTTTGGTGGGCAAAAGAAGGTGCTTTGCAGAATGTATGGATTCTGTCTGGCTGCCCAAAAGGAGGGGTGGCTTTTGTTTGTGATGGTTGCCAGTTGTGTGGTGCTTTGCCAAGGAGAATTGCAAAGAAACAGAAATGTAACCTACCATTCTTCCCTGGGTTGTGAAGATATTGGTTCTGACCTCTTGAATGGTGTAAATAATGAGCAAATGAATGGATTAATTAAAGGAGCACAGGGAGGGGGGGCAGTCTTTTTTCTGTCAGATGGTGGTGAGGGCTACCGTGCTCTCAGCTCCCTGCTAAATCTGCCCTTTCACAAAAGCATGTGAGTGTGATATTATAATGTGTTATTGTGATTTTCAGCTACCCTCTCTGCCTGGAAGTGAATTTTAATCTGCAGCACCGGGAAGCTGCTGGGTAATGGTTACTGGTGGTGTGGGATGAATTGTTTTCTCCGCTAAAACTTACAGATTTTGGCAATTATTTCAGGATTTCCCCCTAGAAAAGGATTCTGAGCTTTTACACAGACTCACCGTCTGACCTCTGGCCACCTCAGTCACCTTTCTACACCTCTCACTCATCTGTCCCATCTGTTTGGACTTTAAGCTCTTGAGAGCAGCCATTGTCTCTTCAAGTGTATTTATTTTGTACAGTACCTAGCGCTGCAGGGCTCCTGCTCGCTTGGAACCACTGGGTGTGACTGCAATGTAAATACTGAGTAATAATAATAGCATATGTGGGGGTGTAGAAACAGGGAGAGAGAGAAAAATATTTTCCCCATTCTTGTCTGCTTTTTGTTGTTGTTCTATTTCCTATTCACAGAAAGCATACAATACTGATTAATGAAAAATTTCTGGCTCCAGTTCAGTATCTGGCTTCAGTACATTTGCTATTTGATATCTGAGATATGTACAACATGTTCACAGTGAATTCTCCAACTGAAAACAGTAGAGTTCAAACCAAGTCAATTAATTCACAGAGTGAATGGATTCAAGCCCAGATTCTCGTGCCTTGTGGAGGCCTCTTTGAGTCTCCTGCCAAAAGATATCTGTTTATAAATGCAGTAAACGTAACTATTTGATACTTATAGCTCTTACAGCCTTATGTGATTTTTTTTCCTTGTTATGGCTGATCTCTGATAATTGAGTTACATTTTGCAGACATTTCAGGCATTCTCTGTCTCTCTGTGCTTTCTTCCCCCCCTGGCGCTACGGCTCAGCCAGTGCTTTGGACGGTTTCACATTTCCTTTCTCTTTGTTGCCTTGGATATTCTGCTGAAGTAAGGCATAACAAAACTGTATCCAAAATCCATACGTACTTGTAGCTGGGCTCCCTCTTGAACCTGCTCTGTGGCTCTTGCATGAGAAACTTTACCATTTCTGCGGAAGGAGAGGAGAGATAAAACCTTACAATGAAAATGATTGTTGTGTTCTGCACTGATGGTCCAAGAACATTAATAATAGATCTTTGTTGAGCAGTATCTCCCATCCCTAACACTGATGCATTTAATCAAGTGATATATATAGTATAGTAGGCATTTTTGAAAAACATTCATCACTTTTGTGGAATATATCAGGTACCATTATAAAACCAAATAGAACAAAAAAAACAAAAAATTTGGGGAACATGTTTATCTATGTGAAAAATTGAAACAACGGAGAGTGGAAATTTGGGCAGGACATATAGGCTAGCATTTCTTTTCTAACAGGAAACATTCAAGATTTCTTTCTTTTATTTGTTAAATATTCTTTTTGTCCTTTTTTTTTGCCTCCAAGTAAGAGTGCCCCAGAGCTCTTTTTACTTGTGCTTTCCTCTCTTTTCTTCATACTCCTTGCCCATTTTTTAACCTGTCCATTCAGCACATTCACCTGCTGTCTTTACACACACTGTTTTCTGAAATTCTGCTTCTGAACTGTTTCTGACCATACATCTCAGAATATCGATGTGTCTTCCTGGATATTTTCCTGCAACTGAAATGCTTTACAGACAGAAGTTAACTCTTAATATACCCTTAATCTTTCTCTCATCCCATTTGTTCTTTATGATCCTTGGCTGCATCACTCTTCCCTTGCAGCTCAAGTCTGCAGCCTGTGATGGTCAGGTTTGATCCATTTCAGTCTCTGGCCCAGAAAACAAGGAGTTAACTCCCTTCTCTCTCATGGATTTACCATCCCTTTGGCCGTAGAAGCATAGAGTCGTTGAGGCTGGAAAAGCTCTCCAAGTTCATTCAGTCCAACCACGAACCCAGCACTGCCCAGTCCACCACTAATGCCTGTCCCCAAGTGTGACATCTACACAACTTTTAAACCTCTCCAGGGATGGGGACTCCACCACTGCTCTGTGCAGTCGATGCGAGGGCTGGACAACCCTTTTGGTGAAGAAATTTTCCCTGATACCCAACCCAAACCCCCCCTGGTGGAACTTAAGGCTGCTTCTTCTTGTCATGTCCCTTGTGCCCTGGTAGCAGTCCAGCTCCCACTTGGCTGCACCCTCCTGTCAGGGAGTTGTGGAGAGTGAGGAGGTCCCCCTGAGCCTCCTTTTTTCCAGCCTAAAGAACTCCAGCTCTCTCAGCCGGTCCAAACAAATGACACCAGTAAAGACTATTTTTTTTTTGCCTATTCCTCTGTCAAATTTTTCTAATACTTATCCTGTTTTACCTTATCATCCCTACTATTTCCTTAGTCTTTTGGTTCCTTACCTTCATCCCTACTATGTTTTTATGTGTTTTGCTGCAGTACTCAGCCACTCCTGCTCCACCATGGAACATGGACAAGCTGCTCATGAATGAGTATCTCATATGAACTGCTCTGACTTTTATTACATATATTGTAATTATATAAATATAAGATCAAGTACAAGACACTGAATGTCACTGTCTTCTTTTTGTTCTCAAGTCAAACACCTGTGATAAAAACAAAATAAAACCAATCTGTGAAAGACACCTGGAGAGGGAGGAAAGATTAATAATATCCATATTTTAAAAGTATATTAAAAATATATACCATTATACTACTCCCCTATCTCCCCGAGTTCTATGTACCATTTCTATTCTGAATAGCAGGAGTTGTTTCTTTCTACATATTTCTACAGCACCCAGCACAATGAAGTCCCATTCTCCTACATTACCCCAAATGTTGCTGAGAAGCAGCTGTAACACATGTGAACTTCCTGACACTATGTTGGAACATCAGAATGTTTAATTTAGCCACCTAACAAGAGGTAACATGAAGCTGGTACAATATCAAATGAATATATATTGTTCTCACTATTTTTAGACTAGGAATTAGAAGATGGTGTGTAGCTGCCAGAAGTTCTGCAATGGCCTCACCAAAAGGATATAGTTTCAAAAGCAACTTTAATGAATTAATGAATGAGATGGTAAAACAGGATAATGGCAATCTTGAAGTCACTGTTTCTAATCATGTCATCTGGGCTGTTTTGATTTCTTGATTCATTACTCACAAAAGGGTGGTGAAAAGGGATTTGAGCGAGTTCTGTTGTATTTGTGTGGTGTTTAACTAATTTCGTGCTTTAAGGCTTCTATTTTCCTCTCAAGTGATAGGAACTGGCTAGATAACAAGAGGCAGTGTGTAGTAGACTAGGTGTATGTAGAAATACATTACCTAAAGATGTTTTCCTGTTTTCCATGGTGCATCCTGGGCTGGAGCTCTCAAGAGAAGGGCAACAAAGCTGGTGAGGTGTTTGGAACATAAATCCTGTGAGGAGGCCCTGAGGGAGCTGGAGGAAGTCCACCTAGAGAAAAGGAGGTTCAGGAAGGACCTTGTTCCCTCCTGACAGGAGGGTGGAGCCAAGTGAGGGTCAGGGTCTGCTTCCAAGGATCAAGTGACAGAATAAGGGGAAACGGCTCAAGCTGCGCCAGGGGAAGTTTGGGTTCGATATCAGGAAAAATTTCTTGTCTGAAAGAGTGGTTAAGCACTAGAACAGGGTCCTCACAGAACCAGAGGAGACACCATTCCTGGAAGTGTTAAAAAAATTAGTGAATGTGGCACTTCATGATACAGTTTAGTGGGCATGGTGGCACTTGGTTAAAAGTCGGACTTGATGACCTTGGAGGTCTTTTCCAGTATTAGTGATCCTATGATAATGTGATCTTAATTTCCTGGAGTGACTGGTGGGTTTAGCTGCACATGCCCAGCTCTGAGAATCTGGAGAGCCTCCTGTTCTCAGTCATGGCAGACAGCTTTCCATTCTTCTGCAGCAAAGAACCTGAGCTTGCTTGTGGTTGGGCTGCATTTTGTACCACGTGAAATGGGTGACCCGCTGTCCATCCTGGCTCCGGTGTCTCTGCTGGGGTTATCCACACCTCCAAAGGCTCAGAAGCATTGTGGGATGAGGCCTTTCCCAGCAGGTCCTGTTGCCATCTCCTGCCCGCGGACAGAAGTGCCCAGGCTGCTCCTGGCAGGTGCTGCTCAACCATTGGGATCCCTGCACAGGGTGCTCGAACCTCCAGCAGGCAGTGACTGCTGTCAGCACTACCACGCTGAGCTGTTATTTGTGGTATATTTCAATAAGGAAAGATAGGAAATGTGTCAAAACTTAAATCATTTCACATCATAAACTGTTGAACTGCTTTAATCCTACAATAGTTCTGCTCCTTTCAGTTTATTTAAGTACAGTCACAGCTAGAAAATCAGTTCCTTGGTATTTTTGCAACTGCAAGTAAACCTTGTCAGCAGTAAAAAGAGGGGAAAAGGTGAAAGGTTGAAACAGTAAAGCTGAGAAAAAAAAGAAATGTCAGCATTACCAGCCTGGTAGATCCCTAGGAAATCAGCAAAAAGTAAAACCAGTAATGTTAAACAGCCAGGAACAGCAAATCTAAAAAGGTTTTTGGACTCTGGGCTAGTCCTCCATCACAAGCAAATCCCAGGAGGTTGAAGGAAGACTTTTGTTAGGAAGTCGGAGAAGTCAAGAACAATTCTTTTTTCTACTTCTCTCCTTGGAGCACTTATTCAAGTTATCATTCTGTATCTGCTCTACCTTGTCTTGAGGAATGCTGAATTTTATCCTGAGACAAAACCTTATGTGCACCAATTAAAAAAAGGCATCCAACCAATCCTTCACTGTGCTTACCCTGCATAATATATGCCTATATATAAATAGAATTTCACTCCAGCATAGGTTATGTGTAGTAGAAAGCACTCACATAGCAAGCTATGGTTGCCCTCCTCCTGCTTAGGAAAGCATCTGTTTCACATGGCCAGGGCATCCCATCCCATACTGTGGATATTGTCTAATTGAAAACATGTGAAACCAAACATCCCATAGCCAACCTCTAAACGAAACAGATTTTCAGAAAACTTTTCAACAATTTCAAATAAACTAAGTGTGTTGACAGAAAAGTCTTGAGCAGGAAGAAGAAAGTCTAAATTAGTGCATTTTAAGCTGTGAATTAATCATAACTTCAGAAATGGCTTCTGTCGTGCTACAGGTTTGATGTCTCCCTCCCTAAATTTTACTCATACCTTCTCTTCCTTTCATCCTGATGGTTATAGCTTCCCTTGGGATGCCTGCTCCCAGACATGCATATCCAAACAACCACATTTATTCCAGTTTCTCACAGAGCCTCTCCTCCTTTCAGCCTAGAGCTCCAAAATGCTATTGCTGTAAAATATCTCCATAAAATGTCTCTGTCCAATTGTGTCCTGGACAATTCTGTTCTCTCTCACCACTTTTCAACCCTTTTATTCTATGGTTTTTTTTGGTCCATCATTTTATTTAAAATTTCTCTGTCCTCACTACGTATTAGCGGCTTCTGTTGTGTTTACAGTCAAGTAAATTAAATTTTGCTCTTCTTTTCTATCTTCCATGTTTTTAGGTAGATGATGGTTCACGAAAATATGCAGTGATGTAAAAAAGAAAAAGTGAACTGAAACTATCAAATAAAGCTGAGTGAGGCTGAGACCTATTTGCAGATGTTCAATAAAGTCAAAAAGAAGCTGATTTGAGGGGATAAATTATTCATAGCTAATTATTTGCTCTTCTTTAATGCTAAATATCCTACATTTCAGCCTCCTGCAGGCAACTCAAGCAGTGATTCCTGAGTTTTTTAACAGCAACAACCACCTAGAGTTTTTGAAGTGCTTTTGGTCCCTCTGGGTTGACAGGTGCTACATAAAAAGCAGACAGGATATTGTTATTAAGAGTCTTGAGAGTTTGAAGCATGAAGTCCTGTAGAACAAGCTGAGATTGTATCTTCAAAACACACATCTTGCAGCTTCAACGTGCTCGTAGGCTCCGGGCGGTTCTTACGGCACAGGCTGGAGCAAAGAGCAGTGAATGTTGCTCTGCTCCAGGGACTGGGCGACTCCAGGCCAGGGATGGACTGTGGTTCATCCTCTGCATCTGGGGGGAAGTGAGGAGAGGAGAATGGAGCATTTTCCTGCACTGCACCGGGAGTTGCTGGTTCTCCTGTGCACGTGCTGACTGTGCTGTTTGCCCAAAGGGCAGTGAGTAGACTCAGGTTTCTGGCCTTTCTCCTTGCTTTTTTTCCTGCCCTAGAGCAGATAAATTTTGGGCTCAAAGCTCCATTTTCTTATCTAAAAATGCAAGATTCAGATTCAAGAATTTTCTCCAAACACATAGTTCAAGTCTCGAGCTGAGTGCGTGGTACTCTGCCCTGTTTAATTCAAAGAAGATGGTACCTCCTTGTTAGCCTGTTACTCAGATTACTGCAAGTCTGGAATATAGTTAGTGATCACTACACAAACCTGTACATATGTAATGTAATTTCTCAATCCACTATAGGTGTAAATCCAATGTAAATATAACAGTTGAAAAAGTCCTGCTTTCCTTTCCTTTTTTCCATTTTTTTCGGGTTTTTTTCTTTTCCCCAAACTGGAGATGCTTGTGTTATTTAAATGAACTCCGACAGCCCCAGTGAGTCCTTTGACAACCCAAGCCCTTCGGTAGTTGGCTCTGACTGGCACACAGCCACTCACTGCTGCACTTGCCCATAATGAAATCCATTCAAACATACCAGCTCCTGGAAAATGATGTGCCTCCATCTAAGATTACCATGAAGGAACCTACAAAACAAGCAGCTACAAAGCAAGGACTATTTATATGCATCTTTTTATTTGCATTGTAAAAGGCTCTTCCAACAGACAAGGAGTTCCAAGTTGTCTGTGATAAGTTTCAGGCTGCTGGAGTGCACTGTACATTTTGTGTACGTATTTATATGTAGATTTATTTATATGTACTGTTAGAAGGATATTAGCTCAGCAAGTACAGAGTCATATCAGGCTATGAGAGGAAGTCAATGTGTTTATACAGACACTGAGTAGTATGTTAAGGGCTTGTTTTTTGGAAATAAAAGCTTAATTTCATTATCATAATGATGATAACATACAGCTTTGAATGGTATTAGTTCCTGTTTACACTACTTGTGGTGTTGGTCTAAGCTGCATTTGCCATCGAGACATAATTACTATTTTATTATTATTTTTTTCACAGTTAAGTGGAGCATTTTAGCACAGCTGAATTGCTGCAAGCCTTGGTGGAACAAATCTATTAGTGGTATGGCTTGAAACAATACACAAAAGAGCCCTGTGTGTGGTCTGCTCTACATGCTTTTCACTTCCTTATGTTAAACAATAAATCTCTGAGTCAGCTAGAACTCGGAGACTAGCATCCAACGAGAGCCGCATTTTATCTTTTATTCATTGGCAGGAACATAGCTGTAGGAGGTATTCAAATCACACTTTTATTTAAACAAACACAGCTGGATCACAGCCTCTTAATATAGCAATTCTCTAATGAAAAATAACAACATAGTATTTATCTCTTTTCTTTTGTGCAGCTCTCAATTTGCTAAAATTAGGCAGACTTCAATCCCATACAAAATTGGCATGTTTTCATGACCAGAGCTCATAGCAACTAACTGCAAAATTATAATGGGAATGTAATTATAGTAGGGCATGTGAAATACACATCCTTTTGCTGCTGTAAGCTATACAGGGTTATACAATTATGCTGTAATAACATCATTTATCTTAAAGAAGTCAGACAGCTGATTTCATTTATTTAACTTGAGTTCTCCAGTTATGTGCTGTGTCAGGTTAACATCGATGTATGGCACAAAGAAACCTGGTACAAGAAGTCAGGGCTTCCCCAAGATGCATTTTCCCTGGTTTGCAGGAGTTTGTTTTCTTCTTTATCCCTGTCACCGTTTGGAGACAGCAAAAGCGAGTTTCCAGCTCTTTGGGAGCCTTGTAAAACATGATTTTCTATCCGTGTGGCTGCACCGGTTGTTTCTTTCTGTGGTCATGATTTGGGGCCAACAATTTGTAATTAACAGCAGAAGAATGTAAGTAAATAAAGCAAATAGCTGAGTCACCTGGCCACATGCTGAGTGAGAGTTTGGAAATAATCACCTTACCACTTATGTGGTGTAATAATGAATAGTGGCCAAATTCTGCACTCACCCTAAGCAAAAGAATCTCGTTGAAATCAACAGCATTTTGGTAAGTGAACTCAGGGTTAAGCAGTGAGAGGTGCAGTATTTAGTGATCATTTTAAAGATTACTGCAGACAGTTGTAATACACTGGGAGTAGTGGATTTGCTTTCCAGGAATGGGACAGGAATGTGTGACATTAGAAATATGTTAGGAAATTATCAGGGAGGCTGCAAGGTACACTGTTCCCAGTCAGATATCCTGGGAAGTCATGTGACTCTGCACAGAAAGGGGCAGGGACAATATCATCTGAGAAGAGTCTCTTCTTTGGGAGACACACTTTGGATATCAGATATCACTCTTAGTTATGTGTGGTTTATTACAGTAAATAACAATAGTAATGATTATTGCTATTGAATGGGACATTGTAGGCACAAGCCATAACAAAGGTCACATCTCTGAAATTACCAAACACTGGGATATGTACTTCTTTCAAGACCTGTAGCTTGGGATCACACCTCCATCCTAACTCTGTTTCCCTTTGCCTGTTGTTAATCAGGCGTTTTTAATAGACAGGTAACTTTTAATTTCAATCCAAACTGTCTATATTCTTAGTCTGTTAAATACACCTTTTGTGTCCTGACAAAATTTGCTGTTGTTGCTGAAGGTGGAAGTTCCATGAATTCCCTACACACATGTAAGTTCTGATGTAGACAGGGCTGAATAAATGCTCTGTTCATTTCAGAAAGCTGGTGTTTAGCATGCTCCCTATAATGGATTTTGAAAAGAGTTCAACCTGTTTGAAACAACAGCCATATGGTTCTCAGTACTGGAGGACTGGCCAGAATGTAAAT
The DNA here is from genome assembly GCA_013397795.1 of Orthonyx spaldingii. NCBI lineage: Eukaryota > Metazoa > Chordata > Aves > Passeriformes > Orthonychidae > Orthonyx > Orthonyx spaldingii. The sequence continues at coordinate 179,594 of VZTJ01000758.1, forward strand.
GGATATGACACACATTGACAATAAAAAGTCATTTTACCACTAAACACACATGCAAAAAATGCCAATTTTAAGCACAGTTTTGGGTTCAAGTCCACATTTTCTCAAATATATAGGGCATGGGTATCTCATGTGAGGCTGAATTTTGACACTGTTATTTTGGATTACAAGCATCGTGTCCCAGCAGAGATATCAATTTTTTATAAATTTTGTATAAAGTATCTTGGTGTTTTGAACAAGATCACTTGTATTTGTACCTACTGTGGTTTTTTCTGTTTTGGTTTTTTTTTTTTTTAGGTTTTCTTCCTGTAGATGTAATGTTTGAACTGTGCTATCTGCTAGTTATTGGTCAGTCTTCATTAAACTCTGTAAGTCAGAGTGAGGACTGGAAAAAAATTCCCCCAAGCACTGACTGGTCTCTAATTGCCAAACTGCAGCCCTGGAAAATTGAATTTTACTAAGAGGGACCTTTGCTTTTTACTTTTTGCAATGACATTCACAAGTGCGTTCAAAGTGCAGTCAGTGTTTCTACAATCCAACTTCCCTTAAATAAGTGTGGTTTTATAACATGAATTTTTCTTCTCTGGTTTGGAAATAATCTGTAGGAGGTTATTAATCCTGGTGTTTCTGAGAGGCAAAAATGTCCGTGGATGTGGTTCTGTGAGAAATGCTTGATTCCAAAGCTATGGTTGGGGCTGTTTATTATATACCCATGGCCATGTCTCTGAACCCTGGAAGCTAAAGCAAAAATATAGTGAAGAGTTGCTTACAAAAATATAGTGCAGAGTTCTTGAAATCTCTTCTCAACAGGCTCTAAATTTCAATATGGACCTCCAGATTTTATCTTGAAATCTTAGTCCCTTCAAGATGAGAGACCTCAGGAAATATCTATGCAGACTATGCAGACAGCAAGATACCACCTCCCATAACAACAACAAAAAAAAAAGCCAAGAAGAAAGGGTAAATATTTTGCCTTTATCACAGAGAGCTGGTCTTCAAGGGAGAGAGAACTTTCTTCTGTCAGTGTGATTCTACATTCTGAACAAAATGGGACTTTTTGGATAGTGCTTGATTTCCCTTTTTGTTTTCCCATCTCTAGGGTTTGCCTTTCTCTCTAATATAGTATCTATTATTTCTTAGTATCTTTCTCGTGTCACTGACATTTAGCTATCCCCATTTTCACTATTACAAATCCTGGGAAATCCATCCAGGGACCACTTGGGTGGAGTGAAACCTTGAGAACAAACTGAGCTTATGGACACAGCCTACGTTCCTGGAGATATTTGGGAAGGTGTGGAATAGAAGAGTAGTTGTTGAACAAATACTCCCAGAAACACATTTGGCAAACGCTGCTACTCTTCCAGGGACTGTCCACCCCCAACTCAAAGTGAAAAACAAATAAATTAACCTTGGCGTTGTCCTTGAGGAACGAAGCTCAGTCAAAATGATTTCTTTCTATGGATGCCTTGCAGATCATCGTAATGACAAGTAACTTGTCTGGGCACAGTGACAATTTGTGGATTTTGTCTATGGATGTGAAGTTTCACTGAACACGGCACTCATGAATGCAGATAAATTCTTTTTGGATCTAATTCCACTGTGGTCCACTCCAGTATTAGAGATGGGTGTCAAATGTTAAGATGGGATAAAGCACTCGGCTGTTCCAGATGTTTATTCAAAGCCATTTGAATAAACCAAGCTGAGGTAAAGCAGCCTCAAGAGAACAAGCTCTTTCACAGGACGTTTGTGCTTCTATTCCTGATTAAACCAGGAAATGTGACATTGCACTGGGAAAGTAAATGAAATCAAGGGAGGGAAACCAAGCCCTTTTTGAGACTTCATTGGTGCAGGTTCTTGGAGAAGTGAGGGTGCTTCTCCCATTACCAATCTGCAGAGCTTAATTTAAAAAGCAACACCACCAATTCAGAGGTTCAGCAGTGTACAACAGTGTCATAACTGAAAAAACTGAAACTGAAAGAATATTTATTCCCTAAATCCCAAGGCGTGGTTATAGCTTGCATAGAGGCAATATCTTAGTGGTTCTCTCATTATTCTGCATGAGGCACCAAAACAAGCAGGATTTCAAACTCAAAAAAGAGCACCATTAACAGGGAACCAGCTCTGGTTTCTTCTGTGTAGCTGCTGCATTTTCCATGATCATAAAGGATGCTGGCACGGAAGCGTGCTGGTGGAATTTCACCTTTAAGGTGCAAAGCCCTGGATGCCCCCAGGAGAGACATTTTTGTACCTGCCTGGGAGAGAGTACATAGATTTTGCACTAAATGCACACTGGAAAAGGCACAACTTCAGCCAATTAGAAGCCTGTCCAAACATACATCCCATGCATCCTCACTTGCAGGAAACTCTAGCCTGTGCATTCCATTTTATGGTGAAATTTGGAAAAGGTGTCTTGCATGTTTTTCGTAAAGATGTGGTGCAGGAAGACCTTTTGCTTGGTCTTGTGGATGAACATAAAGTTGGTTTGCCAGTACATCATCAGCAAACACAGCCTCACTCTGTCTGAGTTCCAGTTTGTCCATATTCCATGTGGCTGCCTCAACACAGCACCAAGTCCAGGGTAATACATTTAGTCACTGGCAGGGCTTTCCCATTTGGTCTTGGCGCTGTTAACCGTGATGGTGTTAACCACAAGGCTTTGACCACTTTGGAAAGGGGACAGATTGAGCTTGTGCCTTTTCACCAAATGTCGCATAAATCCCTGGAACCATTGGAGTACTGGGGCCACTTACTTTTCAAACACCTTTTTCATGTAGTTGCTTATTTCCTTACTGCGTGGTGTTCTGCTGTCCCCCCTCCTCCTTCCTTTCAGCAGCAGAAGCGCAAGGCTAATTTTGATATAAAGCCTGGGGCAACTTGTCAAAAAGTTTAAAATCAGATTTTTGATGTATTATATCATCATGCAGAAGACATCTAATATATTTTATTAGATGCTTTTTGCTGTGCTTTCCCTCCAAAACTGGGTGGAATGGACTACTTGTGTTAATGACTTCCATAAGTGCTAAGCAAGTGTCCTTTTAGAAGTAGCCACAGACCTCGCTCAAGGTGTAAGTTAAGCAATCAGTCCTTTCCCATTTTTGCACAATACCTAAGATGGTTGTTCTGAGAAGAGGTAGAAAGTTTTTTCTAGCCACTATTGATGATTTCTCTTCCACCTTTCCCTGTCCCAAGCAGCAGCTAGAGTACCTTGTCCTGTTCCCATCCTATTGCCCACCTGGCTTTGTTCCTAACCTCATATTTGAAAGAGGAATGGAGAAGAAAGTATCTGAGCCTGAGAAGTGATGAGGATGTAGGCTATGTAACCCTGGCTAGTTGCAGCCACAGTACAAGTAGGAAAACTGAGTAAATACTGTTTTAAAAAACATTTCTAGATGCTTCTGGTTTGAATCACTTAAATCTCGCTTTTGAGAACTTCTCTCTATAACCTTATTCATATTTCACCAACAGCAAAATTCCATAAAGCCCCTTGTGGAGCAGAGAACTTTTCATTTTAATAAATCTCCTCAAATTGATTTCTCCTGTGGGGCACTAGGCCAAGAGTGTGTGCAAAGCAAGGACAGAAAAAGACAGCAAAGCAAGACGTGGGTCAGCCAGGCAGGCAGCTCACACGTGCTGCTGAGTTCTGTCCCACGCCACCAGCACGCAGTACCTGCAAACAGATGTTGAGTGCTACCTTAGAGATCCAAACAGGCTAGGGATCCATGGACATGGTAGGAGAAAGTGAGGAAGCAAGCTGTTTGTTTCCTTCCTTCCTGTTTATCCTAGACTTTGTTTAGCAAAATAAAAATCCAACAGAACTATGGAGACAAAATACTTGTGTTGTTTTCCAAAGACTGCTAATCTTTAAATTCTATCTTGGATAAAGGGAACTGTTTGTTCAGAATTCTGGCTTTTCACCCAACCACTTCACTGCCTCATTTGCTGACAATAAATAAGATCAAGAATAGATATTGTTTGTACTTTCCAGTTAGATGTGCCGAACTCCACAGTTAAGGAGGGCGGGGTTCAATTCCAGAAGGCACTTCATTAACAAAAATGACATATAACCCCCACACACATTTGGCAGCAACCTGCAAAGGGTTAATGAAGGACCTATTTGCCTCCCCCATCTGTGAAAAAATGCCAATCAAAAAACAGCTGCTATAAAAGGCTGCAGCCCAGCAGGAATAGGAGTAGTAGGTGGGGAGGTGTTGGAGAAGCAAGCTGTGGGAGGTAAGCCTGCCAAGGAAGGCTGGTGGAGCTGGGAGGGGTGGGAAGGCTTGGTCCCTCGCTTGTTCCATGCTGGCTTGGAAGCTGAAAGAGATGGTGGATGTGGGGTCCCTGGTTTCCAGTGAGGAGACTGAATTTACAGGTTAGGATGACCTGTGTGTTTGGCCCTGATGCTGGATGTATGACCTTCCAGATTTTGGGAATAACTCATTTAGCAAACAGATGTTTTCACTGGGTGAAGTTTCAGGATCAGTAGCTTCCCTTTTCTCTCTGCCACCAGCTGTGCCAGAAAGCCAATACAAAAACAGGGAGTCTGAACTTAATGGGTGCTCCTGGAGGAGAAGCAGCAACATGGTCCCCATATGAACTCAGGCTTCCTGTAAATCTTCTTTCCTCTGTTACCTTCCTTAGTTCAGCTGGTACAATCTGTCCAATAAGGGACTGAACCCCCGTGGGTGTTGGTAAGTACAGGTATAATCGTGGGATCTCATTAAATTTAAAAAGCAGATCTAGGGGAAAAAGAGGTCATTTAAATTAATATTAGCTCAAAAGTATGCGCTGTAGCTGGGAATGGAAAGGCTTAAGGGAGTTGGAAAATGCCTTCAGCAAAATAAGATGTGATAGAAACGATGTGTCAGCTATCAAAGACATTGACTAGGAGCTGAAAATGGCAGTAGGAATACATTAATAAAATGAAAACAACAGCTAAAGGTGTTTGGTAGCTTATTTCCTTCATATTTGTTGAAGAGCAGGAAAGATGATATGAGAGAATAGGGAATAATCCCCAAACTTGCTCATGTCACTCTCCAGTGAACCTGGTGTGGACTTTGTCAGTGATCTGCTTCTCAAGTGCTTAATTTTGTAGTCATTAGCTTTACCTGTAAAATAGAAAGAGCATGAGCCAAATGGCAGATCCCCAGATAACGTTCATCAGGAAACTTCACTTGTGTAATTACAATTAACCTTCCTGCATGTGACAGCAGTGGGCTGGGTATTGTAGCTGTCTGCTGATCCAGTAAAAATCACGGAGCTCCCCTGCTTGTATGAAGGATGAACCTGTTGAGATTGGAACGGGAAAAAGTCTCCCTGGTGCTTCTTGCTGTGCCCAATTTCCTGCTGGGACTTGTGCTTGCTGTATTGAGGTGGGACTACTGGAAATGTTATTGTTGGTATAGATTATTTAATTTCATTCTTCCTGTGTTATTTTGGTGTCTTGTCAGTATTGTCAGGTGACTCTGCCTTGGGTGGAGTCCTTGCCTGTGACAACCACCCCGGTGCCAGGTTTGGCTGAGGCACTTGGTGTCTCCAAGGTCTGTGCTCAGGATTTTGGAGTATCTACAGCCTTTGTTAGTCTTCCTCTGTGGAAAGACAAACTTGCTGGAGGTTGTGATCTTGGAGGAAATGGGCCACACTGGGCAAAGCAAGGATTTATTCCTGAAGAACGGTGATTTCAAGTCATAGGATGGAATCAGGGTTCTTGATTCCTGCTGAAGCCATATTTCTGGTTTTCACACAGACATGTTTAGGGTTTGCTAATGAAGATGCAGTAGCAACTTTTGTAGGAATATCTGCTGCTGGTATGCAAACTCATCTCTGCTGTGTTGTTTCCCCTGAGCTCTGTTGTGTGTGAAGGCTTTCCCTGGTTCCTCTCCTCTCTGTAAGCTCAGCACTCTGCAGTACCCTCTCGTGGGCCTGTGATATTTCATGTTATTGAACATGGAGCATTAGTGACACATGTCTTCTGTTAAAAACATGGCAAAGGCCATCAGCTGAGTTTCCTGTGAGGACTGCAAGATGTATTAACAGTGATGGTGACTGACAAATTGCTTTCTCTGAACGCCTGCTTCCTTTCTCACCCTATGATTTTGCCAGGTTACTCCAGGGATGTCAAGCATCACAATTCCTCTGCTCTTTTCAATATTCCATGCATATTTGCCCTGTATTTGCCCATAACTTTGTTTAACAACTTTCCCTGCTGAGGAGTTTGTTGGTGGTACAATAAGCCACCCTGAATTTTGAAACCCACTCTTCATCAGTTTCTGCTGTTCCATAATGTATGGAATGATAGTTCCTTTAATCTACTTAGTGTTATTGAAGAAAACCACTTTGACTGCACCATGCACCACTTAAAATAGAACACTGTGTGTCATGCTTAACAATACTGGTGGTCCTTTGTGGAGCTTGATATGCTACTCAGACACTTACCTGTGCTCTGAAGTTGAGAGTCTTGTGTGCCCTGCAGCATGAGACCTCAGTGGTTGATGCGTGTACTCACGAGTAGGCTGATTCCAGGCTGCATGGGATGTTGGAGGTTTCCCTAATGGGATGTCACTTAATACCAGTTTGCTCTGCAGGTTTTTAGATCTTAGGTTGTGCCCCATTTACAGCAGCTTTACACGCTACCTGTGTGGGGGTTATTTTCTGGCATTCACAAGACCTGGAAATATAAGTGAAAGCTAGGACAAGTGTGACTATGAAAGCAGGGTGTGAATGTGTGATAGAAATAGTGCCTGTGACTTCAGAAATGCTGAGTTACTCCATCTGGGACCACCATGGTGTTGGCTTCCCATGAATGAGAGTCCCGAGGGTTATCGCTTGCGCTGCCCCAGCAATTCTAGGAAGCTGCTCTAGAAAGTGTCTTCATTATTGTGTTTGTCATGTCTGCACCTCCATCCCTTCAGCTGCTTGGGAAATATTCTTGGACAAGACATGCCTGACAGGTGGGGAAAAATCAAGCAAAGCAAAGCGCTGGTCTCTTCCAAAGTCGGAAGTGTTACCACGTTGGCTGAGACTCCAAGGTTGCCATGTTAGCCATATAGAAAAATGGCGTGGAAAGGAAAGCTTGAGTGTGCTTGGGAGTTCTCACAGTCCTGTTTTTGTGTTATTTGTGTTTGCGACAGTATCAGCTTTTTCCACATAAATACCCGGAAGGCAAAATTTCCTTCTTTTTTCTGCAAAAGCTCCAATAAACAATCGTTTGGTGCCTGCTCTGCAAACTGACCCTCTTCCTGAGATAGAAATGTGAGGGCTTTGCTTGTTGTCAATGAGCCTGTCATGGTTTTCAACATGTTACTTTGCAAGAAATTCATTTCCAGTGATCAGCTTATAAACCTGCCATAAGGAAGTGTGTTTTCACACTAGTCTAGTGTACTTCTTGTTTTCAAACTCTCAGGGACGTAGAAATACACCAGATTTTTGGCAGCACATGGTTTAAAAATCAGCACCAACGTATCTATTGAACATCTCAAATGGGTAAAGGAAAGGGCAGGTTTCATCAGGGGTCAGTAAACAACGAACATCTGCCTTGCCAATCTTTTCTTTTACTACAGTTTTGTGCAGTCCCAAAAATCCTTCAGACATATGTTGAACAGAGTTTCAAAGCACCCAAGCCTCCTGCTTCTGCTGATATTTTGGCCAGTGCTTAACCCTATGTAGTTCAGTCAGGATTTTTTTCTGACTGCAACTGAATCAGATTGGGTGGATCTGGAATCAGTTTTGGGCTGGGAAATGGAGGTTTCTGATTCTTTTTCAGCAGGTTAGATGTGGTATGGGCAGAAGCTTTCTAATCCCCTTGTGCTGTTACCCAGGAACAACAGATGAGTGAAGTATGAACTGATGTTCCTCACCCCTCTTTGTCAGATCTTGGCATGTGACACTTAGCGTTAATGTGCTTATTACAGCACGTCCCTGCCCAGTGCAATCTGCCCCAATTGGCCATAACAAATAGTTCCACAATGGTCTCCAGCCAAGTAAGTGTTTGACCTACTAATGCATCTTACACTGTGCCTCGGAGCTCCGCGGCGCCGCGTGGCGTAGGACACAGCAGTGCTCTCTGAAGGTCAAGTCAAGCTACAAGGAACAGCCATCTGGTGACCCCTTGCTTAGAGCAGCGTTCCCTGAATGTGCAGCCAGTGGGTTGCCAGCAGATGCATTGAGATCTGAGCCTGGGTGTCGTGAGGGTGTGCAGGGAGAGAAGTGATCCCCCACGAGGCCCCGCTCCAGCCCACGTGAGGCTTCACTGTGAGGATGACAACCAGCAGCACGCAGCAGGTCAGCTCGTGGATCACCAGGAGGAACTTGCTCATGCTCTGCTCTGTGAAAGCATGAACAAACTGAAACGTGTGAGTCATCTTTGGGAATAGTCACAAGAGAATCAATTGCAACTGCCCAGCGTGGACACGCTTTGCTTTTGCTTTCTAAAACCTGAAAGGCTTCCAGCTCCTGGCCCAAGTTCATAGGCTGAAAATGAAAGAGGCCAAGAGCAGTATCAGAGCAATTGAGACTTAAGCAGAGTCTCAAAAGCAGTTTTTGGGTGTGTTGAAGGTGTGTTCAATCCTTGCTTAATCTGCCTGAAATTTTAAGTAGTGCAAATAGTGATGCTCGTCTTGGGGAGAGCTGTCCACTAAGGACTGAGTAGAAATTCATTGCTCATTGTCCTGTTTAGTTTCGTTAGATATTCTGTAATTTAAAGTAGTAGTTTGACCATGCCTCAATTGGATGGCCATGTCTGAAAGACAGCTCTCTGGATTAAATGACAGGAAAAGAGAAAATCACAAAAAAGCCCTCAGACCTGAAAAAAAAAAAAATTTCTTAATTTCTAGTTAAGATCTGATTTAGGTGGGAGAGAGTGTGCTGATACACTGCCTTTCATCCTGTACTCAGTAATTTGTTCAAAGCACTGTAGTTATATAACTACACTGTGCTGATGATGTTTTTCACATATTCTGCATGTTTTTAAGCAACTACACATTGTAGTAGGGTTGCAGGTTTGTGCTTTTTAGACCTATGTGGTGCTCCAAATGCTGCTGGAAAAAACACTTCCAATCCATGAGTTTGAAATGGAAAAGGCTTTAGAGATATTAGAGATGAAGTCACACAGGATGGTTGATCAGTTATTTTTTTTTGGGGGGGGGGGGAAAGTACTGAGTAGCTGAATTTTTTTATTATTTTTCCCTATTTTGTATTATTTAATCCCCCTTTGTGGCTCTGCTGGCAATAAACTGTTGGTCAGATTTCTCCTTAAGACAGAACATGTCTTAAAATGATTTAAGTCTGGTGGAAAAAAACCAAAACTATGCTTTCTTTACTTTTATTTTTAAGTATTTGCTTACCTTTAACTTCTATCACACACATTTGAGCTTTCATGAAGGAGCCTTTCTGATATGTAGTGACTTATCTCCATACCAGTCACGGGTTTAAATCTGTAATAACTGACTATGTCTAGGAGATTTTTGCTTCTGCTTGCTTGCTGACAGAATTTTGTCACAAGCTAGAGAAAGAATCACATACCCTTTAAGCAGGGAATCACTGGATTTATTCAGCTAATGAGTCAATAAAAAATGCAGAGAGTTTGACTGACTTATAACCTGAGTTTTGATGACCTTACCAGAAAGTAAAATAACATTTCTTGCTCCTGTATCCCAGTCCAAAGTAGTTCTCTCCCAGGAATAGCTGGTCATATCTGAAATGCAGTGGAAAATGTTGTCTTGCATGAAAGCAAGTGTAGTATGGTCAAAATGAGTCCAAGCTCCTCGAATCCTCTTAAGACTGAGTACTACATGAACATGGATTCTGTATCTGAGTAAGACCCAAGATGGCAAAATGTGGAATTTTCTTTCATAATAGAGGATTCTCCTTCTCTTTCCCCCCCCCCCCCCCCCATTCCTCTTTCAGATGCCATCATGCAGCAGTGACTTGCACAGCCACTGCAGGTCCCAGGTTCCTATCCTTTGGTATTGATTTCCCCTTGATGTTTGCCTGCAGAACTAGAAAGTTTGTGATGCATTTTTATGAACTCTGGTATCCTGGGCAGTGACCAGAAGTGTGGGAGACCATTTTCCTGTGCATGTGAAGCAGGAAACTTTTTTCCTTGGCTCTTTACAGTACAGAGACAAGACAAGCAGACAGGCTAGTAGCACAATGTTATTTTCTGGTCTGTAATACCAAGATTCATTTGAATTTCATGCCAGCAGAAAGCCAGACATTTATTTGGGAATAGCCACAGACTCCTGGGGATGTTGTGGGGTACCACCCACTGCCCTCGTGTTGTGGGACATGACCAAAAGGTCTTCATGTTGGATGACCCCACAGGGGTGTGACGGTGCTGAGCCAAATGATCCTGTCACAGCTGTCTTGCTCTGTTCCTACCAATTGCAAGGAATCAAATTGTACCCAGCGAGTCCAACATTTCAGTATCTGCTGTATAATTCTTGTGGTACTGTAGTGAGACAGGCTTGTATTAATACCACCTCATCTTGGAAGCCTTCAAAGCCTGTCAGTATGCCTGATAGTGTTTGGCACTTAGATATGACAGTGAATGGTAATTTGCAAGTGCCTCAAATGGACAGAAAATAGTTTTCATTATTTTTACATGATTAGGAGTAGTGTCAAGCACCCTGTAAGAGCTCAGCTCTTCCCCAGGCTGTGGTGTTCCCTAACAGGTGGCTGTGAGTGGTACAGCATGTCCCATCCTCCGTGCGGGTCCTGAGAGGTTGGGGTCAATTCCTGGGCTCTGCACTGACCTTCTGGGTGACCTTGGGTGGAGGAAGCAGCTTGTTTATTGCCTTTTGCAAAGCACTCTGAGAGTTACAGATGGAAATGCTATATAGAGGGATGGCATGACTGTTGTGTTGATGGGTGTTGGGCAAACATGGGTTGCAAAAGAACAAGTGGGTGTAACAAAGGAGGAAGCAGAGCAGGAAAGTGGTGGAGAAGGTAAGGAAGGGCTATTTGCTCTTCTCCGCTGCAGTGGGACCTGGGTGAGGATGTCTGGGTACCAAAGTACTCATGTCCTTGGCACCAGGACTTCTGACAAATCAGGCAGTCTCCTCTCGTGTTGGCTTTCGCTGCTTCTCTCTGCAGACCGAATGATGTACTTTGCCTTTGAAGAAGCTGTAATTACAGAAGAGCCTGGCAGCACTTTCCTGTGCTGGTAATGGATATATCAGCACTTCCACAAACTCCCTCGTGAGGGATTTACAACTCTGCCATTAATATTAGCCACACAGTGGATGTATAAGCTGCTTGCCCAAAAGTATTAAAAAATAGTTTTGAAACAGCGTAGCAAATTTTAGTAGGCCTGGTCTAGAAGCAAATTTGCACTGGTTTAATAAAGAGTGATTTTTAACTTAACTGGGTTAGAGTACTTCTTATTGGTATGTAATTGCTCATATCTAGCTTGAGGATGACTTATTTCAGCCTATTCTGACAATAAGTCAGAGCCTATGCAGAAATTCTTTAAGGATTCCCTCTTCATGCAGAGCATCCCCTCTGCTGAGCAGGTCTGGTATATAATGGGCTAAATAAAACAAGCTTCTGATCATACAGGTGAGGGGCAGGACACAGTGCCAGTAAGAATTTAGACAAACTGGTTTTGAAGATCATTTTGAGCAGCAAAAATGCTACAGATTGTGTGCAGCCACAGCCTCAAACTGCAGGTAGGAGAAATACTGAAGCTCCAGCTATGCTACTGCTATTGTGGTGTTAAACCTGAGAGGAAATATCAGAATCCCATTTCAATTTAACACAGAACAGCAGAAACATCTTTTTATCCTCTCCCATCTCCGTTATTGCATTGGGTAGACATCAGACAACATTTCTATTTCTCTGAGACAAAAAATTACACACACACTTACTGGAATAAACAAAAGCTTTGCATGTCAGAGGTAGAGCTGAGGCTTTTTCTGGCGGCTGATCTTCAGTATCAGGAATTCATGGTTCAAAAGGCACTTTGGTCTGGTAACACAGTCTGAGGCGGCGTTAATATGTATGGCTTTTCCCATTCTGAGAAAATATTTCTGGCAGGAGGAAGGGGGGCAGGAGGAAGGAGAAGGACACTTCTCTGGTGTGGAGATTTTCCTACAAGTACGGAATAAGAAACAATACAGGAGGCTTTGTGCTGTCATCAAAGCAAGACTCCTACAAAATCAGGTCAGACCCTGGGATGTCCATAGGATGGTGGAGCCTTGGGCACTTTCCCAGTCCTACTTTTTAGTTCCTTTGCTTTCTAATCCCTTTGCCTAGTGATGGCTTTCACATGGAAGTCCTTCTGCACAAGAACTGTCCCTTCGCTGCTCCTGTAGTGCACAGTGCAATGGGTTCCAGTGGTGACTTTGCTCAGCACTAATATTAATATTTATTGCTACTGCTATTGCCATCACTTAAAACATTGATTAGAAAATGGAGAAGCACATTCTGAGAGAGCCTAACAGAGCCTCTTGATCAGCTCTTAATCAAGACTTAACCTGATTTGTGGCTTGTTTTTTTTTTCCTTCTGTTTTTAGCTTCTGAAGACAGTCTTAAGTTGGGAGCTTAAGAAAGTTTTCAGATGTCTGTCTAGGAACATTTTTTTTTTGTGGGATATGCATTTATGTTGAAACCTGGAGTACAGAAATACACATTTAACAATATTTTAGCCTGTAAAAGTGTGTTTTTTCCCTTGAATGTAAGGACTTTTCTTCATTTAGGAGTAAAAAATACCAAATTCTTCTGTTAGTATAATGAAAGTCCTTAAGAATTCTTGTACTTCCATGAGCTATAGCTGTAGCCTTTCTCCTCCCAAAAAGCTCCTCTTGGTGATAAGCAATGGTGCTGATGAACATCTGGAGGAGTGTTCTCCTGCTTTTCTCTTTAATGCAGCACAAACACAGCAATGAAAAATGAAATGGCACTTAAATACAGAATTTGTGGAAGTGGCTCGATGCTGCAACTTCAGAATTTCACAGAACTGCTGCTCATGCAACCATTACAATAAGTATTGGTGGGTTTCTAAGCGCTGTAAGATATAGCAATGCTGCATCTATGTGAGTCAGTACTGGTGAGCCAGTGACTTGCTGGAGAGTGTAACTAAAGAGCAGAAATAATTGTATGTGTGCCCCTGAATGTGGTCTGAAGGGCTAGAGAGGAGCAACTGAAAAGGTGGAGGAAGTATTGAACCCTTGTGGTGTTGTTCCAGCAATCTGATTACAGCAGCCTTCAGGGGAAGGTGTCCATTTGGCCAGCAGGCAGGAGCCAGTGCAGAGCAAGCTTTCAAAATGGGAAGCTTCCATGAATTTTGTGTGGAACTTGTGCTCTGTGTGTGGAAAACCTTTCCATGCCAACAAAAATAATCCCGGTGCTTCAGCTTCACCCTGTAAGGCAAAGTGGTGGAGGTCCCCATGGAGACTGGGACTGGAGGTGCTGCTTGGTTGAGTTCACACAACTTAATATACAGGAGGATGTTTCTCAAAATTCAATCAGTCTTAACAGTTCAGTAATAACTGAATAATATGGCAGACTTGTTAGACACTCAGCCCATGCCATGTTTAATACTTTCAGAATTAATAACTGATTCAGCTTGGGACATGATGAATGTCCATGTCAAAGCCTAAGCATATCTGGCTTTTGTTCCAGCATATTCCAGAGACAAAACATTCTTTTATGACTCTCCTAGTCTATGCATTTTTTAAAACAGAATAAAAAGTCTTGGCAGCAGTCCAGTCACCAGAATGATATTCATTCCAGGAATATTCTGAAGACCACTGCTTGCTGTTCATCCTCCTGGTATTTGTCAGTTGCTTGTTCTTTTCACAATTGAGACATCCTTTCTTTCTTTTTTTTTTTTTTTTATTTAAAAGTTATGTGTGGTTTTGATTTCCTCTAGTAGGAAGAAATAAAGTCTAATGAGAAAAGCTATTTATTTACCCGTATTTATTCACAAGCCCTCACAGACCTTTAAACCTCCACAAAATAAGGATGCTGTAAAGCCAGAGTGTGATAATATATTTCAATCTTTACCCCTTATGAAATACTCAAATGAGTTACCATTACTGGCATTTCTATAGAGAAAAACTTAATTTTGTGGAGAGCTCCAGAAGTGGTGAAGGGCCACATTTCTCTGGTGTTACTCAAGCCTGAGTAAGTGGTTGCTTACCTATCCTGCCTATGCTTGGAGGTGTAACACCAAGTATTAGGGCATAAAGCACCCTGAAATGTCTCAGAAACAACTTCAAAGGTAGAATGTGCACTAGTGACTACTGTGTATATTTAGCAGGACTTGAATAATCTGTCCTGTGGCAAAACAGAAGTCAAAAACACTCAATCTGCTTTGACGATACTATGATTTACAAAAATAAACCCATACACTTACTTTGAGTCATTAAATTAATGGTATTTGAATAACAATGCTTGGAAGAAGAGAATTTGGTTCTTAACAAAATCAGCACTCCTTGAAGTTGGTTCAATTATTGATTTCTGGATTGTGGCATTTGCAATAACTCAGAAATGTTGAGATGTTTTAAAGCAGCCTTTTCATTTTCATACGGAGATTGCAGAGGTGCTTGTTCAGCAGAACAAGAGAGACTGAAGTCTGCATCTAAATATATAAATAAATGACTAGGCTTTTAGTTTTGCCATCAAAACTGTCGCTTCAGTTCCCCTCCTTTTACCAGAAAAGATATTTTGACTTATGATGTCATAAAGACAAAAATATCTTGATGATCATCAGTGCTTGGAACACCTTTCTATAAGAAAGAAACCTTATTATTAATGTTGTCATATGCAAGCTGGCAGGGATCAAATACTTGTATCTGCTCTGACTGACTTTGCTAAAGGAACCACTCCAAGGTAACAGCTTGTAAACTTCAGGGTTATTTTAGGGCAGAAAGGGTCAATATGACCATCTATGCCTGCTTTGTGGGTCATGGAAATGCAGCCATTCCTTTTGGATGTAAGCCCAAAGACCATGTCTGTCTGACATTTCAGTGTTCTCATTCCCTTCGAGTGAGTTTTCATCTCATAAAAAATAATAGCTTTTTGCTTCAGGAGCCCTGCATCAGCTTAAAATTATGTCCAGTCCAAAGACAACTCCGATTTTGTAATCAATGCATTGGAATGGGGAAAAAATTAAAAGTACTGTGACTAATTCTGACCTTTGAACACAATATGTAGAAAAAGGATAATAGATTTTTCTCAAAATTTTTAGGCTTCAAATCTTCAAAAGGATTTTCCTTCATTTTAGCTCACTGAGAAGACAGAGTTCAGATAGTGGACGAAGATAGGGAAATTTTGTGGCACAGTTTATGGAGGAGGATCTGACTAGATGCACAAATGATCCCTCCTGGCCTTCAGACTGCTGAATTACTTCATGCATGTTAACCAGAGTTTACAGTAAATCCATGCAGTGGAAATTACCAACATAATGAAAAGGGCTGAAACACTTTGCTGCGTTGCTTTTTATTTTTCCGCATGCGAAGAACAAAACGTCATCTCGAACTATGTAACAAGACAGCACATTGCAAATGATCTTCCCTGTGCTCTTCTAAAGACAGCTCTGAAGAAAAAAAGGCAGATATTCCTGTAATGGCCGCTGCATTTGTAATAATTAAGGGTTAAGGTATGTGATTGGGGTGGCCCTGGTGCACTTCTATGCAAAAATGATGGGTTCCCATTCCAGCTCCTGCCTATTGCTCACTGGCAAGCTAAAACAAATAACACTGCATGCTAAATATAAGTGGCTAGATCCCACTGTGGATCCATCTGCAAACATACCACGTGCCAGTTGCTCTAGGTAGGGTATCTTGGCATAGACATCTGTTTACAGGGAAAGCCTTTTGGTTTTTTTTTTTCTGCCCTAATTGTTTCCATGTATTTCAGACTTGGGTTTCTCCCATTTCATGGACATGAGAGCAATTAGCCAAGAACTTACAAGCTCAGCAGAGTTAGGGGGGTAGTTTATAAACAAATCAGGGTTGCTCACAAGGCATGTTTTCTCAGATCCGGTGAAATGGTAAATACAGCCATCTCCCAATTAGTCTGACCAGCAAGGGGGAGATGGGATAAACCTGGATAAAGAAAACACAAATACTCCAGAACACATGGGCATGAATCAATAAGATTGCATGATAAAAGCATAAAATGCAAAAGGTCTATGGTGCTTTTGGCTTACATTCCTGGGTGCTAACGAGCTCCTGAGCCGGGAAGTCTGCACGGCGTGCTGCTCTAAACCTTAGCCCAAGTCTACCACATGTGGTGTAAACATTTCCCTGGCTCCTCAGCCCTAAGAAATCCCATTCCTTGGGATTCCATGCTGTGTTCATGCACAGGGCTGTGAGCAAGAGCAGTGCTGCTCCTGAGTCGTGTCTGGCTTGGCCTCTGTACCAGCATCACCAGGCACTCTGGCTGTGGGGCAGAGGGGGTCCAAGCCCCTCTGCTGACACCACATCCCATTCCTGCTGCACAGGCACCCTGCCCCACAGGGACAGCTCACCCCAGGCAAGGCTTTCCTGGAATGTGATCAGAGTAGAAATTCTTCTATCTGCCCTTTGTATTGTTCTTGCTCTTCCATACATTAATTAAATAGTTTCTGTCTGCTGTTCCAATATTATCTACTTGCCAATACTTAAAATGACATTTTCAGACAGTTCTGTAAATGCACTGCATCAGAACTCAGCCTGGCTTAAGCTGATGGGCTTTTCTGAGCTCTGAGAAAAACGTGATGCAAAGTGTCTTACAAAAAGTTAACCTGTAAAGAGTAACATACCCAGACATCCTGTGCTATTGTTGTATCTTAAAAGCTGCTGACCTGTGGCCGTGCAGTGTGCTAGTAAATTGAAGTATATTAAATACTAAAACCATAGTTTGTGTGCATGTATATAGCAAAAAAAAAAAAAAAAAAAAAAAAAAAAAAAAAAAAA
>VZTJ01000758.1:196496-258983 GCA_013397795.1 Orthonyx spaldingii
AAAAAGAAAAAAAAAAAAGAAAATAACTTTAAGGAGTTGCTGATGTATAGATTAATTACTCTGCAGCACTTCCTTTCAAAATTAGGATTTATTAGTACTGCAGATCAAGAACATGTAAATATTGTTAATTATTCCTGAACACTTATATCACTCCATGTTACTGCATGTTTTATTCCTTTGGTGCAATATATATTCTCATCTACCCAGAACTATATAAGACTGATGCAATTAAGTATATTTAATTTTTTAGAATGGACCCTAAAGAGTTTAAACTATCTTTTTTGAATGGGCAATGATATCTCAAGGTATTTTTTCAAACCCCAAGGTCTTATGTTGAATGAGATTTTCTCTTTCTACTATAATAGATACCAGTTGGCCAAGTGAAGTTGGGAGCGACAGTGGAGGTTTATGTGCAGGTGTAACACACAGCTGTAAACAACCTGGATCTTTGCGGTTCCCAGCTCCTTATGGATGAGTTCCTATGGTTTATTGGGCATGGTGGTATTTGGTCAAGGGTTGCACTTGATGGTTGTGGAGGTCTTTTCCCACTTGGTTACACCACAGGGCTCCTGTCCAGCATCCTCACGTGATCAGCAGCAGCAGTGGTTGTGCAGGGAGCTCCACTGGGCTCCCAGCAAGTGCATCTTGTGAGAAAGCTTTGGAGAATAAGTCCTTGAATATGCAAGAGGAAAATTGCCATGTTTACCTGCTCCCTTGGCACAGTGAAGTTTTCTGCACTGATGCTGAAAGTTTTCAGAATCAAGCCTTTGTTGGTTCTGTCACTGCCAAACCTGGGGAGGACGGTGCTGATGCACATCCACTTTGTAAATGTCTGTGGAGTTGTTTTTTTAAGAAGAGCCAGGTACACATACAGCAGTCATCTCCTTAGCACCGAGCCTCTCCAGCACTCTAACCCTACACTTTAGTCACTACTGACAGGTAGAGGGCAAATTTGCATAATGAACTGTTTAAATATTCAGTTTTATCAAGGCTTCAAGGCACTATTTGTCCTCCGTATCTTCAATAGCTAGTGACCCTATCTAAATCAACATCATTTGTCAAATCAAATTAGGCTTGTTGTTAATTTCAGACAGTGATGTTCATCTTTTTGATGCTTTCAAACAACTCTGAGGTAAATCCCTGTGACATAATGCTGCTTAGATATGCTAAATGAGTCACTTGTTCAATGCTGCAATTGTCAGAAAAATATGAAACTTAGCTCTAAGGTAAATATTGTTGGGTCACTTGAAATGTATGCAAATTTGACATTTCTCTGCTGATTAGCATATCTACACATCAAAGTTTTCTATATATCACATCAGATATTTTTGATTCAGGAGAGTTAAGGTCAGTGGCACTTGGCATACTCTTTACTTTGCATCAGACAAGATGAGAAATGAAAATCTTCTCAGGGAAACTTTCCAGCTCAGACCTTACTTTGCTGAAATAAGAACATTGCAGAGGAGCAAGGGAAAATAGCACAGGTTCCTGGTTCTCGGTTTACAACTAATAAAGGAACATAAAGAGATTATTCACTTAACTAATGAATTCCAAAAGGGGAAAAAAATGAATCGATCAGAAATTTGGGCACAGAGACAGTAAAAAGATTCTCTTAATAACTGCAGTGAATTTGCCTATATAAAGTATATATCTGCCTATGTACGTGCTTGATTTTGAAATTAGTCTTTTTCAGTGAAAAAATAAGGAGGTATGTCCTGTTCTTTTAAAGTTGTGTTTTGATTTGTGTCCAACACGCATCAGTGGGAGTTTTGCACTGTCCTCCCACAAATCTACCTGCTCCTGATGGAGTGTTGCAGCTCCTAAGTTCATTAGCTCTGTGATTGCTTCCATAGATCCTAATCTAACTGGTCACAAGAGGTAATTGTTCACTCATTTTTGCACATCAGGCCTTTGGAGATCATCAATACGTTGTCAGCAGATTCAGGTCACCAAAACTCTGTGAAAATCCATTGTGTTCCACGAGAGATGGGTCTTGGTTTGAGCAGTGCTGGGGAGCTGTGTACCTTGTCACAGAATAATTGATGTAACCCCTTTGGAGTCCTGATATCCAAAAGGATCTGTGTCCGTGGGAGTAAGGAAGCACCCAGAATGGAGGCACTAAAAATTGCCCAGCATCTTCCAGGAGAACAAACCGAGTGCACAAGCACAGACACTTTCTGTGTTGCTGCACTGGAGTAACTCGGTCACGGAGATGCTTTTTTATTCTTTCCAAAAAGAGCGAAACTGTCTCAACTGCAGCATCCAGTGAATGCCAGCGAAATTTTGCTTTAAAAATAAAACAAACATTTTTCAAATTATTGGAGCAGAAAGATGTGTCAGACACCACTAACATATGTTTATTTTTCTTTTTCTCTCCTGGAACTGAAGCATGGCCAAACTCTGCTTCCTTCTCCTTTACATTGTGTGAGTATGTACACACAGATATAAATTTTATACTTATTTTTCATGGAGATTCTACACGCTAAATTCTAGAAATTAATCAGATGATGGACTTATTAGAATGGACTTATTAGACTCCAGAAAATAAGACACAGAAATGCCGGTTGATCCATTATTCCTTCAGGGCATATAGCACCACTCAACCACATTAGTAGTTGATGTTTGATGATAAATCAATAATAGCTTTTATCTTCTAAGTAAAAGATATTTTATTCTCTTCCGTCTTTCCCGTGATGGGTGAGATAAAACCAGGAGCTGCACTCACATTCTTAAGGCAAGATTTTAAAACTATTTTGGTGTAAGATTCGCATTTGCAAGCTGCCCATGCTTCCCATATTGGCAATGATTTTGACAAATGTAAAAAAGTCACTAATATTTTGACACTTTCACTGCCCAACTATGATACCAGCTGGCTGTGAATTCAGTTATTCATTGTTCTGCTGTATTTTAAAGACTGGTCCAGAGCCAATGTACTGGACCAGCTCCATTCATTCATTTTCAAGATTGAAGTTTCAGCTAACTGCAGTGGCCATTTTTCAAATAGATCTGGAAACCTCTTCCAGTTTAACAGGATCATACAGAACAGAAAAAGTCAAGTGTGCATGTAGATTTAAAGCTCTTCCCTTCAAGGGAAGGAATATATACGTTTCAGCATGAATCAACCTAGTCCTCACAGGATTTCTGACTGCTCTCAATTTTTTTTTTAAGGCATGACCATTGCTTTCTTTGCAGTAAAGCAAGCAAAAAACTAAAATCTTGAGGGTGGTTAAATACATTTAAAATAAAACTGAACGAAAGCAAAGCTGTTCTGAATTTTTAAAATGAGAAATCTCCACACTGGTCTCGTGCTGCCTGAGACTTACAGCAACTCAATTGCTAATTTTAAAGAAACTAAAAAGAAACTTACACATTTTTGGCTTCGGATAGGCAAATACAACTTTAAAATAAACAGGGATGGAGCTCTTGGAAGTCCTTAGTGCACTTGCAGTGCAGACCAGAAGTACAGGACCCTCCTGAAGTCCAATCTTTTCCCATCTGAGCATCGTGGAGAGCAGATACACGTCTAAGTGAGCAGGTCCTTTGGAAGTGCCCTTCTTTAACAAACATAGTAAAAATGTGCTCACTTCCTAAGTCTTTTTTATTGTGCCTGCTAACGTTTTACACTATTTTCCAAAGTCAGTAACAATATTCATCCCTCTGGCTTGTAACGCACTGATTAAAAAACAGATTGCCAGCAGTCATCTGCTATTGTCTGGCTTCCTAAATTCTGTTTCTGGTTTAATTTACTTGATTGTTCCATGCACTATTCATGAGTTCTATAATATTCCAAACTTTAATTTCAACAGATTAATTCTTACTAATTATTCAACATATGAACCTGCACATGAGAATTGTACTGTATGCACCATCCTGAGGCACAGAATGCAATGTCGAATCGTTTTCTGATTTCAAGTGGAAAACAAACTAATTATGTGGAAATATGATAATATATTGTGCTGCAGGGACCAGCCCTTTGTCTGTTTAGAAATGTTTACTTATGATCGGCTCCCTGTGTTATTTCTTCCAGGAGGAGCTGCCCTTTCTTAATGCATAAACATTATTGACTGGTCCATGATTCTTTACTTCAAGAAAGCTGATTTACATAATTTTATATTACTTCCGTCTGGTGGAAGCAAACAAGACATCCCAGGAAAGTAATAATTGAGCTAGCTGTAGCAATCTTCTGGAAAGATAAGACACGGAAGTCCTTGGAAATGAAGGATCACTTATTTCTCTTTTATTTCTCCTACCTTTTTTTTTTTTTTTCTAAGCTGTCATGCAGCTTTACCTCTGCACTGTTTGATTTGATGCATATCAGCATCCAGCACTTCATCACAGCATGGGGTCCAAATCAACTATCAAAAAGCTGAAGTAGAACACACTTTCTCCAGTCTTCTGTCAACCTAACCCAGCCAAAGCTAATTGGGTGACGCTGGTACTGGGAAATATTGGGATCCTGGATCATCCATTGTTTGGGAGAAGCACGGTGAAGCCCTGCTGTGGTCAGTGGAGCTGCCAGCCTGGTCTGTGGTGTTTAAGCCTTACCAGGCTTAAAATCTGTGGCAACACACCAAAACCTTTCTGTAATTCTGCTCAGCTGAAAATTAAATTATTTAGTCAAACGCAGAGGGAGGGAGGGAGGGAGGGGAAATGAGACCTCCCCTCAAAAAAAGGCAATACTTTTTTGTTTTCCATGACAGGTGAAATGAGATATGTGCTAGAAATTGAAAGGTTGAAATATGTTTTCAGGAATTAATCAGCAGAGAAAACTATAAAAGTAAAATAGAGAAATGGAGTTTCTCAAGGGACCCTACTCAGTAATGGCATTAAAGAGCAAGTCAAGACTTTATGGAAACAAACACCAGCAATGATAGGGGAAGATAAAATCTGGACCCTAGAAGGACATTTTAATAGGCCTTGGATAATACAACACGGTTTAGCACACACCATAACACTTAATTCCCTCTAGAAATCCAGCTCTTAAACAAGGGGAGGTTATCTGGCTTTCCATCCTTCCATCTTCCCCAATAATTTTAAGTTTATGAGCTTTACAATTTCTGACACATTTCCCCATTGATCCCATTTGCTTTTTTACTTCATAATGACAAAATAGTTGCAGATCATCTGCTTTCTGGCTCGTTTATATTTTTCCTATTATTTCTACTGTGTCTTGCCTAAGACCTCAAGGAGAATCAGACCTATGTGTTACTAAAGTTAATAAAACCCCTGTTAATTTCCCATTCTAGGATCAAAATTTTGGACCCTAAAAGGCATTCTTTTTGTATTTTTTCTTTAGTAACTCTAATAAAAGTTTACAGTTGTATCTTAAAGTGTAAAAACTGAGTCAATGCTGTGACAGGAAGATATTTTGCTCTTCTCTGACAGAATATATTCTCTTTGTGCTGCCTTAGTACCTGAATGCTAGGTAATAACAGGTCCTTACACTCTGTATTTACCTGTCCCACTCCTGCTGCACAGTTCTGGTTGAGGGATGGAAAACAGAATAGATCTTGGGGTGAATCCCTTAATTTGATCCAGCTACTGCTTTTCCAAAGATTTTTCCTGCCACCAAAAAACAAAACAAAACAAAACAAACCCCACACACAAACCTAAAAAGTACTTTCTTAAAAACGCCGGTATGAATTTCCTGGTATAAGCTAAAAATGGTTTTGTTCACACTTAATCAAGTGATCAGGGAATGAGGAGAAAGATGGGGGTATATGAATGTGATGGTTATTTTTTTCATTTAATTTGAAAATTAACTTGCTCCTTTGCTCAGAAATAAGGGCTGTGGAAAGCTTCCTTGGGAAATGGCTGTAGAGCATCTCTTACTGGTATTTAAATACTTGAAATGTAAACATCATTGTAAACCAGCAGGCTGTGTTTTCTCTGTGCCACAGCAGCTTGGAAAGGCACTGCAAGGAAGCAAGGGAAAAAGGAGGATGATTCCCTAATCCCAGGGCGTACCATGGATCCTGCTACAGCCTGCAGCTCTACCACTGGCTCTAGGCTGTGATCTCGTCTGATCTCCAGCTCAGCTGTGTCAGAACAGGGAGAGGTGGCTGAGAGATGTTCCTGAAAAACCCCAAACCTGCGATGTTTCCAGAAGTGAGGTGACTAAAGGCAGCTGGCTGGGGTTGGGTGGGACACCCCTGGCCAGGGAAGAGACCTTTCTGACACCTCTAACTCCACACCTGCACCCAAACCAGCGATGCCTGCTGGCAGTCTGTGGCGTGGGGAATGCCAACCATGCAGAACTTTTTCTCTTCCTTCCTCTATGCATGTCTCTTCATGAAAGGATAATTTCTCCTAGGTGGGCTTCATCACATTTACCTTCAATCTCCTTCGCTTGTGCTCCCCTCCTTTCACTGTATCACCTCGTGTCTGTCAGCAGGATGAGTCTTGAAGGACATTATCTATAAAGGACAGGTTCTCACTGTGATTTGTCATCACCAACCCCTAGAAACCCCAAGGAAGCCAAGAAATGCCACCTGAATGGGGCCGTGACTTGCAGCCGTGCAGAATTTGTGGACATTGGTTAGCCTGGCTGCTCTATCAGAAATTGCCACAAGTAAAGTGCTGAGCATGCTCAGGTTTACCACGTACATTTTTCGCAGTGGGTTGTCTGGTGCCACCCGTGCTGCATTTCACCAGAAAGAAACATGCCATGGTTAATAACTTAAATGATCTATGCTGAGAGACTTTCGCTGAGGGAGTGACTGATCCAAAGCCTGTTGAAATCAATGCGAAGAATAGCCTTGTCTCCAGTGGGCTTTGGATCAAGCCCAGATTCATGTTCCTAATACACTGTCTCTTTTCATAATTTTGCGAGAATGGCTTTTTCTTTTGTGCAACAAGCCATAGTGGAGGGGAGTGGGGAAGAAAGGAAGGCAAAAAGAACCACAGAAACTGTGCTAAAGGAATTTAAAATGAAAACTGCATTAAAAATTTAGTATGTGAGCAGAAACAGACTACTTTGCTCTGGAAGGGTGAAAGGAAGGAAAAATTATTATTTTAATATGTACCAGGCAAGGACAAGCACAAATGTGACCATGTCTGAGAACAGCAGAGAGCCGCAGCCTTGGCTTACATTGAAAAGTTCTGGCAAATATCTCAGTTTAAAAGAAGGTGTGAGATGGGAAGAGCCAGATCTGGCACACCAGCCCCTTCATGTTTGTGTGAAGCTGTACCACACTTAGCTTTCGAGACTTTTTGCCTGATTTGAATGCATATGTTTGACAAAAGGAAATGACATATTTATGTTTACTCCTTACGTTACTCAGTCTCCAAAGGGTTCAGGGAGTTGGTACAAAGGGTTCTGTGAGCTTCTGGGTCATTCTCACCAGAGTGACCTGATAATTGAGGGTTGCACTAATTAAGATACGTAAATCTAAGAGCACCTGGAGCTCATGAGATGGGCAGGTATCTCTGAGATCGCTAGTGGGGAAGGACAATTTTCTCATGTGAGCACAGTGAGTTTGGGTTGGCTCCACTGCAGAGACTCCCACTGAGATCTGCTGTGTTTCACCTGGTCATGTTGGTCCACGTGTGAGCATCACCTTGCAAAGTGAGACAGCAAAGAGCAGTCTGTCTGTGTGTTTTGTCTTTTTCTAATGGGCTCCACATGAATTATCTGATTCCTAAAATTTTGTTCATGGAGAAAAAACATCTTCTAGGGGCTAAAAGACAAAGCAGTAGCAAATCTGGTTGTGCTTTTCAGGATTCTCAATATTAGATTAATTTCTTTATGAAACTGGTTGTGCCTGTCGACAGTGTTTGTATGGAGACTTCTGGAAAGAGCATGAGCGTGGAGCCTCTTACAGAAAAGGGTTCTTCTTTGGTGATTTTTTCCTCCTAAAAACTGCTGTGCAGTCAAGAAGGAGATCCGTGAAAGTGGGAAGACGCAGACACACGAGTCTAGGCCATCCACATTAAACACCCAAGAGGGGGAAACAAACCCCCTCATTTTCCTGCAGGAGTAGACATGAGTAAGAGATGTCAGTGCAGCTATGACATCTGTTTACATGGGGGTTTTATGCACCTGTTCACTAGGCAATAACAAATGCTTACCATGGTGGTAGCTGTATCACACGGTACATATGCTGCTTCTGACATACATAACACCTCTTTAAGGAAACACATGGCCCCATATGTCATGAGAACTTGTTTACATTCTACAATACAGTAATGGAAAATATGTTTCATAATAAATGTTTTCATCATTTTTGTGTTTAAGGAAAGAATGGGAGTTTTACGCCCTAGCTGTCAAGCTGAGTGTCCTCCCTCATTGTTCTCATTGAGAGATGTGTGGCTGCGGAGCAAACTTCCTACAGGCTTCCCAAGTTCAGAGAAGCTGGGATCTCAACTGGTCAGTTTTAATGGCTGATGCTCATGAAAAAGGTAAAATTGAAAAAAAAAAAGATTGGAACATATATTTGGACGAAAACCAGTGTATTTATTTATTTATTTGGTTTGCTATCAAGCAACCAATTTCTGATCACTCTGACAAGAGCAGATGTCATACACTGCCTGTGTAGAACTCTTGGGATGTTGAAGCCACCTCAGGAAGATTATCCCCATCTTTATCCCCATTATATTTGCAGCCCTGTCTTTTAGTTCAGTCTCCATAGAATCAGGAAAAGGAATCATGCTGCTTCACATCCATAAAATGAAGGGGTTTGCTGTTTGAAGATTGTCCGGTTCAACCTTCTCAGAAATTAATTTGAATAACTTTTAGCTTTGATATGGTTTGGTTGAGATTATTCAGATTTATGCCTTTTCCTTCTAATAGTTCTTCTTTAATCATCAGTGTTTCCAGTTCATACATGGGAGTCTTTGTCCTCACTTCTCACTGCTGAGGTAAGATTGTGTCCTACAATTAAGCTAACAGGACAGTAAGAACTCAATAGAATAACCTTTTCCTGTGGAAGACAGGTCCAAGAGTTAATAATTCTCATGAAGCTGATTTTTTTCTTTGATATGTGCCCTGTCACTTTCTGGTATTTATTTTTGTGGCATTAGTTAACAAGAGTGAAAAGCAGACTCTACTTTGTTAGGTATTTACAGACTGAAGTGTGAATGTTAGAGATAAGTGGACAAAAAACTTTCATTATTTTGATGTAAAGAATGATACACTGATATGTTGTTTGAACACATCTTTTCTCTGTTTAGTCCTCCTGCAAAGTAGTATTCAGATTATTTCAGCAGTTCACTTGATAGTAAAGAATGGATGAATAGATCATTTATTCCAAAATATAATAGCCTAAAGTGGTCTCTTTGTGCATAGATTGAAAGCTGTTTAACAACAAAGACTTTCCATGAGTTTCTTAGCATGTCCACCCCAAGTACTGTTTGTTACCTTTTATCACCCCACCTATCACATATGTATATTAAAAATAAAAAAGCATTTTCTATCCTTTAGTTTAAGCTAGCTGCCAGATGACTTGTTTAGAGCCTTCAACTGCAGTTTTGTGAGACAGGCAAAGTGTACTTGGCTTTTTTTTCTTTTCTTTTTTATTTTTCCCCCCCATTGGTTTAGTTTTTATTCAGTGCAATATTTATTCCTTTCTCCTGGACTCCTTTCCACGCTGGAAAGTCCTTGTCTGTTTTGGCCAAGCTTGGACAAGTGACGTAACTCTCTGTGATCTGACAAACTGGGGTGACAGAGCACTTCAAAACCTTCTGAAATGTGTCAATGCTGAAACGATAATAAAACTATAAAAAGAGATTGAACTGCACTTTTACTGACGTTTTCTGACTTATCCATTCTCAGTGTTACTTTCTGAGTTCCTTGGAGCCTGTGCAATATGTGAGGTCACAAAGGTACTCTTGCCCATATGTATTTGAGGACAAAGATGGTTATTTTGAGAGTGTCATTGCAAAAAAGTTAAAACAAAACACCTCCCAAACTGTCTGCTCCCTGCAGTTTGCTTAATGGAGAGAAATATGATATATTATTTAATACCTCAAGAAGCCTAGGGCCCGAATTTATCAAAGCAAATAAGTCTCTTTGATTTCAAGGATGCTTAAAGTTAACTGTGTGCTTCATTGCCTTGTGGAATTGGAGCCATATATTCAGTGATAATGCACAACCTATTAAAAAACGACCTGGCAAAAGCATGGGATTACAAGGTTTTAATAGTGCTCAGTTTCATTTATAAATAATTCCACTTTCTTATAAACGCATAAAAATATATAAACATTAACACATAAAAAATTAAGGAGTTTTGGCCACAGAATGAATTTGCATCTGATGAAATAATTCTGTTTCTCCTCCTATTGAAGCTTGGTTTTGATCCCACAGATATATAGATAGATATATATGTAAAACATACATCTGTGTATACTTATATGTAATATATATAAATGTAGGTTATTCCTGCAGTTAAGTCAACACTCCTTTTGAATTTATAATAATGCATGTAATAGAGGGGACAGCAAACCTTGTTTGACTTAGAATTCTTGGCGGTTATTTCGTTCTTTTAAGTATTTTCCCTCTATTCGTTCATTTTATTCATTACAACCACAGAAATCGACGAATTTTGAAAATATTTGGGACTCATTTAAATGTTGCATCTTAATCCATCTTCTTTTTTTGTGTCCTTTAGAAGAGGATGTTTTCAACTGTGTCAGGGTACACAAGGCCAATTTTAAAATAGTGATTGTAATCTTGCTTTCAGAGTTTTGTACATTAAACGTGCCACTGGAATTTGCAGTGAAATCTTACCTACGACTTTCTCCTATAAACTTTATTTAACTGGATTATTTCTCATGTACCTAGGTGTCTCGTTTACAACAGAGTGCTGACAAGCTTTATGAATGGCAGAACATCATTCTAAAAAGAAAGGAACTTCAAATCTCAGAGGGAGAACAGTTTCCCAGCATTTTAAGGAAGCATGCGATGTTGCATCACCTTGAAGCCAACCTTTACTTCGAGTTATTTTCAAGACAAGAAACAATATGATAGCAACCTACAGAAACTTGGCAGGGTAATTAAATAATCGTTTTTCTTCCAATGTCCAATCAAGCCATAAGGTGAAAAAGCACAAAGATAAGACAAATTTTATTTTGCCTTCATATGTGCTGAGCGGTTTCTGAGAAATATCATTTCCTCACTACGGGGAACCAGCGCTCACTAATAGCAGAGCCAAGCAAAATTTCTGAAAATTGTTATTGTAATGTTTACATAATGAGATCATATTTTTTTCCCTTATGAAGTACAGGTGCAAAATCTAAACACTTTGCTCCCAGAAGTGCAACTTTCCAGCCATTTCTTTCTTAAGTGGTCCTTGCAAATGTAACCAGCCAACTATTAATAGGCTATTGTGAACCTTGGGAAATCTCTTTTTTTATTTTTTGCCCCTTGCAACCCTGCCAATGCAAAAACCCAAACCTATTCACTCCAAATCTTTCTCATTGGTTTTTTGGTTGTTGTTGGTTTTGTTTTTTTTTTAATTTCTATTTATTTTTCGAGGTACAGTCAATCTACAGAAGAGCATCTGCTGGACCCTGAATGGAGAAGCAGACATGTGGAAGCCTTGCAAATGTAAAAGCCAGAGTGGGTCGGGCCCCAGATGGTGAGTGCTCTTAACAAGGAGAGCCCTTCTCCTTCAAAAGAAGGGAGGTAGCACCCTCTAGCACTGAGCCTTTGCTACCACTCCAATGACAGGCACTGCCAAACATAAATCAGAGTGATAACAGCCTCTACTGGGGATTCAGACCCACATTTTCCTGCATGGAAGATAAAATCTTTTCTGGTTCTTAATTCAATCACATACCCAACTGGCAATCTTGCATATCAAAATGGGAATCCTGGGAGGCTGCTGGAATATGCAGATCAACAGAAGCTAATTAGCATTTACTTGCAGCCATCCTTAACTGATTGGCAGCACAGCTGTGGGGACCAAGCAGAACATGCTGAGTTGCATATTTGTATGGCCACCTGCCATTTGGTGGGATCCAAAATAGTGTAAACTACCACTTCACAATAACTCAGTGACCTTAGTTTTGAAGTAATATTGAACAGACATATTTGGCTAAGTGTATAATTAGTGCTTATTTCACCTGACACGCAGTTCAACAATAGGCTGTGCAGCAGTACCTTCCTAACTCGACATGTTGATGTCTTAATTGAGATTGACAACTTGTTAGAGAGGTACTGCATTTCCAACGCGGGCTGAGATCTCCCCATCATCACCAACTTCCCTGAGCATATGAAACAATGTGCTTTTATGCCTTAAAACATATTCCAGCTATTCAGATCTGAACAACCAAACATGAGGGGAGCTCACCGATGAAAGCAACGGGTCCAGTTCTTGCAGGGGCTTTATGTGAGTAATTTTATTGCTTTGCTCATGATATGGAGTGGAGTGGCGTATGATCCAGAAAATAAAAATGTCAAGAAGCATAACAAAAAGAATAAAGGGAGAAAGCATGTTTAGGCAGAAGGAATCTCAGCATTGAAGGCCAGTTCACACAATGGTGGTGAAGTGAAAATGAATGAAAATTGTACCAAGGATTTACTGTAAAACATTGAGAAGAGAGTGTTGCCTCCCAAGGTTAAGCAAGCAAAGATCTGTAGCCTGATTGTCTCATCATCCTAATCTGGAAATCTGGGTTACCTGAATGCTGGGATACCTCTGCTCCCAGGCAAAAATATCTGAAACAGATCAAACGTGTATCCATTGCAAACTAAACATAAATTACCTCTGTCAATTGGCATGTTTTCTCAGGGTGCCTGGACTGGCTTGTAGCAACAAGAAATTTGATTCGGTTTCAGACTGTATGCCAGAAAATTGAAAATAAATAAATAAATAAATATAACTTGCATCTGATAAGTGATAAGAAACGAATATCTAGGATTGCTGATACAGTGAAATGTAATGAAATACATAGGCAGTGCTATAATAGTGGAAGACCTAGGAGTGTAACAATAGGTCAGAATGGAGTTCTTGCTTGTGTGTTTCCAAAAGGGGACCACAGCCTGTGGAAAAGTAAGCTGCTTCAATCAAAACTATGTCCTCATTATTCCTGTGTCACATATGGACAGGAGCAAGGCCTGGAGTTCATCTGCTGTTCTTTACCTGAGGAAGTGCTATAAAAAAGTCCTGCTTTGCCACTGGTGTCCTGGGGGTAAGGATATTCAGAGATACTCTGGAGGCACACAACCACAAGGCATGACATGTTATTAAAGCCCACACATTTAAGCACATTCCTGATAATGCAAGGGAAGAAGTGGCCGAGTTCAGAACCCTCCACTCTGTACCCCCATGAGCCATGTGAGCTATGGATGGACAGAGCCCACCAGGCCAGTAAGTCCAGGTGAGCTGCCTCTGCAGAAGTCATTCCAATAATTGCTTGACGCTTGTTCTTTGCCACATTCTTCATCACTGAATGTTGCAGCAGCTCTGTTCCTGAGCCCTGATGTGAAGGTTTTGCACACATAGCCCCAGAATTGCCTTGGCTCTCTCTCTGTAGCCACACTGAATCAAACCATCTGCCTCATTCAGCTACTGAAAGAGAAAAATCTCAACTTGACTATTAAAAAGCCCTGCCAGATAAGCAAATACTTCTGAGTTAAGGCTTTGTAGGCAATTCATCTCTACTGCAATGAATTTTGCAATATGTAGTAAATACTGCAAGATGTTGTGGTTGTAACCTCTGGGCCCAAAGGCAACTGAAGGTAACAGAAATTCTCCTGTTGTCTTGGATGTGCTTTAATCACTGACAATTATCATGAAATTTTGTAGTTCTGTTTTTGGACATAAACAGGGATGACCTCAAGTTAGGGAGGTCATATTTGTCAAGGGTCTTGCTCCTGGCCAGACAGATGTTGATTTCTCAGAAAGTTACTTGGACACTGTTTTGTGAGGATCTCAGCAGGATTTGTGGCTGGTTGAAAGCAGAGTGGAAGAGGCATCGGAGTTTCAGCTGATGGGCAACTTGACAGCCCATTGGGCAGATTGCTGCAGCTCTGGGCTCTGTGTAGGCACGGAAAGCCAAGAGCATTGGCTCCCGAGTACTGAGACTCCCATTCATCTGGGACTTCCAAGTTCCTGTCTCTGTATTATGCAACCAAGTGGAATTTTAATTGGAGACTTATCCAAATTGCCTGGTAATTTTTCAAACCTTCTAGATTTCCTTCTTTTCCATCCAAATCAGAATGAAAACAAACTCCAGAATATTAAAACAATTCCCGTGCCAGAATTCCATATCTTCATCCAACTCTGCTTTCTAAATTTGTGTCACAATAGAGTTTGGGACTGAGCTATGTCATGTTGCATCATGCTGTGGGAATGACAGCCTGACACTGTTTGTGCTCATCACAGTGCCTTTTATGTATAAAGATGATTGTAACTCATCTCCAGGTGTTCCTGGGGAATGCCTTGACCATGTGCTGTGTGTCCCAACCAGTGCTGTGTGGTGCTTCTCTCACACTTGCACCAGAGCATGGCACATGTACCATGACTGCTCCATCGCCTTTCCAATGAAACTGGCTCTCACTTAGGAATCTCAAGAGCTAAAGAAGCCTAAACATGACAAAAAGCTACTGGACCCTGCAGAAGATAGGCTGGGAAATACTTTCTGCCATCCCTGGAGTTGGAGAGGGTGATCCTGTGTAGCATTAAAGAAAATTATATGCATCTTGGCTTCCTGCTAGTGAAGAAAACCACTCTACCTCTTTAGGAGCACATTCTGGAATTTCACTTAGTGGAAATGTCCGTCTCTCACATCCAGGTGAGATCTCATAAGCAGCAGGACAGTTCATCCATCAGGCAGGCTCTGGGACAGCCTTTCATTAGGGTTTGTCCTGATCTGTGGTGATGATTTAATAGTTAATTGGAGCACTCCAGTCTGAAGCCTGTGCTGCAGGCAGCAGTGGGATGCAGTCCTCGCTGAAGACTTTTGCTTCTTTTCCACTATGCAAAATAACAAAAAAGACTAATCTTAAAACTGCTCTTAATGAGTATAACCAAAATATTAACAGTAGTAAACAAGAATACATTTGCTCATAACTTGTCATATCAGTGTAATAAATTAAGCCAGAAACACATTAACATTTGACAGCTTAAACAATGCAGGAAAAAATACAAACCTCACAGGGACTATGTGAAGCATGTTGGCAGTTTAACAGACATTTTGAGATGTAGATACATATATCAACCTTTCTGAATTTAGTCTTGATAACTCCTTTTCCTCTGTGTGCCAAAACACTGCCGTGTGAAGACTAATGAGTTCCAGATTTGTTTATCTTTGGTGGCTAAGGCAGATTCATGAGCCCCCTGAACCTATTTTACAGCGGCCCTGTGATACCAGTGTGCAACACCAGAGGCAGAAACGTCTCTTTTATGCTGATGGATACATAAGATCTTCTGAGAAAGATGTGCTTGGCCATCTGACACAAGAGATCATGTCAGACGTGTTCAGGATGATCTATATGAGTGAATTGTCCTGCCTGTTAGCTTTCATATGTGTTTTATGTTTATGTTCAGAGGTGTAATAACAAATGCTCAGAATAAATCTCACATATGAAATAGGGATTATTATGTCTAACAGCAAGGCTTTGTGTCGTGCACTCACCAGATTTTTTGTATGGGTGATTGTGTTTCCCAAACTTTTTCATTATGTTTATATTGTGAGAGCTCTCAAATAAACATCATAGATCAGGACGACCTTGGGCCACCTAAGTGATACTTCTTCCTTTTGCTTTTCCTCTATTTGAGTTCTACTGATTTGTTTGGCTCTTTATTAATTTGGGGTTTTATTAGTCAGGGATTTTTGGTGTTTCCATGTTTGCCTTTGTTAAGACATGTGGCTATTGCTGCTGAAAGGAAGGGCTGGGTTAATGATTGGACTCGATGATCTGAGAGGTCTTTGCCAACCTTAATGTTTCCATGATTATGCATCTTTATTGAAGTTAACATACAACATTTTGAGTAGCCTTTTGTGAAAGCAGAGCACTTTCCTACTAAATGTCCAAGCTGGTGACTTCTTTGTGGACTGCGCTTTGCTCAGTTCCGAAGAAAGAGGATGGTTTTGACCTATCACTCCCTCAAACCCATGGCTGGTTTTCATCTCTTTACAGGACAAGGGTGGTGCAAAGGCACCTGGAACAACTCAAAGCAGAGAATGTCCCTGGAGGAAGCTGGTCACTCTGGTGGATCTGCCTCTCCTGCCCTGGGTCTGGCCAGGGACACAAGGAACAGCCAAGGCACGTGCCCAGGGTAGCTGTGGGTATCACACAGCAAGTTAAAACAACTCTGAGGAACACTTCACTTTCTGCCTCCAGATTTCTTATTCATTATTAGCAGTGTAGCAGAGGATCTAATGTACCCTTACCATAGTTACGGTCCAAAAATAACATTTTTTTCCTCGAATTTGAATGTGGTAACTTTGCTGTTGATTTTTTTCCTGTTTTAACAGATGTATTTTGACTAACTACTTCTGCAGAGCAATTCCTTCTTTAGCAGAGACTGCTCTGTGTCCTCCTCTTTTTTGTAAGTAACATTTTTCCAGAATTTTTCACTGGTGGAGCCAGGTCATACGTATTAAATAAGCAGCAAGAAAAGTCAGTAATGAATCCTCTATCCCCTCAATTCTGATTTGAAAGGATAAAAATCCAAATGCAACCAAAACCACAGCAGACTTTCAGTGCAAGTATGATGGTGCATAGCTGTGTCCCATCAAGGTGCAGTGCATGCAGATGCTTGCATTGTGTGATTTTGGAAGGAATTGTGAAGAAAGGTTTGTTAGGAAAACTTTTGCCTTCTGGATAGGGAGTATTTTTGGGGTTATTTGTAAGAGAAGCTTATTTGTTATTTGAATATTTAACAAGTGGTCTAATGCCTGGACTCTGCTTTTCTGGGAACTGGCCTTAAGCTCTTTTCAACAGCAATACTAAACCAAGGTCAGAATTTATTGCAGAGTAAAATGAGGTAACAAATGCTTTTGGGGTTTCACTGTCCATGATCTCTGTGTTGTTTACTGTGTGCAGCACAATCCTGTGACTGCCCAACACAGCCTGGAGCCCCCCTGTGCTGTGCAAGGGGTGAACACACAGTGAGAGACAGTTCCTGGCCTGAAACATTTAAATCTAAATAGATGTGGCAGGTGAGAGGGGATACCAGGGAATTTTGTTATAAATGGACATCTG
The DNA here is from genome assembly GCA_013397795.1 of Orthonyx spaldingii. Taxonomy (NCBI): domain Eukaryota; kingdom Metazoa; phylum Chordata; class Aves; order Passeriformes; family Orthonychidae; genus Orthonyx; species Orthonyx spaldingii. Next base: position 213,649 of record VZTJ01000758.1, read on the forward strand.
ATTTGGTGAAAGGGGGAACCCATTCAGCCGTGGGCAAGAATTTTGCCCACTCCAGGTGGTTGCTGAGCCTCCTCTCCCAGGTCGTGCTGCTCTCTCCAGCTCTATTTCACGGCTGTAAAAGCAACCATTTAAGTTTGATTTTCTGAACAGAAGAAAAATGGAAAAAGAAAAAAAAAAAAGCCATCCCACATAAGAACAGGAGTCCATTTCTGTACCACGAGCCATGACTGTTCTTGCTCCAGTAAAAGCCAGACCTCCTCATAACTTACCTTATAACCTGTTAATTATGACTTCCTTCTCTAACATTTGGATCACACTACTAAATATTTTTAAATATCTATATATGTGTTTTTTAAGCTGCTGGGTTTGGGTTACACCTTTTCCATATGCCCAACCCACACAATCCCATCAACGCTTTCACACACCAGTCAAACACTCTATATTTGTGTGAAACTCACTGAAGGAAAAAAATTCCTATTACTACTACTACTAATACAAATTCATTTCTCACAACTATTAGTGTTTTCCTGAATGCTGCTGAATGAATTCCCTGCAATTGAATGTCTAACTTTTTATTGTGTTGATTCAGTGAAGATTTTTGATTTATATTCATAATTACTCCAGTCCCATCACCACACGCCTTTTTTTTTTTGTTTTTTTTTCTTTCTTGACAAAGCTCCCTCTACAAAACTTAATCACTTTCTGTTTGAGCAATCCCCGAATCATTTTTACATTCTGTTGTTACTGGGAATGATGTTCTGAAAGTTGATATACATTGCAACAGCAGGTGTTAAGGCAGGCAAGTAGGGAACAAAAGCTCTTAGAGCATGAAAGAGTCTAATAATAGACAATTTGTTCACCTGGCACTGGCTGCTTAAGCATTTGAGATGAGCTCATTGTTGTTTGGCCATGAGCTTTCTTGGTCGTAGGGATGAAAATATGGAAAATCCAGGTTGTGGAAACAAAGGTCTGCTAATATTAGAACGGCACTAAATGGGGCGTGATAGAGCTGGGGAGGCTGCAGGGTGAGCTGCAGGGTTTAAAGCAGTGAAACACTTCCATGACTAGGAAAGCAATCAGTAAAGACACAGTTGTGTCTGTTCTTGCAATAAAAGTACATGTGTAAATGTCTTCAATAACTCCACAACTGGGCAAGCTGTGCAGAGCAGCCTTGCACTCAGAAGTGCAGTTCAAGCTTTTTCCCGGCTCGTTGGAAACGTGGCTCTTGGTTGGGGAAGCTCACCATGGCCAGCAGAGATAGGCAGTCTGGTCAGAATGGGATCATCCATCCTCAAAGGCAATTCCAGTAGCGATCCTGCCAGAGCCAAGGGCAGTGCTGGGAGCACCACGTGCCCCACTGGAGTCCCAAGCATGAGGAATGCAGGGTGTGTGCCCAGACCCAGAGCAGTGGGTGTGAGGAAGAGGATGCTGGTTCCTGGGGGCACAGTCAATGCCTCCCTGCAGGCTGCTGGTGCTGGGAGCATTGGGGAAGCTTTCTCTTCAAGAAGGGGAGGGCACCCACTCTGCAGGGGCCTGGAGGAGAGCAGAGGTGACTCCGTGCTTGGCTGTGGTTCCTGTCCACTCCCCAGAAGATAAAGGGGAATCTGGGCCTCAGTTAAAAGGGCAGCACTGTAACTGAGTGTCCCTAAATCACCTTTCTTTGGAATGTACCTTGTCCCTAGAAAGAGGGCCATGCATGCTCCCCCAAAACAGACAGCAAAATAAGCATCCTTTACCTAGAGGTGCATTTTCACCTTCTTCTTTTCATGTTCTTTTCTCATGCTTCTACACTTTAGGAAATTGTGTTAATTGTAGCATACCATTAATAGTCGATTTTGCTTTTGGAGAGAAAAAAATCCCTCAGATTTTTAAATTTTCTTTGATTTCCATGGGAAATGCCATAGGACCCGGTTCCTATTTACCCCTCCAAGCCATACAGACAGTTGTTTGCTTGGCTCTCAAGGAGATTAAAGGATGAGGAGACTATAAATGCCACTGGATTTCTTTCCTTAGGCAGCCTGTGGAGACGAATCCTGCATCAGCAGTCACAACTGGTGAGTTCCCTCTTGGCTTCAGTTCTACTAAAAATTCACTTTATCTTCATGAAGTCAGGTTGACCTTCTAGTTTGGTTGTTAATCAAAAGTCTCAATTCCTCCATATTATGGGTTCAGCTTCCAGGAAACACTAATCTTACAATCTTTACAATCACTGTAGGTCAGTGAGCCCCCACCACCATGCAGTGCCTTGGGCTCATTTTCCAAACCATCACAGTTAGGGCACATTTTGGGCCAAAAGCCACCTTCCTAATAAGCTTAAACTGCAGTGGATTGACAGTTGTGTTGCTGTCAAACAGGGCTTATTTCACACCAGTGGTATTCATCAGGTATTGCAAACATTTATGGCCAAATTAAGATCATGCAACAAGAGGTCAACATAATCTTACACTACCCCCCCCCCAAAAAAAATCATAATTAGAATACTTGGATAGTGATGCCTCAATGTTTCCCATTTAGGCAATGGTTTAAAACAAAATATAAGTGCCTAATGCTCCATACTTTGAATAATGAATATGCTGGAGAAGTTTGTCAACATTTAGCAATCAGTTCATGCATTCCTTGACCAGAGCAGTTGTGCAGGCACAGCCTCAGTGCCAGTGTGCAGCTCTGCTTGCCCCATACATGTATCATTGAAAAGTCAAGAACCAAGGAGTTATTTACCTCGCATCAGTTGTTTTTATTCTCCATTCGTGTCATTTTTCCTTTGGAAATGTCAGCTGGAATTTGGCATGTAAGGGTTTAGGTATCTGAAGGGAGGCCACAGCACTGAGCACAGATCAGATTGTTTTTCCTTGCTAAACTCCCCCTTTGCATTCCAGCCTGACAAAGTTTTGTTGCAGTTACTCAGTACATAGATAACTAAGTGCTTTAAATACTAATTAAAATATATGATGTTTAACTGTTGGCCTATGCCATTTGTTTATGATGGAAGACAGCAGGGAAGCAGGATCATCTATTACAATTATCATCAGAGTATTTCTTTTCATCTCTTCTTATCCAAGCAAAAAGTATGTCCAGGCACTGACTTGGTTCTCTTAAACAGCCCTGTTTCCAACAGAGTTTCTTCCTCCACCTTTCCATTGTCTTATCTTTCAATTCACCCTGAATCTATCTTAAAACAATACATTCCAAGTTCTGGGGTTTTTTATACTTGAAACTTTCTGTTGGAATTGTTTCAGGCCAGCAAGCTTGCTGCCCTGGTCTCAGTATGCAGAAGTGTGTTCCCATTAATCAAAGGAAAAGCTGAGTAAAGTGGTACAATCCACATTCTCATTTTGGAAAATTAAAAGGCAGTATCATTATTAAAAGGCAGTTCTGCTAAATGTTTTCTGATGGAGGGAGAATTGGGACACACTACGCTGTCCAATGACTTTGCCAAAGATATGACACCAAGAGACACAATAAATGAATGTATAAATAGTAATTGTTCTGAAAGGGGTAGTCATAAATCACAAGGTGAGTTGCAGGAGGTTTCTTCCTTGGTGATACTTGAAATGTGATCTCTGTTGAATTAAAAGAAAATCAGATTTTTTCTTTTGGTTGTGTTGAAATGATACAGAAACCTGAAACCCAATTTCCCTGAAGCAGAACCCCATGTAAAACACGAAGCTCTGCAGTAAACGTTAGACCAAGACGAGGGGTTTGTTGAAGAGTACAAACCAGCAATTTGTTGGAGTAAGAGGTTATTAATCATCCAACACTTAGGGTTAGCAAAGCTCTGGCCTTGAATCAGCAACGCACTACAACAAATTGAATCACTCCAGTAAGAACAAGTAAGTTGCTCTGTGAAGTTCTGCAATGGATCTCAAAAGACTTTTTCCCTTGCAAAACAGCCTCGGTTGTAATGAAAAATGATCATTTTGTTTGTTGTGATCATTTATCAGCAGAATTTGACTGCTCTCATGCTGTCTGTAGATATTTTCCCAGGGTTCACCCACTGTGCTTGTGTGGAGAGATTACCTGGAGATCACCACTTCCCTTTCTTCCCTGAACAGCATCTCTGTTAATATGTGCACAGCCCGGGAAGCAGAACTGCTGAAAACTTGGGACCTGAAGACTTTGCAGGACAGCTGAGGGATGGACCTTATCAAAAGGTCTTTGTTCCTAACAGCTGGAGTCCTGCAGATGTGCTCCACAGAACTGATGCAACTCTGGTTTAATTATCAGATACAGGACTCATAGGGCACTTTTAAGCCTGGGCCCAGAAATCCTCTAGCCACCTCCCTATCGTCTTCCAGGGGCCTCTCCGTGACCAAGTTCTGCTGTGCCTGTAGCTGTGGTGTGTAGGTTGGCATCACTGGCTGCAATTCCCTGTAATGACATTGGAAAGTAGACCCTTGATAAGATTTGGAACAGGGACTGGCTCAATTATGCAGCTATGTGACCTTATTTTATTTGCTTTGGTTTCACAGTCTGCCTCTTGTCCTGCTGCTTGTTTGTCACAATCCCTTGTGCTCTGGTTTAGATCAAATGAGCTCTCTTTCTGTTTGTATAGCTTAGGATATAGGAACAGCCCAGAAATACAGCCTGGGGCCTTGAAAAACACAAATTTGCTTGGGGAAGGACAGTTTTGGAAAGGCAGGGGGAGGAGAGGGAACCTTGTCAATAGGACGAGGGGCGGTGGTTTTAATCTAGAAGAGGGTTGATTTAGATGAGGTATAAGGAAGAAGTTTTTTACAATGAGGGTGCTGAGGCACTGGAACTGGTTTTCCAGAGAAGCTGTGGCTGCCCCATTCCTGAAAGTTGGTCATGTTGGATGGGGCTGGGAGCAACCTGGTCTAGTGGAAGATGTCCCTGCCCCTGGCAGGGGATTGGATTTGATTAGATGAACTCGAAACATTCCTTCCAACCCAAACTATTCTCTGATTCTATGAGCTGGCAGTCACGAGGGCACCAGGGTAAAAGTGGATGTAACCAGGACTTGATGCACTTCAGCAGCCCTTTCATTAGGTTGCAAGGAGAATTCCAAATGTTTCTGAGCAGGACGTTGGGCATCAACTGCTGGCCCAAAGAGAAGGTCTTCCAAGACTACTGTATTTTTTATATTCCCATAAATCTGTAGTCGTCAAATGATGGGCTTATTTTAAAGTATTATTCTAAAAGAGCAGTGTTTCTCTTTTGCTGGGTACCTGAGCCCCAACGACATGATGCAGGCACTCGAGATGCTCAGACAGCCTTGACGTTCATATTCTATTGATGCACTTTCTGATTTCATAACTCGTTGTCATCAGGCACAGCTACTTCTCCAGCAGCAGCCAAGAAGCTAACCTGACACCCAGGCTGGCTGGTGCCAGGCAGAGATTTCTGGAGCTCAGTGGCAGGAGCAGAAACCATTGGTAATTTAGGAGTTAGCTGAGGATGTTTCTTTAGTACAGCCTGCAGGTCAGACACTGCCTGCTAGTAAATAGGTAATAAACAACCACTAACAGCGCCAGCTTCCTCCTATTTATTCCCTTATACTGTATTCTGAGTCTGTTCCACAGGACAAATGGCCTGGTTGGAAAGGCACAAGCCAGAGCCAGCTCTCCCTGCTGACTCCTGCTTCCTGTGCAAGCCTGTGGAATCGGTGCCTCGGGCAGTGCTGGTACCTGCGGGACCGCAGGTAAATCACTGCTGCCACCGGGGAACTCCCGGCCAACCTCGCTGCGTCTCGTCTCATGCATATCTGAGCGGCTGACCTGGTCCCCAGCCAGGGATCATTCTCCAGCTGGGAGTTTGGCTTTCTAGCAGCAGTCTGCTCTTTTTGATCAGAGCAAGTAGTCAGGTACGTTTGCCGCCTTCTTCATTTCTTCTCCTGTATTTTGTTTGGTTTACCCACCTTGCTAAATCTGGTTAAAAGGCAACTGTCGGAAGATTGATGCAATAAATTTCATGCTGTACCTAGAGTAAGCGAAGCTTTTTCTGCCCATTATTCATCCAGCTCCTGGAGTTTGGACAGATAGTTTGTATTAATAAAATATACGCTAATATCAAAACATTTTTCAAGCCAAATCTATTAATTACTTTTTCCATTATCTGCCTGGTTCTACACATGAATAAATGAAAAGAAGCAGAGAAGACAGAGACATGACAAGACCTGTTATGTAAATCACTCTGTACATCCTGAACTATCTTCTGGGGCAGTGGTAACTAATTTATGACAGGTCACCCAATAGTTATTAATAAGTTATTAAACTGACATAAAATAAATCCAGTAATACTTCTGGAATTAACAATACCTGACTCACAACTTGAATCAGCCTGCTTGGCAAAATGGGCCAAAAATTATGGCTGGTTTCAAGCTCTGTGCTCAGAAAATTGCATTTTCCCCTGCATGTGGGTAGATATTGAATCCTTGCTTAACAGCTGGGAAAGTTCCATCGATGCATCGCTTCACTGCACAGCCCATTTCCTCACCTGAAGGCATGGAGGAGCCACTTTGTGCCCTCCCACTGTGTCTACACAAGATATTGCAGACCCCAGTTTGCTCTGGGACATCCCAGTGACGTTTTCCAGCTTCAGGATGTGACTAACTGCTTGAGCCTGACTTTGGGTACATTGAGTTTTCAGAGGCACGAGCACAGATCTGAAAGTCTCACTATCATGGATCCTTGCTAAAGACATAAGTAATTACTGAAATTAAATTGACAGAGGGCAGGCTCGGATAAGATAGTAGGAAGAAGTTCTTGCATGTGAGGGTGGTGAGGCCCTGGCACAGGTTGCCCAGAGAAGCTGTGGATGACACATTCCTGGAAAAATTCAAAGTCACTTTGGATGGGGCTTGGAGCAACCTGGTCTAGTGGAAGGTGTCTCTGTCCACAGCAGGGGGTTGGAACAAGGTGAGCTTGGTCCCTTCCCATCCAAATCACTCCGTAATTCTATGAAAAGGGCATTTCTCCTTTGCCAGTGAAGAACAGCTCCATAGATGTGTGCCTTCAATGTGTCTTAGGCCCAGATTATTTCTCTCCATGTCCTCTGCAGCCTTCATGTTTCCCCTCATTATGTTAATGGGTGTCCATGTGCTGTGGACTCCGCTTGCCTCCAGTTGAATTTTGCATTGAGCTTTCAATTAGTGGGATTCAAACTGATTATTCTGGCAGCACTTCCCCCTCCAGAAATCCAACTCTTATTGCACATCAATTTTTCAAAAGGTGTTACTGATACTCGAGGAGTTGTCAGGGACCCACTCTGCTGTGCCTTAGGACAAGGGAAGAAACTCACCCGGAATTAGGATAAAACTGCTTCCCATAACCACCGAGTCACGTGTCTGTGGGATGGCAGGGGATGGCACACTCCTGCTGGAAGACCTGTCTTTACAGCCCCTAACCTGAAAACTGGGAATTTGATGAGAGACAGAAAGGCAGCATAAGACTCAATTCAAGTGCAGGGAATACCTTGGTGACAATTTTTTTTAAAAAATGCATGAATATTGGGTGGGTTCTCACATCCCCAACTATGAATCACTTGAAGTTTGTTAGCCCTCATGTCTTTCATTAGCCAAGGATATAATTTTTCTTCCTTTTCTCACCTCAGCTTTGCTGTCTTCAAGGAAACAATACATTGCAGAGAGGCTGCCTTGTCCTTAGAAAGTGTCCAGGATTATTTAGCTCTGGTGCTGTTTGTCTCCTGGCGGTGCAGCCTGCAACTCAGCCACTACCTATCTGCAATCCAACCTGGTTTTCCTAAGCAGAGTTAACTCTTTATTTGTCAAGGGAATTATGTCTTATCTGCTGCAGTATCAGTCACAGAAATTTCCTCCTCTATGCTCCAGCCTGCTGCCTCAGTGGTGCAGGAAAGGCATGCTGTCAATCCAGCCCTGCTGAAAGGAGTTAGAGAATCCTGGAATGGTTTGGGTTGGAAAGGACCTTAAAGATCATTTCATTCCAACCCCCTGCCTTGGGCAGAGACACCTCCCCCTAGACCAGGTTGTTCAAAGCCCCATCCAACCTGGTTAAGTTCAGCTTAGCCGATTCTAACCACAGCTGCCTAAAAATGTTTGGAGCTTTTCGGTTCACTATGCATCATTTTGATTAATGCCATTGTTATTCCAAGCTGTTACTGTACAGGTTTGTACTGGGTTTTGGTCTGATTGAGCTATTTGGGTTACTGATACAGCAACATTGCAAATGCTGGTGTTTTTCATAGAAATGCAGTCACCTTGTGTTGATGTTTTTGCAGATCAAACTTCATCTGATAAGAATAATCTCAGGAAGGGAAGTGTTACTGGTTTTGACTCTCAGGGAACTATTTGTATGCAAGCTTTTGAGTTCTTCATTTCAAACATACCTGAGAAATAATTAGGTAAAGTTAAACCAGCTTAGAGATGGCTGAAGAGGTGCTGAAGTTGGAGGATGGCATGGACTCTTGTCTGTGTCCTTGTTACCCCCCAGCTTTCCTGAAACCACCCTCCACCACTCTGGATGAGTTGCAAGTGCTGCCTCACAGTGTGGTGATGCAGGGCTGAGCTCACTCTGCTTAGAAGACCCTGACTGTGGATGGCAAGAGCTGCCAACAGCACATTCTGCAGATGCCTGCTGGCTCTGGAGCCTGTCCCCAGCCCCATCGGTGTGAAACAGCCCAAACATTACCGACCCTTCCTGCGTGATGTGAAAAACCATCTGTATGCAACAGCTTTGGAGGAGGCCTGATGGCATGGGACTGCGAGCTGGGTGGAAGAGGCTTGGTTCTGCCACTTGATTTATTGGCTGCTCATATTAATTTGCTTTGTTGTGAGGGAGGATCATTGTGTTGCCAGGTGTTTATTCCAATTGGACAGTGAATCTAGCTAATTGCCAGGGCACCTAGAGCTTGGGAATAACCTTTCATGAAAACAAAACAAAAACTTAATCTCAATGTACAAAACAACACAAAATATCTTGAAAAGGAAACCTCTTCAGCTGTTGACTGGGGGGGAATGGGAAAGGAATTTAGGGCAGGCTGGGATTGTGGAGCCAGCAGCACAGCCTGGAGCAGAGTTTGGGCCCTCAAAGCACAGGTAGGACTTGTCTCAGGGCTGTGTCCAGAGAGGATGCTCATCTCTTTCTCTGCTTCACAAAAGAGGAGTTCAGTAATTCCCCTGGCAGGGAGGAGAGTGAAGCAGAGACAGGAGCAGCTGGAGGGATGGGATGGGGTCACTACTCAGGTCCTGCTGCCCAGCCAGCACCAGCCCAAGCCCTGTGTAACCCAGGACTGGGATGCCAGGATCCCAGATTTTGTCATCAGCTCTTCCAACCCAGCTTCTGCCTGGCCCTGTTTAGCATCTCCTCTTCATCCACCTGCTCTCCCCAGGTGAGCAGTGTGGGGTGGGGACCACTTCTGATGATCAGCACAAGAAGACTTTGCATTACCTGGTGCATCACCCACCTGGGCCCCTGCTCGTTCCCTCATTTGAAGCCCTCAGTGGCAGGACTTGGAGTTCTATTTTTTTTTTTTTTCTGTTATTCTCACAGGTTATAGGCAGTGCCTTTTTTCCTTCCCACGTTGCTAAAGCGATTGTTGAAGTTTTGAAGGCTGCTGGGCACATTGAAGGGATATGTCCTCAGTCTCTTAGGAAGAGATAACTTTCCTCCAGCTTTTTAGCAACGATGCCATAAATTATTACCCTGACATAGAATTTAATTGCACAATTAAATACATCATTTACAAAGCTTTTAGCATGCCCTGCTAAATTCTCTACTTTCTCATCTAATCTCTGTAGGCCCTCGTTACATTTGCAGAGACCTGTATGGGCTTCATTCCTGTTAAACGTGTCGGTAAATCACAGCAGGAAAAAAGCCCTGACACATTTCCCTAGGAATTTTCTCTGCAGCCTGAGCTCCCAACCCTGCGGCTTCCCGTTCAATAGGTCAGCCCAGACCCCATTTGTCATTGCTCTTTAATTACTGTGGAACCTCTAATCCAGGCCACAAATTCCTCCCTGCTCATACTTCTTTTTACTTCAGAATGCGTATCTAATAGCAACCAAGGACTTTTCCTATTTTCTCACTCGGAATCTGTTTTGGGAGCTTGGAATTACTATCTAACTGAATCAGTAACATCTGTGACTTCGGGGCAGCTTGAGTGGGAATAGTTAGAGGGTTAGACAGATTTCCTGCATTTTAGGGCTCTTTTCCTCTGAAGAGGCTGCTTTGGAACAATTCAGTTGCATTTAATGCCACTTCTTCCCTTTTTCTTCCCTTTTTTTTTTGTTGTTGTTTAACCCCATCTCCCCTTCCTCTTTCTTCCTCTCCCCCATCCCTCCAAGTTGTTTAGGTTTTTCAGAAGTAAAAATTATTTTAAGGAACCACGCCAGCATTTTGAAAAGTTTCAGTTTCAAACACATGAAAAATCAGAAGGGATTCCTAGAAGTGTACTGCAGCTTGCAGGTATGGCTTTGATTTTCCTTTTGGCAGGCTTTTGCCATTCCCTCTTTCATTGCCCTTCCAAGAAACGCTGCTGGGTGCCTAAAGACCTGTACGCTTCTTACACTTGGCAGGAGCAGATAACAGGAACGCTGAAGTTTGGGCTTTGAAACATTAAAAGCAACATTTATTCCTTACAGTACTTTCAAACTTCCTCAAGTTAATTTAAAATACATTTCTGAGAAAGTTTAACTACTAATACTGGATTTTTTTGAACTTTTTTTTTTAGTTCTGCACACACCATACTTGTTATTTAAACCAAATAAGAGGTGGATTAAAGTCAGTGCAATTCCTTAAAGTGCATTAACTACTTTGAGCAGTCCTTGGAAGGGGTACCCTGTGCCTCTGTGACTGGTCTCTTTATGATATATTTTAAAAGTTCTGGCAAGGAATGACCATATTTTGCAAGCGAATTTTCATTTTTCTGGAAATTTTTGCTTCTGGTAACCAACCTCATTGCTGGTCAAGTACAAACACAAGTGTCCCTTCCCAGCCTGGTGGAGCAGCTGATAAATTATTCACACAACTAATGAGGATTTTGAATTTCCAGGCAAACTGTGATGGCATTTTTAAAGTCTTGCATCACTTCAGCAACATTTTGCTCACACCTGAATGCTTCAGGCACTCAGGTGTTTTAATCACCAAGGCAGAGCTTTGCCCCTTCTCCTCCTGCAAGTCCTTTGCTGCACACAGGAATCCTGTGGCTATTTTGTCTGTTTGTCTGCACGAGGATTTTCTGTGCTAATAAACATGAGGGGAAAGGGGAACCTGAGAGGGCTGAATTAATTACCAAAAGGGATCACATAACTTGCCTTATATTAATTTTGAAATGACAAGACACAGGTGCACTTTAAGTGATGTTTCAGTGGATGTTAGCATTTAAGGCCCTTTCATATTTTTTTTCCTTCCTGTGGATCTTACTTTAGCTGGAGCATATCAGAAAAAAAATATATCAGAGTAAGGAATCTCCTGCTGAAGCAAAGAGTTCCATGATGTGAAAGGGCTGATTATGTTTATATTACGTGTTCTCCTGTGAAGGAACCAAGCCCCCCAGCTAGTAGGGGAAGAAAGGTCACTGAAACTGAAGAAACAACTGACTCAGTGTCTTAATTCTGAAGGAAATGAGCCCTTTGGAGATGAGAGGGGCTTTCTGATCTACTTCAGGGCAAGGCATGCAACTACGAAAACAAGCTTTTCCTGTTGTGTCGAAGAATAAAGCAGCAAACCAGAAAGACTGGGGATTGGAAGTAAAAAAATATTTACACTGATTTTGTTTTTACCTTTAAATGCTCCACATGTGACTGGCAAAGCTGTATCATTCTCCCAGATTATCATCCACAGCACCCTTAAGAAGAATTTGAGAAAGAAAGATTAACATTAAATTAAATCTTTCTCGCATCTGGCAGCCAGACTTCCAGGGCTGGGCTGGAAAGAGCCTTCCCATTGCTGGCCAGCCTGGTGGCATTGGGTCCTGAGATTCTGACATCTCCTACTGCACCCACCACACAGGAACATTTGAATGTGGAGGCAGTGGTAGAAGGACCACTGTCCAAAAAGCCTTGTACAGGGGTTTTGGTATGTGTGTATTGCACTTCAAATGTGGCCCTGAGCTGTATTTGAGCCCAAACTCACCTTCAGTCCACACTTTGTGGAGTTGAGCTTGCAGGGGCTTTTGCTGAATGTGAGAATTAGAAACTTGCATCACTGCTGGTCCCTGTCCCGGGGAATGTCCTGGATGGGATGGCCCAGGACACCTCTCCTGTCCTGCTTGCCCTGCCAGGTATGTCTCACAAGCACAAAATCCTTCCCATATCTGTCACCACAAGGGACAGTGTGAGCTGTGGGGCAGCAGGAAGGAGGGATGCTTGCAGAGCAGTGTGGATTTCTCATGCTAAAGTACAGATGGCAAATTGAATTTGGCTCTAAATACCTAAAAATGGCCTTAAACTTAGCTTCTTCCCTTCCTTGGCATCATAGTGGGCATAGTCTTTGTGGTCATGGATAAGGACAAGGAGTGTGTAGCCAGCGTTTATCTCAGGTTGTGTTGGTGCAGGCACTCTTGGGAGCTGCCAAGGGTTTAGAAATGTGCTGAGGAATCAAAATCCTCATTTAAACTGCAACAGCGTCATGAAGTACGAGCTCTATAAATCTTAACAGATTATTGGTCACCTAAACAGATAGACTAGAGAGCTTTGGTGCTTGTGCCACTCATCCAGTCACTCTTGGGCAAGAGCTTTGCTCTGAAAGGAATCGAATGGAGCAGCTACAGCTACTCCCACCGTAGCAGTAGGCACAGCGCACACAGACTGCAACTCTTCCAACAAAAGTGACCATTTTGGAAAACCAAATCACCCTGGAAGTTGATCAGAAATGCAACAGAGGATTGGTTTTAATGGCTTTAGGGGGAATATTAAGATTTATTCCTGTAAAGACTTACTCAGCATGTTGCACAAACTCCTCTTAGCACACTAATAAGTCAATGTGTTACTGAATGCTTTGCCATTATAATTACAGCCACATGTTGTCCTTTTTACAAATAGGTCTGGCTTAATTGCATCATTTTTCAGCAGGATTTATGTGGTCCTGCTTAATCTAAAATTAGTACATGCACAAATGAAGTGCAAACTATTTTCCATCACTGAACTGTGAAATGTTCTCCAGAATAGAGATATACCAACATGCTCCTAAAAAGATGCAATAAACAGGCAACTTTTTGATTTGTGTGTGAGTCTGCACCAATACAATTTTGTTAAAAGTAGGGAAAAATATACTGTAATATACATTAACTACAAAATGCCAAAAAAGTCAGCTCAGTGGTCTAAACCAAGTAGTCTTTTTTGATTATCACTGGTAAAACAAGGGATGAGGGAAATCATAAATCTATCTTGATATGGCGAGCTCTCTGCATTTATTAAATATGGTAAGAGCTAATGTGTTTTATATATTACATCAATCTATCACATGTAAATATATCACATTTATAAGATACTCTTATAGGCCAAGATTGTGTTGACCTAAATTCTAAGTTATTTTCACTAATATTCCATAGTGCCTATGTAGCTCTGAAGGCCTAAGGATATGTAAAGGGCATAGTAGGGACAAGAGTTTGGAGTACCAGAACTTAGGCCAGCTGTCACAATTGTCATACTTACACACCGACTGGAAGTTTGGAACATCCATGATTCCCAAGAGTGTTAGAACGTAGACATTAAAATATAAATGCACAGCCAAATCCCAACTAGATGCAAAAGCCTAATGCTGGAAGCAGATCAAATCCTCTTTCAGTTTGTATCTCATAGGGAAAAGCTACTTTGACTTCAGCAGTGTGGAGACTTTGCTATCCAGAATGGAGATTTACTTTCTGCTGTGGGGAATTCTGCTGGATTTTAGAGGGTAAATCAGAAAGTTGAGAGAGATTCTGATATTGCTTAATGTAGAAGTGCTAATCTTTGTTCTTTCTCTAAACATGGCAGCTTCTCTCTCAATTTCTTGATAGATAAGTGCAGTTTTTGAGAGCTACTCAGTTTTGTGTGACACATGGTTTGGGTAGAAAGTAAGAGAAAGGCTCTATTACTAAAGATAATTGAATATTAAAAGTAGCCCTTGGTTTAAATGTTACGTTCCTGATTTTTACTCCTTTAAAGTATTTTTCCTTGTATGCCTCAACGGGCCAAAATTCCAAAGACTTACTTAAAGCAGGGCACCTAATGACCTGGAGACTGTGCTTTTAGCCAGGAGAAATGCTCGTGGCTGTGGGTAAGAACGGGTTAACACAGTGACAAACAGTAGCTTGCAGGTCACTGCCATTTCTCTCTGCCTCATCATGTCCCCACAGTAATTCACACTCTGAAACCTTAAGGCTATAGCTGCAAACGCGCTGCAAACAGAAGCTTCAGCTGAGTTGTCTCTGAAAAAAGATGATCCTGAATGAGCAGAGTGATCCTTGGTGCTCCCTGCCATCCATGAGACACCTGTCTGGTCCTGTGTTTGGCTTAAAGGGAGGATTCTGATGTGCATTATCCCGAAGCTAAGAATCTGATAAACCAATAGTGGATGGCTGGATTCATCATTTCAGGCAGGCCTTTATTCTGGATGCTTGGAGGTTACAACAGAGATGTGCCCAAAATAGGGCCTCTGGTCTCACCAGAGGTTCATGATTGTACTGATGTTTGAACCAGGGCACCAACCCTGATCTTCCCTGCTGCCTCCTGCACATTCACAACTTCTCCTTTCCCCAAGAATGTTTGTTTTGTAAATTAAAGGCAAATGCTCAGGCTGAGGGATTTTCTCCCCTTTGTGAATCAGGAGTTGAGCATTTGTCTGGTATTTCCCACTTAGACTTTTCCAAAAGTACTTTTATGAAAGCATTTAAGCACCAATGATTTCCCTTGATAGGAGCAAAATGTGATGCAGGATTAGGATGCAGGTGTTACAGTCACACCTGGAAAAATCACACATAAAAAAGGAGGCACTGAGGAATTTTAGAGAACACTTTCCTAAGGAGATGTGACATCCTCCATGGATGTGGCACCACTCTCTGTGAACCAGGCTTGACATAAAGCCCTTCCTGGTGCAAAGCAGATTTCAACCACTTTGGCCTCTTGTGCGAGTCTTGCATAGAGCAGGGATCTGTCCTTGGAGCATGGAGTTGGGTCTTCCAAAATCATGGCCCACTAAACAAAAGCAAGAGAAGAGTGCTCTGCCATCTGCTATATAAGTAAAGAATTTACAAGGTTTGGTTACTGCCACAACCACATAAGCATTTTTGGTGCTGTGTGTATGGTTTTGAACATCTTCAGGTAAACAGCTTCTGCCTGCTCTGGTGTTGTTGTAGAGGATTTCTCTACAGTGTGTTCCTCAGCCTGTCTGAGTGCCAGGGGAGCCAGCTCCATCTGCTGAACACTCCTCAGGTGAGCTACTGACGTGCACCGATCCAACACCTGCAACACCTGCGAGCCGCCCAGCGTGGCCACCGTGCTGCTGAGTGACACCGCGCGAGATGCGCCTGCGACAGCTTGGAGGAAACTGGGTCGCTTTTTTATAGACTTCAAAATGAAATATGAATCAAAACTCCTTCTGATAGCGGTAAAGCTGGAAGCAATTCCAAGCCTTTCTTGAGCAGAAAGGCTGCTCTTGACTGATACTCCCAGAAACGAGCACTGAAGCGTTAGCCTGTCATCCGCTGAACACTTCAACCACTCTAGAGGAGGCACCTGGGCTCAGAGGATCGAAGCTCTGCTCAGTTTTCTCAAGTTGGATATTCTGGTATTTCTGGTGCATCTTGCATATGTAGAAGCAGCAAAATTTGTCTTGGGGAACAGAGGCATCAGCACGGAGAGGGGACAGATGGTGTACGTTACGGAGACCAAACTACGGCTCGATCTTCCCAGAGAGAGTGGGTCCTGCAAGGTAGGAAAAGTGGTTTTAAATGAGACAGTGACACAGAAAGTTGGAGAATGATTGGCTCGGGTAGGGGACTGTTCTGATGCTGAGAGGGAAGAGGTGGTCTGAGGACAGCACCTTGAGCATGGAAAATTGGTGTGGGGGAGCTGCTCTCAGAGGAGCTGGTGCAGAGATCATCACCTGCTTTGAAGACTTAATAAGTCACTTTAAACAAAAGTGAGCTGCTGTTTAGGTGAGTTCCGTATTTTTCACAGGCAAGGTTTTTTCCCAACCCACCCTGCTACAGATGTCATTCCCTGAACTGAGAGTTCATAAACCTTTCAGAAAACTTCTGCTTGATTTTCAGCCTTTATTATTGTACATCAAGATGGTTTTATTTGCCATGTTATTGTTCCTAGTGTAATTGCTCTTGCAATTAGAAAAGATAATAGATTAAATGATAGCTACAGTTTTCAGTTTCTTGTGTTTCAGAAGATTTCCATTTATATTTTTCCTTAAAAATTTTGCAATTAAATCTAAAGAAAAAAAAATACATAATCCAGGGGCATGTTTCTTTACCACTAACTCCTGCAGGCTGTCTGTAGGATGTCTGGTCTGAGGATGAGCTTAAAAAGGATACTTATATGCTCCTGGAATATAAATTAATCCCTAACTTCTCCAAGTCAAATTCATTATATCCTTTTTCATCTTTTCAGAACAAGGGAAGGTATCAGTTAAATTGTCACAAATGAGCCCCAAACTGTTGTGAAAGAGAATCTGATTTCCTAAATTAATCTGAAAGGTATGTTTTCAGATTTCAGAACCCTCTCCTTAACCTCGGTTCCCCAAATAGCTTTATGCTGAGATGAAGTGTAGACAAACACACAATAGAAGTTTCTAACCAGAACTGCTGAGGGGTGTGTGCTATATCCTCTCATAGCAACCATAGGCCCCAGCTCAGCTTTGGAGGCTGAATGGATCCTATGCAATGGTTTCCATGGTTGCACAGGGTTTCATGCACCCAATAATGTTAATATTCCAGTCCTTAATGGAAAAACTTGTGCAAAGGCCATTTTTTCCTCTTTATTTCCTATCTTAAATTATTGCTGTCTTAATGATTGAATAAAGTTATAACATGAAAGTTATTCTACTAAAGCTTAAAATGTTGTTGAGATTGTCTTAGCATGAACTCAAGCCTACAGTAGTTACGCAAGCAAAATTTCAGGTGCCTCCTGAGACAACACTGATGGATTTGGCTGGTAAAATAATGATGGTTTTTCTCTTCACCAGCTTGTTGGTACCATTTATCTTAACAAAAAGTTTGATTGCCACTAAGAAGTTAAGAATACTGACAACGGCTGGCCAGTTTTTGGAAAAAGACAGTCTGAGAACTTAGAGGTGGGAACTCAACTGTGATAATGGGACTTAAATTTTAAGTGAGTGACTTCTTTTGTGTTTTAATACTGAGTTGGAGGTGATTATTGTCTTGCCTTTTCTGCCACCTAGGGTTTCCCAAAGCTCACCTCTGTTGGAAGTTGTCCACTACCTCATTTTTTATGTCCTTCTAAAAAATCTCAGCTGTTAATTAAGAGCTGTGGTAACTCTTACGAGAAGTTCACTTCAGAATTACACCTCAGCCAAGGACCGAAGAAAACTTCTTGACAAATATTGATGTCTTGGGTAGCTCCAGCTGACTGGGACTTCCCTACACCCTAAATCCAGAAGTGCTTGGGCTGTGGGAATGATTCCTTTCAAGGTGACAATAACTTGCAGGTGCTGTCCCAGTTCTGGGCCAGGCCATGGCTGAATGAGGGGTTGGGTCATGGGGAAAACTTGCTGTGGGCATCATGGAGCCTTCTGTTTGATTTACAGGAGCAAGAAATGTTCTGGCTGTCCTTTTTTTGATGTTTCAAGGCTCAGTGGGACATCCAGCCCTACTCAAGCATGGGGTGTAAGTATGTTAGTACTACAGAATAAAAGATAGAGAGATCTCAAGAGGGCTCTTCAGAAACACAACAGAAAGCTCCAAGAAATTGTCCAAATGAGTGTAACTTTGACGTTTAAAATGGTTAGTTGCTACTGAGGCATAATCAGTGCTGACTTCTGGCCTCTGCTCTGCAATTGAAAGTCTGAGAGAGCACTCTAAACCTTCCAGTGATTTATCTGAAGGGTTTATTATCTGGCTCACAGATGTGTACCAAAGCGTGGTTTACAAAGAAGAGCTCCATGTGCAAAAAGGTTACATTTTTAGCTTGTGTAAACTGTTGTTTCCCCACCAAAGCCAACCAAGTTGCCGTGTGATGTCCCCCAGCAGAGGATCTGCTCTCCAACCAACGCTTGGTTATTGTTCTTGGCTGTGGCCATGAATATTTCAGAGTGTGCTGGAGCTGGGCTCTGAATGCCTTCATTCACAGGCCGCTGTATAAATGATCAAAGGAGAGGCTTCTTGATCTTGTGTGTAATAAATCCTCTGCTTTCAGGTCTGCTGAACGGGAGACTATCATAGAAATACTTGTTCCTCATGTGCAGATCAGGAAGCTGGAGTCCTCCTGTTGGACAAATGCCTCTGGAATTCCACGAATTGCTTGGCAAGTCTGACAGAGCAGGCAGAAGGATCTCAGCCTTCGTTTACTGCACGGTCTCCCTGCATGGAGCATGGCTGTGGAGACACTGCTCCCTGCTTCAGGTCAAGTAATGGCAGGGGAGAAGGAGAACCTGCCTGAATATCTGAAAAAATGCAAGTAGAAGGAAAGGTTTTAAAACAAACACTGTTGGGATAAGCTTATTTTTTTATTTCAAAGTGTTTGTTGTAGAAACGTTGCCTAGATTTTTAACAAGGGTTTGTCTTAGCTTGCAACTCATCTAGTTTTGTTTTGCATCTTGAAGGTTTTTTTTCAAAACAGTGGTAAAACAAGAGAAAAACTGATGTGAAAGAGTGTGAAATGGATCTTGAAAGAAAAGAAAGTTGTGGCTTCCTGGTACCTGGACACCTCATATCTTTGTCTGATCTGCAGTGCCTTGCCATGAATAAATGACATAGAAGGGAAATAGTGGTCCATCACAACCCCTGTCCATTTTTAGTACCTGCAATTACCTGTCTGAATTGAATTAATTTTATTTATAAAAAATAGAGGAGGGGTAACTTGCTAGTAGGGGTTTCTTGTCTAGCTGGGTCTTCATCAGAAGTAGCTATGGCCACAATTACACACAGAGTCACTTCAGTGAATCTGAAAACCCTGTGGGGTTTTTTTCCCTGTGGGGAGTGCATACATCATTCCCATTCAGAATTCCAGCTGTCTGGATTAAAGTGCACAAACTGGACTTTTGAAATTTTCCAGGGCTTATCATTCATGCCTTGTCTTCCTACACTTAACTGACATAACTAATAAAACACAAGTGCCAAAATCTGGGAAATCCATGACTGGATTGCTCCGTGCATCTACGCTAACCTGTGTGTCACCTTTCTTTGTGCAGTTGTTCAAGAGGCTAACGGAGAATCCTGCCCTTTTGAATGGGAATTTTGCCAGCTGCATTAACTGGGACAAGATTATTGACTGTCTGAGGCAAAGCTTAGAAGACAATCGTTGTGTTTAACTGTTAATTCTCTAGCATTATCCCAGTAACTTGTTGATGCATCCAACAGTTTCTTGATGTCTGTATATACACACACCCACGTGTGTGCACTCGCCTGCCTCTGGGAATTCCTTTGCCCTCGCTAATATGAGTACAAAGATTCACTGGGCTTTCTTATTTGTAAACAGAAAATGTTTGGACTGCTGTCCCGATAAAGGGAGACACTACAAACACAATGTGAAGTGCATTTGTGTCTGTGTTCCTCTCAGAAGCTCAGCAGCTCACCCTTGCACGCTGACTGCCATGGCTCAAGATGCTGAAGATGCACAAACAGCAAAGGGAAAAAGTAACGTTGCACTTTGCTAACCCCCTGCTGCAGGGATGGTTCACCCATTTGGAGAGCTGTGCACAGCCCCTGACATCCCTCACTCGGCAGGATCTCTGTGATCTGAGAAGTGGTACCTGCCACCCGATGTGTCTCCTGCTGCGAGACAGGTCTGTGAAGTAGTGGAGCCTGGCTGTCTGCAGTCAGCACTGCTGTACTACATCCAAAGCAAGCTTGCCAGTCAGCAAATGCTGCATTAATCTTTCAGGGAGTGTTTGTTTTGCTTGTTTTGCTAGGCTGAGTTTCAAGCAACTGATAACGTGCTCACGAGCAGCTCTCCTGTTGCAGCCCATTTTTCAAAAAGAAGCGTGAAGGCCGAAGCTCCCAAGGTTGGGTGGAACAGGGGTTGGGAGGGTTACACATGGTCTTGCTTCAGTGTGTGAGCTCACAGTGCTACTGAGTGCATGTTAATGTGTCTGTGCAGGTACATTTGGGACAGTGGAGTTGTGGCTCTTTCAAGTCTGATGAGTGTTTTAAAAATATACCTTGGACTTGGTTCTTCTGTGTTAGTGCTAATTCTTGTGGCGTTATCTCACTGCACGTGAGATGTGCTTGTGTTTGCTCAGCAATAGTCAAACTTCTGACTGCTGAATCAGAAACTCCGAACGCTTCTGAGGGTTAGGGAAGACAAACACTTTACTGGTCAGAGATTTTTAAGTGTTGAAATGCCTGGAATTTCGGGAGGTAAATGACAGCGTGCCTGGCTTGTTCCCACCTGTCCCTGCAGTGTTGCTGCTCTGTCCAGCTGCAGCACTGAAGTTACAGCTCTCACATGCACTTACAGGCCCATCCTTCCAAGTCTTTTTGCATTTAGCTCCTCTAAGCAGAAAGTAATTTCAATACACAAATAACTTTTAGGATGTGGAAAACTCAAGTCTGGAGACTCTTGTACGTGCAGAACCTTTAAATACAAGGCACTTTCCTGGACTTCTTTTAGTGGGTTTTAAGACACTCCATGCTCTTTGATGACTTGCAAAATAAAATCTCGCAACATTTCCACAAGTGAAGAGAATTTTAGCTCCCAGAGTGAGAACAGAAGGATGCACTGTGATCTTGAGGTCTTTTAGCCTGCTTACAGAGTCTGAAAGAATGTGGCTGGGCAGTGAGTCTGTTACAAAATGATGATTTTTATGGCATTGGGATAAGACAAATCCAGTGGATATTTCACATGCACATACTTCTCTTAGAAACTTTTGCTGAGAATCAATCTTCTACACAAAATCTATTCTGCTAACAGTACTCCAAAGGTAGTTTTTAAGTGTATTTTTGATTAAAACATATACCCTCTGCTGAAATTTAAAATGGGAATGTACTGCAAGAAGGTTTTGGGTGGAGAGAGAAGGGGAATAGTTGAGTGGTTTTCTGGCTTTCAGTTTTAAAAAAAATTTAATCTCTTTTACTGTTACCCCAATCTTGCACCTATTTCTGCTCACAATAAGGGGATTGAAAAGGCAGAGATGAAAAGAAAAATACATATATGTTTTTAAATCCACCAGTTGGAGAGCTGTCTGTACACATTTTCATGTTTCTTTCTGGTTTTGGATTAAGTTTCTATTCTAAAGTTCCAATTTCCTGGTTAACATATTGGTCTGGAAGGACCCAGGGCTTGTGCAGACCTGGCACACGGCAGGCAGGCTGGCTCAGGGGAGAAAGCTGTTGCTTTTCCTTGCCTGCTGCAGACACAAATGCTGTGAGAATTCCCTTGGTACAGGAAAGTGTTGTGGTATTACACTCAACATTTATTGGTGTGGTAACAGGATAGTTCCTCCAGGCTCAAATAAACATTATAAAACCTCCCTTCCCCAAATCAGCTGCTTAAATTGGATGCAAGAGAGGGTTTGGCATCTTGGATTTTGCTGTGTAGCTTTTTGTGAAGAACAGTGCAAATCCTTATCATCAGTTTTCAGTTTTTATATACATGTGTATCATAGGGCTGGGCTGAGGAGGATGGTCGTGCCCTGTTATGTAGGATACACAAGACAAGGGGAAATGGCCTCCAGTTGTGCCAGGGGAGAGTTTAGATTGGATATCAACAAATATTTTTCACTGAAAGACTGGTTAAGCATTGGGACAGGCTCCCCAGAGAAGTTGTGGAGTCACCATCCCTGGAAGTGTTCAAAAAACAATCAGACATTTCATGGCAACTCATGATGTGGCTTAGTTGACAAGGTGGTACTTGGTTGATAGACTTGGTGACCTTGGAGGCCTTTTCCAGCCTCGGTGATTCTGCAATTCTCTCATACTCTGCAGACTGCTGCCCATGATAACCTGAATGCTGTCCAGCTCCTGGTGACGGCAGGTTCCCAGCGTGGATGGATCACAGTTGTGTCAAATCTAAGTTCAACTATGGGATGCAATGAACACCTACAGAACATAAGCACAGTTTATCTTGTTGAACCTACCCCCATAACCTGCCTAGGCGAGGTCTGGCTTTTTTAGATGTGTCCCAGGAAAACTAATAGAAATTATTCTGAAAAAAAGATAAGATTTTCACATCTTTTGGAATTTCTGCAGTGAGAGTCTGCAGAGTTCAGGCTTGTTACTAAGAACAGCCCAATGTATATCTGAGGGTGAAAAAATAATCATGTCACTTCTTTGGAACATGACCTAAAGTTCACTGAAGTGAATGAAAAGGCTCCTGTTGGTTTTAAGTGGATCCAGCCTTTACACGGGGAACAGAAGACGTGTGTCTCATCTGCTTAAATTTGAAAATGTTATTGGTAATTTGTGTTGATAGAAAGAGCACATGGTAACTTTCTTTCTGCATTTATGTAACAGGAGGCAAAAGCCTCGAGTTTGAAAACACTGAGGATTCAGTTGCCGATTTCCAGCAGGATGAGAGAGACACAGCCAAGGATTGGGCTGTTTTAAGAATATTTGATGGAAGGCAAAGCATTAGGCACTGGCTTCCCCTCAGGCAACGGTGTCCCATTGCCATCCCACCAACAGATGACAACCTGGTGAGCAATGTCAGCTTCAAGCTTGGCAAAAGGAAGATAGTTTTTACTGAAGCACCTACATTGTTTTATTTGTGGGTTTAATTCAGGTGATTATTATACTGTTGCTAAAACAATGCAGCCAACGAGTGCTGGAGGTTATCAAGGAATCCACTGCAGATGGGCCAAGCAGGTGCTGCAGCCTGGGGAGGTGACAGTCCCCAGGGACTGCTCCGTGGTGGAGGCAATAGTGCTGGGCTTGGCAGTGCTGGGCTCGTGGTTGGACTTGATCTTAAAGATCTTTTCCAGCTTCAATGATCCTGTGATTTGATGACGAATGTTTGGGAGTGCAGGACTGAGTTGTCCACGCAGCTGACAATGCACAACTGCTATTGCTCCCCTGGTGTGATGGATAGGGTTACCTGGGGCTGGAATTAATACAGCAGTAAGAGGAGACAAGAAAAACAGCAAATGACTGCCAAAAATGGCCTGTGATGGATCTTGTATTCTTAAGATATCCCTGTGTCAATGTGCTTGCAAAGCAATCTCTTCTACAGCCTTGTCCACCATCACCACTTTAAATAAGAGATTTTTCACATGACTCACCTAAATTCATTTTACCTGATAGTCAAGAACCGCCTAATCTTTAATGCTCACGTAAGTATGGTTTGTTGTTTTGGGTTTTTTTAGATCACATAGCCTTCAAAATACTTGAAAGCCATGCAGAGAAATATTGCATAGTAGGGAATTGCGCAGGAATGAGATGGCTGAAGCTGTTCATCTGTAATAACACAATGCTTCTGTTTCACACAAATGACTTGATTAAAATCAAGAGTTGCTCTGGATTTTCACCAGTATTAAAACAGGTGAAAGCAAAAGCAAAAAAGACCAATTGACTTTTTATTTTTCTTCTTTTCTTTAGGTATGGTGATTCAATTTGTTCCTTGCAACACTTAAACAAATACAGAAAATGAACAGAAATGTCAAGACACTGGAAAAAACAACACTTGAAAGAGAATTTTTATGAGTTGATGAGCTGAAAGCTGAGCTAGTACCAGCAGAGCGAGATCAGTCTGGATTTCCACATTTTTCAGCCATCTTTAAAACTGTTTCCTTGTCTTACAGGAGCCAGAGGGAGCCTGGAACTACACACAACTTGTTGTCAAAGAAACTTGCACCATCACAAGGCGTCAGCTCTGCTCTCCAGAGACCAAATCTCCAGACAATCATCTCGTGTGCTGTTAATGCTTTGTTTCTCTCACTTCTCCCGTGTATATGAAACTGTCAAGCTGAATTACACTTTATAAGGTGATAGGGAAAAGATCTAGCATTTCTTTTTCCCTTTTACAAATTTTTACAGTGTGTGGAAGCTAATTTTTGCAGCCTAAATGCCAACCAAACAAAACAAGTCCTGCTGCTTCAGACCTGACATCTTTCAGGTAAACAAGAAAAGCTTTTGACATAATTTGCAATTATTATTACTTTAATTTTTTTAAAGCTCTGCTTTCATAAAAAGGAGCTGGGAGAGGCATGAGAACAAATGATGCTTATTGGAATCTAAATTTTAAGGTTAAAATACAACAAATGAGCACCAAAGTAGAAAAAAGGCAGAAGCCTGGCATCACCTTCTCAATCCCATTTCTGACTGTTGAACATTGTGCAGCCTCACTGCAGAGAACAACATTCCCCATCAGTGCAGAGACTTGGGAATGTCTCCGTGATTCTTGCAAGAAGGGATCAAAATCAGTGATTTTCTTTGTGTTTCACTGAAATCTGTCCAGTGAGGACACCAGTGCTTTCCAGCAACGTGAGTCACTTTCTTTTTGATAACGGACAAGCCTCGTATTTCAAAGACCCGCACAAGCTCCTGGGTTCCCCGTGGCAGACAGCAAGAGCTGTGCTCACTCCTGACTCTCTGCAGAGTAAGAGGGTGGCAGTTTCTGTGCCAAACCAGTCAAACCCCACCTCTGATTTCATTCAATAAAAAATGAAAATGGTGAGCTGTACACGCCGCTGGTGTTTCTGTTCCCCGCCAGCGCTTTGA
This sequence comes from Orthonyx spaldingii, assembly GCA_013397795.1. Lineage (NCBI taxonomy): Eukaryota > Metazoa > Chordata > Aves > Passeriformes > Orthonychidae > Orthonyx > Orthonyx spaldingii. The sequence continues at coordinate 238,405 of VZTJ01000758.1, forward strand.
CACATCTGGCAGGAAAGTTCACTCCATGAAGTGTTTTCTACCTTTCTATCTTTTCATGGCATTGCTTGAAAAACCCAGGCTTGTCAATTCCTTTGCTGTAGAATAATCTCTGCAGATTGTTCCACATATTTATTGCCTGACTTCTTCCTATAGTTTTGGAATGTATTTGTATTGTACCATTCAGTAAGCAGGTCGCTGCTAAAGTCAGAGCATAAAGCTTGTTCAAGGTGCCTGCATTCCCTGAAAGGACCCAGGCAAGCATTTTCTCCACAAATGCAAATTATTCATCAAATTTATTCCATCTGGGGTTTGTCTTCTTTGTTAAGTGTTTTAGCAAATACTAAAATCCCAGGTAGGTTAAGGAGATCAGCAAAATTCCTGCCAGTATTAAATGAATATTTGTGGAGGGTGAATTTTGAGTGTGCTGAGTAAAGCCTATAATGCTCAAGGCTGTATTCTTCAGTTAAATGGTTAAACTCTGCCCTGAGACCAATTTGCCCACAACAGTGGGAAAGTAGAAAAGAAGTGAGAGTGTTACTTGTAGTGAAGAACAGACAACCAAAGGAAAGGATTATTTGAGAAATTATAACAAGCAGTTGAAGTCTTGGGAGTCGTTCAAGAGGCTTCACTGTTTCCAACAGCAAATTGTTTATGAACAGAAATAAAACAATCTATTCTTTTTTTCTTTTCAAGTACCTTTAGTAACTTGTAAGATTTGTGTCAGACTCCGAGTAGAAAATTATCACCAATTATATTCCAAAGAATAGCAATAAAAGCTTGGTAAGAGAAAAGCAATACTAAAGCTTCTTCAGTCAGCTCTGTAGTTTTAATTGCTATGGTTTTTTCTGAAGGATATTTTTAAAACTCCGAGCCCATTTTCTCTTCTGTAGAAATACTGTGTCGTCTTGTTCTTGTTTTTCTCAAAATCACATTTTAGCTGTGTGCCTCTAGCTATTAACCCTGTGGATTTCTTTTAGATAGGAGAAAGATTGATTCCAGAAATCCATGAGGCTCAAAAACCACCACAGTGAGGTAACACCTCACTTATCCCCTGCTTCTGATGGCAAAGAGGAAAGCATCTCTGTCCTCTCTTGCTGAGAAGGCACAGCAGCTTCACTTCTGACTCAACAGCATTGCATAGACAGGTAGCCCTGTCCTTCTTGTCTATTTTGTCCATCTCTCACACAAGGTGTCAGGAATTTCTCCCAAGAAGGAGAAAACATCCTTCTTAACCTCCTGCCCTGTGGACAGCCTGTGGTTTCCTAAGCGCCCCGTGCTATCCTCGTTATCTGATAGAGGATGGCAGTGCTGGGATGTAGAAGCAGAAAGCCTTCCTGGGGCAGACAGAGTAGAAAGTTCTTCATCCTCCCTGGAGCTGGAGGCCAAGAGAGATGAACGAAAGTGCCCATTAGGTGCCAACTGTTTTACTCAATGGCATGGGCTGTACTGTCAGTGGGATGATGGGGAGAAATATATCGTTAAGCTGTTTTCTATTCCCTGCTTTGATTCGTGGTGGCAGGACACAAATGTCTCACCTGGTACTCTCAATGTTCTTTCATCAAATTTTAGTTGTGCAAGTTGGACACTGCTTCCCTTTCAGTACAAGCTTTCCATCAGAGTGAGACTCCAGGCAGTCCTGTTAAACTCCAAAAGAGGCACTTGCAGAGCCTTTGGATTGGCTGACATGCAGTTCAAGCTTTTAAATCTGCAGGGCAGAACCTGGGGGAGGGAGATTCCTCCTATTCCAAAAGGACAGACACACCTGCTGAGCATCAGAGAACCCCTTCCAGGCCCAAACTGCAGGCAGGCTCACTGGTGGAATGGCTGGTCCTGGTAGGGTCCCGCTGGATTCACCAAAGGAAAACCCTGCTTCATGCTCCCACGAGGATCTCAAAGATTTTATAGTTAATAAACCTCCTCTCTCTAGTTTCATTGATCTGTATGAACTTGCCAAGCCTTGGAAGATTTGTTTGCTGGCTTTTAAAATCAGTTAGTTTATTTGAGTTCTTCCTGTAGAATTCTCCACAGCTAGTTATTGCCCAGAATTTAAAAAATGGACCCTCTGCTGTGGGATCTGGGGGGAAAGTGAAGCCTGTATCTTATCCATAACTGTGTAATGGTGTCTGAAAACTCATAATCTTTCAAAACGGTTTCAAATGAGCCTTGTGATTTTGTGAGGACAAATCCTAACAGGGCAGAGGGAAGGAAGTGGAGGGGAGCAGAGTTCAGGGAAGACTGTGGCATAAGCTTTGCCTTCTGTTACCTGCAGGCACATTTAAACCAGCTGCTGCTGTATTAAAGGGGGGGTTACTTTAACATCTAAGATAGATGCACAAAAATATGATATATTTATTCTGACAATTTAACTGGGTATTTAGAAATAGCACCCTCTGCTTTAGAGCCTTCTCAAAGGTAGGAAAGTCCAGAACTTTTCTCTTGCCATTTCAGCAGGTGACAACCCAGTGCTAAGGACACCTGGTTCAGCACAGCCATTCCTCCTCAGACAGGTGAGCAATTCCCAAGGTTTGGCATCCTGCCCCACCAGAAGCTTTGGCCATGGGACACACTCCTAGGTCTGTGCTGTCTCCTGATGTGGATGAAGCCATGAAGGCACTTCCCTCGCCCACCTGCACCTGGCAGAATAAAGCTGAGGGACCAGGTCCCCACGGGAGGTGTTAGTGAGACACCAGTGAAGCCAGGGGGACTGGTGGTGCTAAATCCAGATCCCAGAGCAATACCTCACATGGGAGCAGCCAACATGATCAATTGAGACAGTGGGCAATGCTGGACCTCAGCGCTTCCCTTGCTCCCCTCCCCTCACATTTATAGGTTTCTAATTTCCGCTGCATAATGAATATCGTTCTTCATTATAATTATGTTAAAAGGTACCGGCATGATGATTCAGAAACCCTTGAAGATATAGTCATATTTTCAGCAACAGATGGATTTAACACTGCAGATGGAGTGTTAAGAGTGCAGGTAATAACAAACTCAGCAATGTACTGTACTGAAATATAATTGGAAAGTATTAATCATATATTGGTTACTTCAGCTTCACTAAGTAGATGTTTAATTTTCATCAATCTTTTTACCAGATTCCCGGAAAGATTTCTGTGCAGACAGAGTGTGGCTTTAGGTGAAGAGATTGCCCAAGTTATTAATGACTGAGGCCTTGATCTTGCAGGCATGTGCCCATGGCTTACCCAGGCATGCAGAATAAAAATCATTTGTGTTAATAAGGCTGTCAGAGGGGGCCCCATTCATATGGCCCAAGCTTCAGCTGGTGACCAGTCAGTGGTAAAGCCCAGACCCTTCCCTTCGTGGGGGCTGCTGGAAACCCGCCAGCAGGAACGGCTGCCTGCAGGATTTGGGGCAGAACACAGCAATCTGAAAAGCCCCACTTACAAAAGTGAACCATCAGTCCAAGCCTTTGCAGGATTGGGAGTTAGAATGTAGACAAAAGAGGGGGATTTTTTGCCATTGCTCATTATTTTCTTTAAGTACAGACTTTCTGGAATTATCTGCGTGCAGAAAAAATGTCTGCTGCTGTTCCCACAAACTCTGTCATCTTGCTGGGATTTTTGTAGTGCACCTCTTCCTAGAGGTTGTATTTGAAGTCTGGATTATTCGGGGGAGTTTTTCCTCTGAGCAGATCGTGCAGGACCAGAGAAATCAGTGATGCCTGGTTGCATGCCATGACTCTGATTCTTTAATTAATGCTATTTATAACTAGGATATCATTTGTAGGATCGCAGAGTGGTCCCTGCTCCAGTGTGCCACCTGGGGACTCGGGGAATGGGGAGTGTGGTAGGGCACAATTCCAGCTCATACAAAAATCTGTGTAAGACCAGGAATATAAAACAAGGTTTTGGTGATAACAGAAACATTATTCTTTTGAATATAATTTTTGTGGATGGTTTATGTTCACATTTTTTTCTGTGGGTTCAGGCATTTGGTGAAGCTGCATCTCCACTGATTTCCTTATGAGGTTTTCTTTCCCTGGTGGGAGTGCATTGCCATGGTGTTCCATGATGACCATGGACTGACCAGATGGACTGTTGTAAACAACAACGTAAGCATTCAACACCTCAATTTTAAGTCCCATAAAATACTTTGCCCAAATGTTTTGGTCTTTTGCTGAACTATTTCATTTTCTAGCTATCCATGAACTCCGAAAATGTAATGAAAAACTGAAATTCTCTTTGGAAAATTGACTCTCACTTGATGATACAGTATCTTCATCTTGACTGATAAGAAAAAAAAGATCAGGTAATAAAATTCAACATGACTGGAAATAAAATTGAGCATGACTAGAAACCACAGGTGAGCGTGTTTAATAATGTGAAATTAGTGTGCTGTCTTCTTCCTGACAGGCTTTTGTACTCCACAGAGAGACAAACAGGTACTGATCGATTGACCGTGGTAATCAAATAAAGCTCTGTGAGTACAAATGGCTCTAAATATGGTGTCTCCTTAGGGTACCAGTCAAGATGAGTGGTTTGTAACTCAGGGCACACCCTGCTGTTGTGGGGAGGGGAGAGCTTGTTGCTAGAATGTGAAGATAAATAGTATTTTTGTTTAATTTTCACTTACCCCTTGAAATAAACTCTCCCTTATCATCCCTTCCTGTGCTGTCCGTATTCCGTGGTGAGCAGCGAGCCCCAGAGCTGCAGCAGGGGCTGCAGGCAGGGATGGGTGTGTGGAGGGGGGATCAGCCAGGATCACCCTGAGCACCTCCGCGCAGAGGGAGCTGAGGGTGCCGCACGGAGCTGACGAATGCGGCTCCCCAGGCACTGACTCGTGGGGTGACACAAAGGACATCACTGACTCATGGTGCATCACTTTTCCAGTCTGGAGATCCTTCTCCCACGTGCAAACTGGTAGGATGGACTTTTCATCTCACTGACAATGTTTGAACCCTCCTTCTCTTTTCTTTTTTTTTTTTTTTTCCTTCCTTACTTATGAGAATTAATTGAATCGAAAATTACTTACATTGTCAGGTGTCTCGGTTTTGATTTAAATAGTGTCTTTTAAAATTTGTTCTGCATTTGTAGCACAGAGTTGTGTTGCTTGGGAGAGGTTCAGTTCAGTTTTCACCAGCAGGACAGGACATTTGGTACTTGTTTGTGAGAAACAGGTGGGTAAAGCACTGCATTTACACATAATAATATAACTTAATACATACTAAGAAGCTGTCTAGGTCTGTAGAGAACATACTGGGAAGCAAAAGGTTCCCTTTAATAAATCATCTCATACTTTGCTCTAAAAGGCTCAAACTCCAGCTCAACCAAAGGGCATTGAGCAAAGTGGTGTAATTTAAATCACTGGTACCTGTGAACGCTGGAGAGCCTCTGCTCCTTCTCCACTGTCATCAGGACTTCTGTATGCCCCTGTCTGCCCTGCATCATCTCAGGATATGCTGCTTGGTCTTTCCAGTTCAAGTGGTGATGTTTTTAATTTGTGATTGATGACAGAGTGCTTCGGATGAAAATTGTAATTCAAGCAAAATCCCAAACACATGCTTTATGAAGGCATTTGATTTGCTAGCTCAGACTGTGTGAAGTTCGCTGGATGTATCAGAAAATAAAGGTAAATCTCTTGTTTTTCAAAACTCGATAAATTATTGACAAAGGAAAAATTCCCTGAGTTAATCAGTCTGATTTTTTTTTTTCACCATTTGTCCCTTGAGGATTTAGATGCAGTGGATCGTGTTTAGTGCTGGTCTGCTCTCACCATTTGCAAAAGAGAAAATAAACATTCCTGTGTCTCTACTCCTCATCAGTGTCTGAACTTGAATGAATCAGCTATTGAGCTGAAGCAAATGAAATATAAATTGACATGAAGAAAATGTTCTCCCTGCAGCTGCAGAAGCAGCTATGGTTGTCAAAAGCTGATTTTTATCCCTTCAAAGACCAGTATTTTGGGTCACATCATCCTATTCAATAACTGGTCTTTCTATAAAAGTTAAGCCTAAAGTTACTGCTTTAATACTATTTTTAAAAGTTTATTAAAATAAGTTCAATGAAAGATTGTCTTAATTTCAGTTGTGACTTTTGGCACCCATCTAGAATGGAAAATCAGAATACAAGCTGCTCTTTTTTAATGTTAATCCTGTTTCTTCCTTGATCATTACTACAAACACGGCATGTAGTAACCTCACAGAGTAATTTAAAAACATAGTAAGTATTCTTTTAGTCTGACTTATAACTCAGGAGTTTGTGTTGCAGAAGTGCTCCTGTCTGGGAGTCAGGTGGTTGCATTTGCTCACCTTGGTTTTGCTGGGCTTGCACACACAACTTTGCAATGACAAAATGCCACCACTTATGGCACAAATGTTCTAAACAAATACTAAATAGTCTTTTTGGGGAGTGGTTTCAAACCATTGAGACTTCTGGTGCTGCACTCTAGAGCCCTCTGCTGCACTGAATTACCTGGAATAAGTTCTTTCAACTTGGGTTGCCCAATTATCCTTCTTGTCTTAAGTGGTGCCATTATTGAAATGTTCCATTTTTCTGGGCAGTGTCTTTGCTGTGCAACTTTCCTGGTATTACCTCATGCTAAAATACACAGGGGAACATGACACAGTTTCTCCCTGTTCCTCTTCTCAAGCACACTTGGAGAAACGAAAGATCATTAAAAGACAATCGTCTTGTAAAATGCATTCATTATACAGGGGAGAAAAAAGGGAACAACTTGTTTGTTGGTATTCTGGAGATGCCTTTGGAGATGTATCAGGAGATGTCTCCATGCACAGATCTTTGATCATTCAGTTCTCTATCACAGCAACTACTCTGCTCTAGCACAGGTATCAAATTTATTAGCAAACTTAGATCATTGCTCAAGTCACTGGCATAGAGAAGAGCTCTAGTTCAACATATCAATCTTTTTTTCAAGTTCAACTCCTGCTTCTCTCTTTCTCTGCCTATTTTTTCCCTCCACCTCCAATGGCCTCATCTTCTGAGATAGGAAAGCATTTTCCTTGCTGCTTTGCTCTTTCTCCCAGTAGCAGTTGCTCATCTTGTAGGCAAAATGGACTTTTTAACCACTGCCAGCATTGTATTGTCCCTCTGAATACTCCTCCTATTGCCAGGTCTTCTCTGATGGATGCCTCCTACTTGCTGTTAAATAACATAAATCTACCTTGAGATCAGCTGCAGGGAGCATTTCTGGAAGTTGGGTCTTTCCCTCTTGGATCCTTTACAATGTATTCCATGAGAACCCTTTGGTTTTCTTAGAGCTATTTTTTATTATTGTTTTCCTGGAGATGGAGTTGGTTTGGGACGTGACAAAAAGTCCCTTTGGTACAGCACCGAGACCTGCTGAGTTTATAGGATTGAATCCTACACGTAAACATCTTTCCTTACATAACTGATATTTCTTATTTTACTACAGTCCATTTTTAAAGCTGAACTTTGGAGCTGATCCCTCTCTAACACTTGGTGACCCTCCCTAACTAAACAGAAGATTTTAATGATTTTTAAAGGATTTGTACACTGTCAGGTGAACAGATGTAACATGCACCTGTAGTCTCTCTCCACTGGGAACCATTTTTACAGCTACTGTTTAGAACTGTTCAGAAAATTTTTGAACCAAGTTTGTGATGAGAGGATAGACTTTTATGTAGAAAAGCTTTAGTGAAAAGCATCTGCTTTGTATGTCTAGTTTGGTGGTTTTTTTTTTTTTTTTGCTAGAACTAAAAATTGATGTATGTCTTTTGACTTGAGAATTTCTGTTCAAAATACCAACATACCGTGGAAAAGGGAGATGGAGAAGATTTATCTGAGGACTTGTCAAAATTCTGTCCAGACATGGTGATGACAACTTCTGTGTTTTAGCTACTTATCATAATTTGTTGATGTTTTAGATACTCTTGTTTGATATTTGTATTCATATGGCTGAAGTAAATGGCTTATTTGGGATTTATTCCTGATTTTGCCATAGACTCATCTTCCAAGACATTGGCCAGGTTTTTTCTGCTTTATTTTAGGAGCTGGTGGATGAGGAGTGGGGTAAGCAAGGCAATCTGGAGACCCTTTAGCCTTAACTGTGAGGGTCTTAGTGCCCATATCTCCAATCAATCATGAATTTCCAGTATGAATTAAATACTACCTGTTGCAGAGTACTGGGCAGACGTGGACACAGAATCATAGAATAGTTTAGGTTGGTAGGGACCTTTAAAGGTCATCTAGTCCAACATCTCTGCCATGGGCAGGGACACCTTCCACTACCCCACGTTGCCCAGAGCCCTATCTAACCTGGCCTTGGACACTCCCAGGGATGGGCCAGCTTCTCTGGGCAACCTGTGCCAGGGCCTCACCACCCTCATTGTAAAAAACATGCAAGAAGATCCAGAAGGACAAAATCAAACCAAACCAAGCACAGAGATAAAATAACAGCATCATCAGAAGAACAGAGGATTAGGAGTCCAGGTTTTTGAGCTCAGCAACACAAAGTCTGAGATGGAGATAAGTCACCCCCAAGTATCTTGAGGGAATAAACACAGGGGGTAAATAAAACCTAAATTATTTACGCTAATAGGGAACATTGGCAAAAAACCCAAACAGATTGAAACCACCATGAGAAAATTCAGGCCAGCAATTAAAGGATGGTTTCCATCCAGCAGAGGAAAAGTATTCTGAGCAGCTCCGAGCTCTGGGTGCTCCCTTCCCTTAGTTGGGATTATCCCTCCCACACCAGTGAACCCCCCACAGGTGATTAGTTTCTGTTTCCAGCTCTCGAATCAGTTTGCGTGTTCCACCTGAGTGTGATTTCTGGGCTGGTGCTCTCTGCTCCTCTCTCAGGCACGTCCTGTGCAGACACCTCTAGGTGGATGGGTGCAGTGGCAGATTGCTGTTTTGATGAAGTTCTACATCCACCTCTACCACCTCCTACTGCTCTCCCAGTTTGTGACCTGAATGCTGCATCCCTGCCTGTTGATAACCAGTGGCGCAAGACTCACGTGGGCACCTTGTGTAACAAATTTCACCTTCAAATTTAACCTAAATTACCACTTGCATGTAATTTTTAAAGTGTGCATTTAAGCCTGAATTGTTTCAGGCCAGGCTGCAGTGACAGGATTTACCCTGGGTAGAACCAAAATGGTGCTGTTGGCCCAGTTGTAAGAGCCATCATTTAGCAGGCAGAGACTGTCACACTGTCACAAGCTGGGTTGCACGGGAGCCAGCAGCACCGCTCGGCTTCTCGGGAGATGAGTCATGCTATTTTCAAACTATCTGGTTAATCAGTAAACTGAGATCTGCTGCTTTACAGACAATAATGTAATATTTGCTTTGCCTTTGTGCACTACTTTACATTTTGGATCCCTTGCCATTAGGATTCGAAGCATATAGACTGCATCTAATCCAATTTATCCTGTTCATCTTGGCAGTGCTCGCAATGCTGACAGCTTAAAGAAAACACTTAATTTGACTAAGTGTTTTCAGTTTGCTTCTCAAAATATTTGAAATCATTAAAGCCAGAGTACCCCTGCACTGCAATACACACAGTCCTGACCTACTTCAGCAAGTTAATTACAATTTGTGTGATCCCACGGCCTCTGATTATGCTGCAGGCAGAAGTAGTTTACCTGGTTAAGAAAGGGCTTGATGTTAGAAAATAATTCTCCCGTCTTGATGCTTTTTAATCTGACTTTTAAAGAGGCTCTTGGAGCAAAAATGAGGCGTACTGGGGACTTGGTGTGACATGCTGTGTCTCCTGCCTCGCTGGGCAGGGCACAGGGGGCTGAGTGCTGAGCTCCCCGTGCAGATGCTCTCCTGCTGCACGGCTGCTCAGTCCGTGTAGTCAGAGCTATTTGTATTCATTGCTACCTGCCAGAGGTGAGGCACAGCGCAGGGATGTGGAGCAGCCCTGGAAGTGCCCTGGTGAGCACAGGTGATTATGAATGGTGGCTCAGTAGCACTGGAGCGTGCCGGAGCTGATGGGGTCACGGGTGCAGCCCCTTCCTCTGCTGGTGTGCTCATAACTGAGGACTTGTCACAAACCCCTCTGTGATTGCTTCCCCTGCTGCAACCCAATGGGAAGAAATATCATCCAGGCTTGCTGTCAGTGCCAAACACAGATCCCAGATATCAAGCAGGATGGAAGGGAAGGGAGAGGATGTACAGGATGTACAGGAGAATAGAAATGGACCAAAAGGATTTATCAGTGCAAGCAGTAAGTGTTGTACTGGTGTGAGTCAGGTGAGGTTGCAAATGTCAACACAGATAACGTCCAGGCAGCGTAAGCATCAGTACAGGCTAATGAGCAGAAAATACATCCTGAGCTCCTCGGTGCTCTCACACCTCGGTCAGCTCATTCCCTGTGTCTCTTCTGCCAGTGCAGGTCACGACAGCTTGCTTGGCTGCTGTGTCTGAGGTTTTGGGAGATGTCAATAAACTCCCAATAGTCTGTGTGTCTTATGATCTGTTTTGTCATTTGGATTTGTGTTTACTGTAGTTAATGATTCAAAAATTATGAAATAGTTATCTAATCCCGATTTCTTACCAAGATTACATTAAAAAAAAATCCTGTTATGAATGGCTGATTTTATTGCTGGAGAGGACCAGGTGATTCTATATTGTGGTTTGGTAGCACTGGAGCATCTGTCTGCAATGATGAGACAGGTGAAATTGCCAGTCATTGCAGGGCAGGTGATACAATCATGCTGTGACAACACAGAGATAGCTGGGTTTGGCACATCAACATGTTATAATTTTCCTCCCTGATACGTTTTGTTTCCTTTTAAATGATTTGCTCAAGGCTCCCCTTTCAGAGATGAGTGCTGGCAAGTTGCAATACCACAGAGAAGGGAAGGTCCAGAGCTGCAGTAGGAGTAAGGAACTTGGAAAAATGCAACTGGTGCGGAAGAGAGAACAAGGTCACTGGTGACAAGGCTCTGCGCCATCTGTGCCGGCACACTCCTGAGCAGAAGCATCCCAGCAATGTGGCATTTCATCATGTTACTCCTTTCCCTTCCAGTTTCAATAGCTGGTTATTTGCCTGCCTTTGGTGAGGAGACAAAGCCCCTCTTTGTGCAGCCACACAGCGCAGTATCTCGTGTAACAGAGAAATGAAATGCAAATTTCTCTGATAAGGCAGGGACGGGGCTTGTCTGGGGGAGAAGGCAGCACTGTCTGGCTGCAGGAGCAGAAGAAGGTGGTATTGACCACTGCCTCTGCCATCCAGTTCCAAAAAGTGGAAGAAACCACAATTTGGGGAGTCTTCTGATAACATCAACATTAAAACCTTCCATGACCCCATTTCATCTTTCATAGAAAAGGGACAAAAATTACTCTGCTGTTTTGTGCAATTCAGCAAAGCATTTTAACCTGGACTTTTTTTTAAGGTACACAAGAAGCTGCCCAACTGTCTGCACAGAACAATATACATGCTAAGGCATTATTTACGTGGGGTCTGAGTAATTTGTAAAGGACTTGGAGAAATTTAACTAAGAAGATAAAAATTACTGATTAAGAAACTCTTTTAAACATATTTTTTAAACTCATTTTCAAGAAATTTTTACATTAAACGCTAGTTTTTTGGGGTTTTTTTTTTGGTGGAGGTGTGGTAAGGAGTAAAGGACTAGTTAAAAAATAATAAGGTAAAAGGAAACTAATGCTGGAGCAAAGGCAAACCTTTGAAATATCACTCAGAAATTCATTTGTTCAGTATCAGCACCCTGATTACAGCAATACTAATGTGCATTGTGCATATGAAGAGCTATTCTGAGTCTAAATTGGTGCCACAGGCAGGGGACAGTTTAACCTCTGGCATTAGCTAGAACTGGGCAGCGACAGGAGCCAGTGCAGCAGTGCTAATTAATGCACCCTGAGGGGACACAACGAGGCATTGGCCCTGTACACCTGAGACAGTCTGCTGTCAGCACTGAGGTGCCAATTACTGTGCTCTCATAAAAATAACCCGCATTAAAAAAAAATAACAAAAAGGCAAAAGTCCAAGTAATATAGATAAAACAAGATTTAGCCATAAAATTATTAAGTGGACTCACTAAGGCATCTGCCCAGTTTGTTAATACAAGGCAGGATGAGCTCTGCTGTCGCTGCTGTTATTGAAGTGCAGAAGCTTTGTTGCTGGACTGGGCAGCCCCATCCTTGCTAAGCTCATTTACCCCAGCTGGTCTGAGACCTGACAGCTCTCACATCCATCATCTCAGCCCAAATTCCACTGGAGAGCAAGGATGAACCTCTCAGGGCCACCACTGCAGCAAGCATGGAGGTGCCTGGGAAAGGACCTCTGTCTACACTGATGGTGGACACAAAATAAACCTCTTTTGGACTGGTCAAGAAACCAGAAATTCCTATTCTACGTTTAGTTTAACATTAGCAGTGCACTGTCCTTTGTAGGTGTTCAGGTTCAAATAATTTAGTAATAAAATCCCCAAACATTCAGCAGTCCTCCAGAAGAAAACCACTGCACAGAAAACCAAGGCTATGGGAGTATGGACAGCTCTTGGCTTCACCAGATGGCACATTCTCGATAACCAAGGCAAGGAAGAGGTTTATCCACAGAAATGAAAGGCATATTAATGTGGGTTTGTCTCAGCCAGTGCTTTTGGGGTGAGTGAGGGACATTAACCATGTATCCTATTGAAATATCTCGGTGTTTTTGAAGAAGACCTGAAGGACTTTAACTTCACATCAAAGGCAAACCCTGAGTACAGTTTGCTAGAAAATGCTTTTCCCTCAGCTGGCTCAAGAAGATCAATGCTGGGAATGATAGGAGTATATAGCCCACAATATTCCTCTAAAAATATTTTATTGGGGTTTAATATGGTAATAGTGCCTGGTTGTATGGGGCACTACTTTATAACTGGCTGGATGATAGGAAAGAGGAACCATTTGGCAAATCAGACCAGACCAAATAGCATTCATTTGGTTAATCACCAGCTATTAAAATAGCATCAAATCATAGCAACCTATTTGCTTATAATTCAGTGCACAATTTTCTGCACAGTATATTCATAACTGCTGTACCCAAGCTAATTTTAAATGAGCCAACAAAGCCATTTTCCACCACTCTCCTGGGAAATGAATCTGTGGACTGATAGATCATTCTGCTTCTGGGGCTAAGCCCCCACAAAATCTGAGCTGATGACATTGTTGTTTAACTTTGAAACAAGCTGATTTGGGATTTAGTCTATCTTTTTAAAGCTTGGTGTGGCTTAAATCTCTTGCATTACTTCAAGATTCATCTAACTTCCAGTGCCTAGAAGGTTATACCCACTATGTTCTCTCCAAATATACATATGTTTGGGCATCCTTGCAGATCACTTTGTCAATTCTATCAGAGACAACCTCCACCACCTCCCTGGTGGTTTCTCTCTTTGTCACCATGAATTCAGCAAATGATGAAATCCCTTTTCTTCCAACTCAGGAATATATCAGTAACTTTGATTTTAGTCTTCAAAGTGCTGACCTTTGATTTCTGAGAACTGATAGCTCACTGCTGGAGTAGGAGTCCTTTACAGTTCTGGGGAGCAGAACAGTAGAGCTGTGGCCTGTGCAATGATTAAATTATTTCAGTGGTGAGGGAAAAAATTGATGAAGGTGTGTTAGTAACAAGTACACAATGAAGTTCTGTTGTTTGTAGATACTGTGCAAGTTGTTTTTCTGTATTGCAGTAAAGCTTACGAGTCAATGACGAGCGAAAGCTGAGGAATGAGTGTTACCTGCCCAAAATATTTTTTTCATATAAATAAATAAATACATGGAGAGTTCAAAATTTCTCCTCTGACACTGCCAGTGTCCTCCCAGTCCAGCTTCCCCACCTTTAATTTAGCAGAGAAATGAGGACAAATTCTGGCTCTGAAAGCAGATCCAGTCTTGCACGTATTCCCACCGTGTCCACACTCGTGTCAGTGAAACAGGTATGTGCTTACTTTTGGGGATGCAATGGGATACGGTGGGATACAATGAAACCTCAGAGCCATCTTAAGGGTAGCTGAATCCTTGGCTTGGCATTTCATTCTGCACGTCAGTTGATTGGTCATTTTATCACCAGTTATGAAGTGAAATTAGATAATCTCGCTGCCATATGGTATACAGTATTTATAGTTTAGTATGTTTTCCATATATGTGCACTAAAGCCTGCTTCAGGGATTTGTTACGGTCCTTGTGTTTACAGGATTTGGGTCTTGGGTGAAAGAAGAAATTGACAGTTGCTAATGTTTGATTCAAACTGATACTTCAGAGGCCACATGAGTGATCCCTAATTAAAATCAATTTACACTTTCTGTCCTTTGCCAGGGAGGCTGGCAGGGCTTTCCAGACCAGAGCTCGTGTCCACCCAGCTCTGCCCCCTCTAGCAGCAAAAATCAGGAAGAGGTGACCCCAGGCGACAGGGGGAGAGGCCTGTGGATGGCTGGGGATGCTTAACCTCCACCTCAGCTCCCCTCCCAAATAACCAGGAGTACCCAGGGACTCCGACACAGGTAACCTGAACCCTGAAGCCTCTCTCCAAGGATTTTTCTCTGTGTAAGATTTAACTTCAGATTTCTTGCTTTCCATCAAAATGCTCCATTCCCCTTGAAATCTTGATAAATAAGGAGCTACAGGATTAATTATGTGGGACATTAGTCATTCAATATGTGTCACTATTTTTTCAAAACAAGCCTAAATGAGCACCACAGAAGGGTCTCAGAGATCTCCATTTGGAGCTTACCCAAATGTGATAGAACAGGAGGGTATTCTCACACCAAAACATTAGTTGCCTGGTACAGACACCAGCACTGGGGAGTTGTATGGTGTAAATACCCCTCATACAATTTTTTGACTGCAAAACTGTGCTAAGCTTTAGAGCACTTGTGTGGGCCTCCTTGAGACCTACACTCCCCACTCCTCAGCTCTCTCTGGTGCCATGCCTTGGTCATTCAAGTTGTAATTTCAGGCACAACAGAAAGTGGCTGAAGCTGGACCACCAATTTTTAAAATGTGGAAAATAATAATAACCAACAACAGAATCTGGGAGAGGAGAAGCAACATTCAATTGCCCTGTAAGAATCCTGCGAGCACTTGAACAAAGAGGAGTTAATAAATGTTACAGTCAGGTTTTTTTGGAGAGGATTCTTGCAGAATATGATTTCATAATCCCCTGTCTCTAGTGAACAACAAGACCTCTGTAAACACTCAATATTCAAATAGAAAATTGTTTCTTGTAGTCTTCCATGGCACAAAATAAAAGCTCTGTAAATCTGGGCCTCCATATGTGGTTCTCAGCTGGTGTAAGTCCCTGAATGAATTACATGTGAACAGAGAAATTAATGCTACGCACATGGTGGCCAAACTTGAAAGCAAAAATTGCAACTGAGAATATACTGCAGCGGATTGTGAAATTTTTGAAGATAAATGGAAGCCTGAGTCCTTGTTGATGTAATGCAACGTCGATGCATTTCAAGGGATACCCAACTATCACAGTGAGATACTACAATACTGAGATCACACTTGGGAGAGTAAAGGGACTCGCTCTTTAAAATCAAAGACTGAATTTAAAAAGGCAAATATTCAATACTCTAATGTAATTTTGAACAAAAAATTGGGTAAAACACTTTCCCCTTTTTTAAATCTGTCAAATTACTGTGGCAATAAATGTATATGCTATCCATGTTTTGAAATGGTTGTGCTCTAAAGCCACTTTTGTTAATCAGTCAATGTTGATGAGGAATTGCCCAAGAGTTTTGGTACTTTTGAAACAGTTGCAATCTTTTTGTTGTTGTTTTTTTCCCCCTTCTCCTCTCCACAGAGGAGCGAAGAATGTACATGTTACAGTGAATTCTAAATGAGGCCTGTGCCTCCCCTGCTTGCAAAAAGCCAAGCAAAGCAGTAAAAATAATAAATAAAACAAATGAAACCCTCTTTAATCCATTCATGAGCTCGAGTGTTTCAAGTAGGCCATAATATTAAGACACAGAGCTCTGAAAAGAGATGGATCAGAGGAAAGGGCTATTGCTTAAACAATGCCAGCCCATTTAATTGAATTACGTATTTGTCAGCACTGTATTTTCCCATGTCCAGGATTCTTGCTGTTGATTCAGGGCTTAAGGCCTAAATGGAAAGGGCAACAACTGCCATGTATTTTGGTCCTGAACAAGCCGTGTCCTTTGAAACGCCAGCGCTCGCCGTTGGGAAGAATGCTGGAGTGCTTAGCAGCAACAGAGGCCACCAGCAAGAGAGGTAATGAAAATATGTTACCCCCGTGGACTCGACCTTGCTGCAGCATACCGAGGAACTTGACTGAGAATTTTTAAGCCTGATGTTATTTCTGTAGAAGTTTATTTGTGTTTATCACAAGGACAACTGGGGTTGTCCTTGAACAAGAGGACAGGAGCCAGAAATTCCCAGCTTTTTTCTTTGAATTGATTTCGCAGAGGTTTTTTTAAGTATAAAATCTATAGTTTAGTCAAGGACATTAGCAAATGTTCATTGTCTTATGATCAAAATTTCAACTGTTTTCCTTGATTTGTTGCACAAGATAAGCACTCGTGTATCTGTCCCTTCCCTCCAGGGCTATTTTATGCCTCATACGCCACAACAGGGCTGGAGGAAGCCACAGGGAGCTGGACAGCAACAGCTCAGGCTGGAGCAGGAGATAAGGAAAACTTGTAAGTTCTAGGCCAGAGTATCTGCGCTGTTCCTTTACAGAGCTCCCCACTCTGGCATTCCCCTCCGTCCCAGCCACCTTGCTACTACTGCCACATACATAACAACAAATAGAAATTTGGCTGGTTTTTCTCTGATGTAACCATACAAGTTTTGTTTCCAGATTATTTTGAGGACAAGTGCTCCGTGATCACAAAGAGCATGACGATTCCTTTGTCCCACTCTTTGAGTCATCTGTGACGAAATTTTGGGAGCATATTCCCATAAACTAATCTCTATTTGGAGCAGAAGTTTTGCCAGGGCATCCTGACTTTGACAGAGATGACTCTAGATGAAGGATGCTTGAAATTGGTCCCTCCATAAAGCTGTTCATATAAGAACACTCTGCTGAGTCACTTTCTAAAATTCAACCAAATGCTCTGTAACTCTGAGCCATATTTGCCCAATTTACTGACCCTCAATCACATTTCATTTACCCTGAGATTACATAGCCTAGCCACCTCCCCTTCCATTGTGTTGTACTCCAATTGACCACGAAATTCCATTTTATTTTGAGGTTGGAAGAACTCTTCCCAGATTAGTGACACAGAGTGTCACGAGATCTCGTGAGTGACACAGATTAGTGTAGGTTTTACTTGAAGAAGTGCCATTATGCAATACAAGTTAGCAGGCTCAATGGAGCAATGATTGGAAGAATTTCTTTGTTTATGACCATGCACGGGTCTGGCTTTCTTAGTTGATAGATTTTAAAAATCTATGGTGCTTTAAAGCACACTTGTCCCTGCTAACAAGCCCACCCATCTCTCTGCCACTCACATCAGCTTTCTCCAATGAATTTTTCCATCACTAAAAGAAGTGTCTTCATTTTATGTAAAGTTCAAGGTGAGATCATATTTCTTTCAGCTGGCTCTGGTTCTCCCAAGTCGTCTTGAGGCATGGCTTTCCCTTCTGCTGAACACGCAATTTTAGCTGCGTTAATTCTACGCAATTTTTAAAGAAGTGCTAAAATAGGTTCCATAAATAGGAATGTTATGACCCAAGGAAACAATTTGTGTGGGTGGAAGGGTCTGCTGCTTGTGCATCTATAACCTGGCTCTACAGAAAATGTGCAGCAAAACTCTGGAGTTCTAACCTGCCCATATACAGAGTGGTTTCATTTTGTATTTCCAGTTCCACAAAGGCCGGGATCACAAAACAAGGGCACAGAGCTGTGTAGTCCTGTCACCTCTGCACCAGAGTCTTCATCTGTCCCCCTAAAACGTTGTAAGAACAGAAGTGTCACCACCTCCAGCCACACAGAAAGAAGTGGGATGCAAAGAGGTTAAAGATTTGTGTGAGTTGGCTCAGGGATGGTGAATTGAAATCGAAATTTCAAAGCACTGAGCTAATCACTAACTTGTCCTTCTACAATAGAGCAAATGGGCTGCACCGCAGTAGTGAAAATTTGAAGGACGTTCTGTAAAATCAGACTGAAAATCTTTTGCCAACCAAATTCAATGGCAAAAATGTTTCTGTGGAATCTAAGGACTTCATTTGCCATCTTGCCTAACTATTTTATGAAGCTTTTAGTTGAAATATGATTTCAAATAATACCTGAAACACTCACTTTTAAATGCTTTTTTTTTAAAAAAAAATACTATTTTACCCATTACTTTTTTGTTCAAGTTTTGTGGGATTTATTTTGATTGAAGCACTCCTTTTCTTTTATTGCCTTTTTTTTTTTTGTGCATCATGCAGTTCAGATGCATTTTAAACAGTTTCTGCTCATGTCTGAGCTCTGGTTCTGATGTGTACGAAGAGCACGGCTGCTCTGAACCCGCCACATGTTAAAAGGATGAATATTAACTTTTGTTTTTTCAAAGTGACTCTTTAATTGAAAAATTAAATATTTAATGAGATATTTCCATCCAGAAGGGAGGGAGAAAAAAAAATCCTGTGGTTCATTCCCAAGAAAAACTCATGCTGGTGTCTGGTACGTCGTCAGTGGTGAGCTGGCAGCAATTAGTGCTAACACAGCCTGTGCACAGGACACTCTTGGGGGTGCTGGTCTGCACCCCCGGCCCTCAGTCCTTTACCTGCATCCCTTAACATACAGCCTGTGCCCAGTATTTCAGCTGGAAAACAGCTCTGGCTGTGGTTCTTTATACGAGTCCTTATTCAATGTATTAGGGTAAAATTTGGTTCTACTCACATAAAACCTCATAATCAAAACAAATGGCATTTCTAATTGAGCAAGGCCCTCTCGGTAATGAAGGGCAGCAGTGCTGCTGAGATCACTGGTTCGTGTTTCTCTCCCTGTTCAGAAGACTAAACTAATTTATTTATGAAATCAAAGCAACCCACCAGATTAGCCATCTAACTAGCTCGCTGCACTGTTTAGATTCACTTGTTTGCTCTCTCATGACATCCAAGTGAACAAGCTATATGTCAATGAAAGCGTTGGCGCTCCGTCGTACATTATAGACTACTTTGAAGTGCAAAAAAAAAAAGATCCTGCAGTGGGGCTACCAGCAGTAATTTTTTTTAGTTTTGTTTTTTTTTCCAGTGAGCATATGCTGCGAGTGGGAAAGGACCGAGTAATGTAAACGGAGGTTTCATTAGCGATGATATGTGGCAGTCCCCGGGTGAAGGGAGAGGAAGCAAATCTGGGAACACCTGTAGACTTTGCAGCCTTGTACCCATGTGGCAGAGCACATGCTGAGGGCAACAACGGGATCTGTTCTTCCCTCTTAGGATCCGCTTGTGCTTCCTGGTAAAGGCAGGGCAGGGTCAGGAGGTTTGGATGCAGAATGAGTCCCTCTCTGTGCATCTGGCCTCCAGAAACTAATTTATGCAAACAAAAGGCAAACAGTTGCTTCCACTAGAAGTTTTAATATTTCTATCAGAAAGGCAGAGAGTCTGCTGAGATGTAATTTTGGCCAAATGTCTCCCACGTACCGCTCATTCTGTTTTAAAAGTTCTTGTTAAACTTCTCTGTGAATCTTAATGATAGGCCTCATTGTATTTCCTTTCCTCTGACATTTTCCTTGCAGAAGGTTGGAGCAGGTGTCTAGGGTGTTACAGGATTAACCATGATGAATGCTGAAGACTTTTGTCATCCCCATGGACACAATGAGCATCTCCATCATCACCCTCCACCAGCTCATGGGCTGATAGTAAATGGACTCAGGGATGGAGATGCTGGTGATGTCCCTTATCAGGGTAAGGCACTAGAACAGGCTGCACAGAAAAGCTGTGGATTACCCATCCCTGCAAGCATTCAAGGCAAGGTTGGATGGGGCTTGGAGCAACCTGGTCTAGGGGAAGACAGCAGAGAGTAGAACGAGATGGGCTTTAAGGTTCCTTCTGACCCAAACCATTCTAGGATTCACTGCTTTTTTCCCAGGCTGAGCTCCAGCAAGGTGTGAGTGATGGCACTTCAGCTTTCCTTGCAGCCTTGTGTTGTTTAGCTGCTTTTGGTGCACCTTTGGACTGGAGCACAAGATGAAGAGAGGCTGAGGGAGCTGGGAAAGGGCTCAGCCTGGAGAAAAGGAGGCTCAGGGGGCCCTTCTGGCCCTGCAAAACTCCCTGGCAGGAGGATGCAGCCGGGAAGGGGTCGGGCTCTGCTCCCAAATAACAAGCAACAGCACAAGAGGAAACAGCCTCAAGCTGTGCCAAAGAAAGTTTATATTCGATATTAGTGAAAACTTCTTCATGGAAAAGCTGGAGGGATTTAAAAGCTGTGTGGATGCGGCATTTGGGGACATGGTTCAGTAGCGGCCTTGGCAGTGCTGGAGGAACGCTGGGACTCGGTGATGTTGGATGTTTTTCCCAAGGAAATGCCTGTGTTTCCAGGGCTGCGGGGCGAGCGGCGGCGGCCCGGGCCGGTCCCCTCACGGCCGGGGAGCGCGGGCTGCGCGGGCCGCGGGGGGCCCCTGCCGGGGGCGGCCGCTCACTGCACCCGGCCCCACCGCCGCGCCGGGCCTT